>NJDC01001072.1:190476-207874 GCA_002245475.1 Calephelis virginiensis
GAAATGGCAATAAGGACTACAGAGCTACCTATAGGATAAATTGTGAACTAAATTGATCAATTTCTACTGCTGAGAACTGTCAAATTCACTGACTGAAAAGCCCATGGGTTTATCGATTTTTATGAAATCCAGTATAATTTGGTGGAATATTTCGTTCCTGGTATGATGAGGTCATTCGGAAGCCAACGCTTAACACAAGACATGACTCATAGTACATTAAGGGAGATAATAGTTTAATACCTTATCATAATGTCACATCACTAACCTGCCACAAAGCAACCAATAGAGGTGTTAACGGTGATGAACGGCCGCCTGCCAGCATGTAAACAAATACTATTTTTTAATAAAACATTAAGCTAAACATATAAAATACAAGTACAACTTTCCTCAGAAGTGCATGTCAACCTGTAGCTATTTTATGTAAGAAATATGTGTTTAAATATTTGGCTGCTCGCGATTGTCTTGTTTATATTCCAATAAACATATTTAACTAGTTTGGACGGCTTGTATGGTCGTACGCGCAGGCTCGGGCGGGCGCCCCGCCCTTATTCAGTCGCTTCCCAGCGTTCATACGACGAGCCACGCACGCCCTCCACTCTCAGTGACATCATAAAACGTACTGTTTTTTTTAACCGAAGTATCTGCACCCTGAAAGCCCTCCGTCGTCTACAGGAGGTATGCATCCAAGTCATTCCAGAGAAATCCATTCTAGGTGGTTTGATTTCTTCAAAGCACCTAGAATGGTTTTTTCTAGTAACAACAATGAACAAATGAAGAAAAAAAGCCAACTGTCTTTTCTAAGCTCGTTAACTTGTCACTGAGGCAGTGAGCATGACTTGTAGATTTTTGCGATGAACCGATCAAAGATATTCCTATTTCTATGATCAAAGGTGTTATCTTTTTCTGTCGCCAAATATTAATTATTGGTCACTGTTGTGGTTGACGGTAAACTTTCAAAATTGAAAGTTAAATCCAGCTTTGGGTTGGTAGTAATATTTGGATTTTTTACCAAGTTCCGACGATGGGAAATTGAAAAAAAAACATTGTAGGCCTAAGTACCTTCGGCTAAACGTGAGTGTCTTGGTTGCACCCATAATTAGAAACCTAGCATAAACGTGATTATGACGTCTTTAATGTGCAATAACTGACTCCCCGTGTAAAATATTTCCAATATTCTTGTGGAATATTTTGATCCTGTTATCACATGTCATACGGAAGCCAACGACAGTAAGCATGAGTCACAACTCACAGTTAGTTAAGGAAGAGGAACTTACTGCTTATTACAGAGCCATTATGAATAATGTATGTTTACATTATCTTGTGATAATATTATCAATGACAAGCTGACATGACTAAAGAAATAAAGTTGTTGATTTATCGACTTGCGATCACATTTCAATTTTAAGTTTTTTTGGATAAGATATTGAGCAAATGCACTGCTTCCTGATGGTAAGCGGAAACCATGGCCTATGAACATCATAGATGTTATACATGCATCACGGTCCTGTGACCAGGGCGTATTGCCAGCGACTCGCCCGGATTGGTGTCACCGCATTACCTATTCCTGCCGCTATAACGTCAGTGCTTAAACTTAATTTTTTCAGTCTCAGGTTGGCAATGCAACATTACCTACCACCTTTAGTGTCTCCAGGCGGCGTGAATTTTTTACTATCAGGAAATCCGTCTGCTTGTTTGCCTATTATCATATCATAAAAAAAACGTTAAATCGAATCTTACCCCAAAATAAACAAATTATAATATGCTAGTTACATAATATGGGTTCATATTAGTCAACAATTCTTATGTGTAAAATATTTAAATAGATACCAAAATAAAGTTTTAAATACCGATACCCGGAAATGCAGAAATCTAAATGTCATCACACAAATGCCTGGCCTCCGTAGGGATTCAAACCCGAGTCTGGCGTTGGTCGGTGATACTACGCGTGTAACGCGTACGCACGTACGTACGTGTACGCTTGTTTAGTTATCAATAACACCTAAAGTATAAAATATAATTGATAGAAAATCTTTTTTTGAAGGACCTACTAAGATATCCTGAAAATTTTATTTACTTGCCATAATCCAAACCAAAAAAAAGGTCTAAAAATACTAAAACGCTTCTAGAAAAGGCAGCGTCCTCACGCTTTCCTTGGCTCGTCTTGGCGGGGGCACTCTCGCGCCCTTAGATAGCTGTTTACATTTAAACAATTTCATTGTCTTATGCCCATTATTAATAACCTATCTACAGATAAAGGTAGGCCTTCTAGAGTTTTGTTGCTGATATTTTTGTTATTTATTGAAAAATAACAGCGGATAACTTGTAACTCCTCTGAAATAGCACGATCTCTTATCTAAGATAGGTTATTATTATTGGCGCTTGGAAGTTATCGCAATATTAAAAATCACTGACGTAATTATAATCGACGATAAGCGTCATCCCCGCACCGCGTTGCAGACATAAAGTTCCCAATCTGTTTTGTTTTGCAGTTGCGTAGATTTTGCTATTTACATTTTTTTAGTTTTACCAAAGACAATATTTACTAATATCTGGTTTTACGTACCTATTAGGTTTTTGTTAATTATAAATTGTTGTTGTTAGTTGGAATTACTTAAAAAATAAAAAAAATGTCTGTTCTCTAACGGCAATAATGTTATTTCTAATCTAGTTTGTATAAGATAACAAATAATATGATAAAAACATCAAATACTCATGATAAGATTTTATTCATAAATAAAAAGATTTTCATGTACGTCAGCGTTTCGGGGTATTTTTTCTAGTTATTTATCTATCAACGTCGCTTTAGAATGAGTCAATGTTCGTATTTTATTGTTACCACAGACCTTACCATGAGTTTAAGGCTTGTCAAGTTGTCAAGTTTACGCTATGTGCGGAGCGGGTAACTGTACGACAACGATAGCATCGCACAACGTGGCAAAAAATTAAAAATAATTCGGCTCACTGGCTTTCAAAATAAAAGAATTTCAGTACAAATCGAATTTAAGTTACTTGTACATAATTTGTGATCAAAGTGAATCAAAGCTATGAAATGGGTTACGACTATTGTTGCGTTGTTCAATGCAAAAATAGTTCCCAATATTCGGTACCGTATCTGTATATTATTTGCATGAAAACTTTGAACAGCGCCTCTATCGGTAACTAAGGGAAACACATTTTTAGACCAAAAGTGTCATAGATTTCGACACGTAACTTAACGAACGTAATCTATACCTACTCTTGTTAAGGGCTCAGGTATGTTAACTCTAACTCTGTAGCTTACGTAGATATTCTATTTTAGAGAGTTTTACGTCAAAACCAGTAGTAAAAATCATATCTGACGAGTTATGAATGTCATGCAAATTATTTCAGATAAGCTTAGCGCCTTATGACCCTTCGGTTTACGTCTTCAGTTTCAGTATTGATTTAGAAGGATGAGTTTTTAAATGAATCGCATTTAGCGCAATATACTACATATCCTACGATTCAAATTTACTTGCGTTTTTTAAGTATATTAACGAGCCCTATGTGCGTAGTACTATTCTTATTCTGTGCTGTGCATAGATTGTTTTATTCTTTATGATTCTTTGTATTGATTCCGATCAAGTACACATCCTCACAACTTGTTTGCCACCAATGTGCCTAATACCACAGAATAATCAGTGCTATCCTAATACGAAATATGTCTAAATATTGCTGAAAAGACGAATTGATTTTATTCCAAAATAAACAAAATTATAAAATGTCCTTAATGTGAAAATGTACTATACTGTACCAGACTTGTTTCTTTTGTTTTACAAAAATGCTAATATTTATTTAAAACAGTTAGTTAATAGTTTTGATAGTTAGTCTAATCACGTTTTTTAAAAGCGGTTTTCACTCGCGCCCGCGGTGGTAGCGAAACTACGGTTTTGTGTAAAAACTCACGACACCGGTAATTTGTGCGGTCACTTGCACGATTTTACGGGCGGGCGACCGCCGACCGCTCGTAGCCGGCCGCGGTGGTCGCGAGAACCGCTAACAACCGCGGGCGCTGCGGGAGTAAGACGCGTCATTAAACGTGCTCTCACTCTCACACATTTTATTTACATATAAATATCCATTCTACAAAAGCTGCGGGCCCACTACGGCCGAGGGCGCGGGTAAAAAGCGCGATTAAACTGTCAAAATTCAAATAATTATTCATGCACATTAAAACTGCAAAAGTCGTATCCCGTTTCATTACTACGTCTTCTAGGTACACTAAAATTTGCATTATTAAATACTAATTGGGCCGACAGATATTTATTTCTGCCGTCATAACGTTTGGAGGTTAGGGTAGCCGGTAAACTTATTTTTGCTCGAGACCTAACAACCTGGCCTCTGGTTGGCAACGCACCATTACCGCCTTTGGTGTCTTTAGGCGGTGTGTATTTCTTACCATCAGGAAATCCGTCTGCTTGTTTGCCTTCCATTATCATAAAAAAAAAAGATCCGAAAATATAGACATCAAAACGATAATCACACAAATGTCGGGAAGGCTGCAATGCTAGGAACACACATTTCTCTGACAAAATGTAAGTATCAATAAACGAAACGAAATGTTACACCACCACATACCTACATTCATGCGAAATACCTATACGGAATATTTCGAAATTTCGAAACAGAATACAAATTACTCCAATTTTGGACGGAAAAATTCCCAATGTACCTAACTGGTATCTGCATACATTTATATGGTTTCCATTTTTGAATTTTTGTGTGGAATACCGTTTCGAATTTTTTCGAAATAAAATTCTGAATGTACGACTAGCGAGCCTATCTGGTATGGTTTTTTATAGTATAGGCATAGAATAAATAACAGTACTTCGTAGAACAGGGTCGCAATCTGTTCAAATAATAGATTTCCTAAAGAAATAAAAGCCATCGCTACAGGCACCAAAGATGCTGAATACGCATTGCCCCATATCAGGGGCACCATACTTTTTAAAATGAAACCCGTGTTGATCCGGGCTCCTTTACAAAACAGACCATCTGCCTTCTTGCCAGGCAGCACGTCAAAGGGGAGCATAGGCTTACCGTCACTAACACCGTGACTTCTGACTAGGTAGTAGAATTTCGCAGCGACTTGCCCGGATTGGTACCTTTCCTATTCCTGCCGCCATAACGTCATGACGTGTTCCGGTTCGGAGGGTAAGGTAGCCGGTAAACTTACTTTTGCTCGAGGCCTAACATCCCGGCCTCAAGTTGGCAACGCACCATTACCACCTTTTTTGTCTCTAGGCGATGTGAATTTCTTGCCATCAGGAAATCTGTCTGCTTGTTGGTCTTCCAATATCATAAAAAAGTACTGATGCTATTACATCGAGAATTGTAAGAGCACCAATTCAAATTGTTTTATTTTATTGTATTTTATTTATGTGGAAAACAAACAGCGACATTATATTACTTAATGACTAACTTAAACATTACCTTAACAGTTAACACCATTAACGTAATATTTCACATATTATAACATCTGTTACATTTACAGAAATGTATGTCAAAAATTAATAATACTAATGAAAATAATTTCAGATTGTAAAATCCAACAATCTATATTGCTGGTTTATTCAACTAGTGGCGATGATGCCGTCGCACCCCTACGCCTTTTTTTCCGAAGAATGGAAATTTCCGTGTTGAGGAAACAGATTTATATAACGTTTTGTATTATTCATTCAGGAAGAAGGTCATTTAATTTGGTATTTACATCGGCTCGTGTTACTGACGTGGTTGTTTATTAGCATATCAATATCGTATGTTATAGCCGGCTATCGCTAGGGACGCTGACTCACAGATTACGCTGATAAATAATAAACTAGAAGATATGTCCCGAATTGCTTACGTACACACACAGCCGATAAATTTTACTTACCAGTAGTTGCCATTGCTCTTGTAGGTTGTTAGTTTGCTCCATTTTCTATGTATACACATGGACCATAATTTAGAGTTTACTTTTAAAACTATTAGGTAAATATTAAAATTACATACAAACATACCTCTACATATCTTCACGAAAAGACCCTTACGGGGTAGGCAGTAAGTATCGGATGCCAGACCTTACGATCCTGATAGACCTGATGGCTTCCTTCGCATTCATTACCTTTTCGTACAAAAACGCTGGTTTTGGAGACTCTTGACATCCTCGGATAATATCCGAGTGATCTGATCTGATGAAATATTAAAATTAATGTAATATAATTCAAAATAAAATATTCGTAACTGACATGTAAAGTCGAAGACCACTGTGCTATTTCATAACAATACATATTATTTGTAATAATATTTCGTCATATATTAGTAAACATTTTGTGATATATTTAGACAATCGCTAATTGAAAAATATTACGAAATGTCTACATGACTGGTATACGTGACTCTGGACTTGCCTTTATGACTGTGCAGGTCCTGTCAAGGGCAGCCAGTAGATGAATACCAATTAGGCACGTACTACTGACAAGCCCTTTAGTCTTTGTAGGGTTTAGGTAAGTTTATAGTCTTTATTTGAAATCTGTTCTAACTAGAGGATATATCACCTAAAATAAGTTGTTTTTGTTATTTTATATCAATGGTCTAGTTATATCAATTTTATAGGAAGACAAACAAGCAAGTTCTGATGGTAAGGAAAATCGTCACATACACAAAAGATGTTAACAGTGTGTTGCTAGCAAGCAAGGCTAGGTTTGGATCTTGAATGTCTTGCGTGTATGACTAACTACCTACCTACCTACAGACACAACGTTATGGGACATGTAATAAGGCGGTGGTAGGTACCAAGAAGTAAAGGGGAAAGTTGTAGCAGGACTCTATCTTCTAATTTGACTGACCACAACTCTAATGGTTGAGTAATATAATGTGTATATTATTCCATAACAGGGGCGATGGGGTTGTTACATTTTTACTACGTAAGCCTATGCCATTGGGAGATACATGCTAACAGTGATAGATTTAGGTTACGCTCTCTGCGTTTTAGTTTTTATAATCGCCCAGGAATATTGATATTAATCCAGCAAAACACTAATGCAATGTATGCAACGCATATACCTATCTGACCCCTTTACAATACAACAAAGTATTGTGTTGGGGACATATCTGTGATGATACCTAATCCTGATCAAAATAATTTTCTGACAAAAAGCACGAGCCCAGAATCTTTTTAATTCAAACTCGAACCATTTTTGATCCAAGCTATGCTGTTCTGAATTCGAAGCAATTACTTTTGGAGATAAAAAAGGCTGATTGGTTTTTCGGTAGATTAAACGATTAACTTTGCTAAAATGTTCTAGAAAATAACCTGACATTTATTCACGGAAACAATAACGGAGATAATATGATGCATACGTTCCGCTACATCATGGAATCCATTACTAATTCTAAGTACAGCGGCTTTAGTGAGAATTAGTCATGGATTTTTTATAAGCACTACTCTGTGGTCTAGCAGTGCGGTGCTGTACTAGACTTCATGAGAGCCTGGGTTCGAAAAATGTTTTTTTGAAGTTATACTTCTTTTGGCGCGTTAGGAAAAAATGATGAGGGTAAATTTTTACGATGCGCGCGCGCACCGTCACGAAAATCGACATGATGAAGTTAGCTATAGATAACATTTTAGTTTTTAAAAAGATTTTTATCTTATTGCGCCGAAGAAGTATAACTTCTAACGCGTGTACACAAGTACACACACACTTTTTTTTAATTTCCTGGTAAAAACAAACACGTTGCCTGGGATTGGATATCTGGTGGTTAGCGGTAGATATGCAACTTATCACACTGTGCTACTTGTGTTTTGGGGTAGCCAAGGGTAACCTTGATGAACCTCTAACTGCCGCATCAGGGATACGGATGTGAAGTTACTATTTTTTATAAACCACTATCAGGGATGCTATTTTTTTTAATATTGGTGATAAATACTTCCACTCGCTTTTTAAATAACCTTTGTACTTTTTCATAATACAATCGTGTCACTTATTAGAACATCAGATTTCACTGGTAGGTACTAGAGTGCTGTGTTAGTTATCCACAACCTTACCTATTCCTGTCCCCATAACGACTCAGTCATATTCCGATCTCCGTCAGTTATATACCGACTCTCCGTTGGTAAACTTGCACAATAGGCCTAACAACTCGAACGCAGGACGGCGTCGCACCTGTAACATCTATGGTGTTTGTGGGATACAGGTGTCTCTTACCATCAGGGGACCAGTGTACTTGTTTGCTCTCCTATCACAACAAAAAATCACGGCATGGTATCTAGAGCTAAAAATATAGACTACGTCATTTCAATATTCGGTATAAGTGGCAAATTTACTGCCGGTACAATGAATTTTGTCGATAGATATATGAAAGGGATAACAATGGCAAATTGGACCGCCCCGTTGGTCGAGTGGCTAGCGTACACTCTTAACTACACCGATCAACCTCGAGGCTCGGGTTCGATTCCCGACGGGGGCAGGCACTTGTGTGATGAACATTTAGATGTCTGCATTTCCGGGTCTGGGTGTTTATTAAATTTATTCTGGTATATATTTAAGTATTTATATGTATTAGCAAAGACAATATATATTTAATAATCTCTGGTATTAGTATCGTTGATTAACACCCATAACACAAGCATATAATTTGCTTACTTTGAGGTTATGTTAAATTTGTGTGATTTGTCCAGGGATATTTATTTATTTATTTTGATATTGTAGAAAAGTACAAGTGGTATTTTAAAAAAAGTATGCAATATGGTTCCACCGAGTGCCTACGCCGCTTAGAGACACCAAAGATGGTAGTGGTGCGTTGCCAACCTGAGACTGGGATGTTCGACCTCGAGCAAAAGCAAGTTTACCGGCTACCTTATCCTCCGAACCGGAACACGTAAACGACAAGCACTGACGTTATGGCGACAGGAATAGGTAAGGCAGTGGTACCAATCCGGACGAGTCGCTGCGAAACTACCACCTAGTCAGATGTCACGGTCAAGTGCGGATCCAGCCTTCGTGTCAGGGGGGGGGGGGTCACGTACTTTTTTTTGTAAAATAGCGATCAATAGACGAGAGACGATCTTCTCATTATTAAGAGAAAACCCGTGACCTGTAGACACCATAGATGTTGTAGGTGCGTCGTTGTCTTGTGGCCCAATTGTGCAAGTCTACCGTCTACTCTACTCTTCTAAACGGAACATGACACTGTCACTATGGGCGGAAGGAATAGGAAAGGCAGTGGATCCCTACCCTGACAAGGTCCAGCATACCACTACTAGCTTACAACCAGTGGTCTTGTTCGCAATGACAAGCTGCCTGGTAGTAAGGCAGGAGATTTATTTTACACAGGAGACCTGAACCAATGCGGGGGAAAACTCGACTGAACTCGAGGTTAAGTGAAAGTGGGATTCAGTAATGTTTGTTCAATGTAAAAAAACCATAGCATTTTTAAGGTCAACGACAGTTTTGCAATATCTCAAATTTAAATAAATAAATATTTTCAGACGAGTTACACAAATTGAATCTAACCCCAAAGTAAGCAAAGTATATGCTCGTGTTATGGGTGTTAGTCAACGATACTACTACATAGAAATACTTAAATAGATACCACAATATATTTAATAAACACCAAGACACGGAAATGCAGACATATAAATGTTCATCATATAAATGTCTACCCCGTTGGGAATTGAACGCGTGTAGGAGTGTTTTATTTAAATTGGAAAATAGGTATTTTAATGTTTGAGTGTTTGAGGTTTTTTAGCGACGGAATAGTTTCTTTATTTTTTTAATAATTTTGATGTAAATGAATATTTTTGCATTAGGTACCTACCTATTATTTTAAAATAGGTAGTTTCTAAGTTATGCCTAATAAAATACCGAGATAGCTTTTTTACTATTTCAAACGTCAATAATTTTTGTATTTTTTTATGTACAAATATTATTAATATAAATGTCATATTTTTCTACAATTCGTTACGGATCGAATGAGCTATCGCACGTATTTTAGGTCAAATAGCTATTTTTCACACTTGGAAACATGATTAATAAACTACTCTGTTATTGATGCTTTAACCTGACTTCTGGATTTTTGGAGAGTGGAAAAATAACTCTCTGTCGTTCGCGTTGTTACACTAACCGTCAGTGCATTAAGAAATCACTTTTTTTGCATGGGATAATTTTTAGCATAACATTTTTCAATATTACCGAATACCCATGCCTATATACCTTGGTTATTACTACAACTGGAGTGTCGTAAATTTTTAGGCACCTAGCTATTTCGATAATCAATGATATACCTTCATTTGTTAATATGTTTAGGCCAAGTCCCTTGCGGGATTGGCAGGGAGTATAGACTGCCTAGTATAACGATCTATGCAAGCCTAGATTCTTCCAATTACTTTTTTTGCCTTCGGGTAACACCGGAGAAATTTGATTATGAAATACAACCTGGGTGACAACTCACCTTAGATATTTATCATAGATTCACATAGTACACACAACGAAAGTCTCATGTAATAATTTGAATTTTGTTAGTTTTTTAACTATTTTAAAAATAATATAAATAATTAATTTTAATAATTGTTCTGTGACAGACTGTTCGACTCTGTCCTACCTTGCCCAGGGGGGGTCATGACGCCCATGACCCCCCCTTGGATCCGCCCTTGGTCACGGTGTTGGTGACGGTAAGACTCTGCTCGCGTTTTACGAGCTGCCTGGCAGGAAGCCAGATAGTCTATGCAAAGGAGCCCAGACCAACAAAAAAAGTATGAAAATTCATCACTAATAATAGTAGGTACAATATGACGATTGCTCTAAAATTCGCGCCTGGTTGTTTATTTTCGATTGTCATATCATTATCAATACCACTTTTTATCAGTAAGCAAATTTTCCTCATTATTCAAATTGTCATCATCAATGTCAATGAGGAATCACAAATCCTAAATACGAGTTTATTTTTAAAGCTCATACGCTGAGTTTAAGAATTACTTACGAGATAGAGCCGTAGAGCATAGTCCAAAAAGCGATTTTGATTCCAGTAGAGTATTAAAATAAGGTACCTATATATAAGGAAAATAATAAATTATTTACATACATACATACATACATATCTTCACGCCAAGTCCCTTACGGGTAGGCAGAGAGTATCGAGTGCCAGACCTCACGATCCTGACATGTATGTATGTATGTATAAATTATTTTGTATAATACTAGCCGAACCGACAGACGTTGTCTTAACTCCTGTCGTAATTCTGAATATTGATTTTTTTATATTAACTTTCTTCTGATAATAACTAACAACTAAAAATAATTAGCAAAATTGAGCCATAGATTAAAATGTGATGGGATGACCAAGAAAAATGGAGATTCATTTTTATACATATAATATACAATATACCTATTATGAGACTTTCCTCATGTTGGTACGGATCCACTGAGTCCACATAGACCATTTGCCTGAGCTGCCAAGCAGCTTGTAAGAGGCGAGCGTATGTTAAATAGCAACAAGTCAGTCAGGTCAGTGGTGGTAAAGTGAGCAGCAACTTGCACGGATTGAGATCCACTGCCTGACCTAGTCCCATAGCATCGGCATCATAAAAAGTATCCTATAGACTATAACCTTCCTCGAAACACAAAGAACCTAGGTAGGTACCAGCCAAATTTCGTTAGGCTGGGTTCTGTAGTCGGCGTGAATATCGGTTGGAGACAGATACATAAAAATTCTAAAAGTGTTTTCTGATGCTTTGTCACCTGTATCTATTTTTTAATATCTTCAATGTATAGAATTCATTCTTTGGATCTTTAAAATTTGGTCCAATCATTAGTTATTAATAATCTGGTTACACAGATTTCTTTATATCTGATTGTGGATGTTAAAAAATGTACTTATTACAGTATTTGTAATTTTGTACTAGTATCGTAAAGACGTTGATTAACATCCATTTTACAAAGAAATAGCTTACTGCCGTGCTAATTCTATGTTAAGTGTTAGTGCAGTTTGTCTAGAACATTTTACTTCAATTTATTTTCTTTCCGTATTTAGGAAACAGGAGTAAAGCGTTCTGGGGTAAACACAATACATCTGGGAAAGTTTATAAGTGTCAAATATAGTAACAATAAATATCAGTTATATTACAAAAGTGATAACAGACGATTATGCAGTTAGGACTTAGGTGTATCACAAGTGTATCATTGATTAGATAAGGGAATAATTAACATAAAAAATAAATATTTGTACAGTGTATACAAATTATAATACGTCACCCGCTCGTAATTGGTTTTTACCACTTCATCACTATTTTATTAGAGGAAAAAGGTAGGTATGTATTTGCTCATCTTATTTAGCGAGGTGTAGTATACACGCCTAACGCCTACAAACAGCCATTTACCCCATTTGCCGGGTTCGATTCCGGACATAAGTCTCGTTGATTTGCAAACATGTCAATTATATCACAAGTATGCACCGTTACCTTAAATAGTTACTTGACTTTCCGCAGTCGTAACAGAGAGATCTGAGAAAGAGTGGAATTCAAACAGTAAAAAAGTGTTTAGTCACGTAAAAAGAATAGCAGATGAAAGATTGATATAAAAATAACTACGTTAGTATGTTGGCACCGACTTCAGACCTATTAGTAAGTAAAAAAAAAAGTATCTTCACGCCCTTATCCCCGAAGAGGTAGGCAGAGGCACAACCAGGGTACCCACGACTAGCCGAAGATACTAAGTCCCACAATGTGATAGGTGGCAAGCCTATCGCCAACCGGGCACATATCCTATCCCGAGCAACTTTTTTTTTTTTTAGAAAATCGGAAAAACTCAATTTTCTTATGTTACCCGACCCGGGATTCGAACCCGGGACCTCATGCAGTCAAGTCCAACAACTGAACCGCTAGACCACAGAGGCGACTATTAGTAAGTAGCACATATAAAGCCATTTTAATGCTTATAATATAATTATTATCTAGCTGTTTAAGGCTTGGGATCAACTTCAAACCTATTAGTAAGTAGCACATATAAATAATAGGTAGTAAATAATTAAGGTTAAATATTTATTATTTTTTACTAGTCTTGAAGTCAGTTTTTAGTAACGTAAGTAGCTGTTTTTATTTAATACTTTTTAGTTTATTGCTTATATGTTTTCTTTTAATAAAAATAAACATCGGAATAGGTGATAATAATCAATCATCATCATCAAATAAAAACTATTGGGCCTACCTGAATCAAATTTTTATGGGACCAATCCGAAACTATTCCGCATCAAGCAAAAAAAGAATTACGTAAGTCGGTTCAGAAACCTCGGAAAAATCGGTGTACACGCGTAAAAAACATACGGGCCGAATTGAGAACCTCCTTGTTTTTTTCCTGGTTAAAACCAGATAGATATACTTACAATGCGAATGTGACGTATTTTTATTTTAGCACTTCACCTGTGCTTAGGATAAATTTTCTATAAATTTTAAAGAAAGAAAAAAATTCGCCCCAGACAGGATTTGAACCTGTAACCTTTCGTCTCAAGCCGACGAATGCTCTAACCAATTGAGCTACTGAGGATTCAAGTCCCGTGGCGAAATTTTTAATTCCTTTCTAACCCGTTAACGCGGGTAGTTATGTCCTATAGATACACAATTCTGAGTACCCACTGTCTGGGGCGAAATTTTTTCTTTCTTTAAAATTTATAGAAAATGCGAATGTGATTGAAATTAACTGATAAAATTGAGTTTTATCCGAGGGTGGTGTCATTTTATTGCTCGTTTCTGAGTAGGTAAAACGTATTACTAAAAGAAACATTGCTAGATATTACACAATTTAGTTTCTAATAATAATAGTTATCCAGTTAGTTTCATGTTTATTCATAGTAGAGTAAGGTTAATGATATTAATAGAATCTTATTCTTCATTGATAGTAATGACTGGCTTACCATCGCTACCTACTGGGCAATTGATTTTCTCAGTATCAATGTGAGAAGAGAACTACAATAACTTGAAATTGACTGAGTGTTCAATGCTTCCACAACAATGAATTCACAATTTAATATGATATTTACTCAGATCAATAAAAAGTATTTCATTTAATATTTATGCAGTATGTTTATTATGAATATTTATTAATATATTTCTCAAAGTGTTTTATTTAGTGGGGGACTAAAAATAGTTAGAAAACATTTAATATTTTTGGGTTCTTTTATTTTGTCTGAGTGTTCTACCTTTAAATAAGTTTAAAAAATGTATCAAAGCAAAATTATGTCAAAAAGGCTATTATTATACAGTCTCAGTATTTTCGCACCCATATCTCCGAAGAGGTAGGCAGAAGCACAACCAGGGCACCCACGACTAGCCGAAGACACTAAGTCTCAGAGTATTTGGAATCTCCCACTGCAATTTGTAATGTGATTTGTTATATCTTTTATTTAAGTTAAAGTAAGATTGTAATTTATATTTTTAATCTAGTTTATATTGTAATTATTATTATTGAAAAAAGACAAGCCCGCTGAGTTTCTTTCGCCGGGTCTTCTCAGTGTGTGGATGCGTTCCGATCCAGTGGTAGTTTAAAAAAAATGTCGACGCACACAAATACCACATGTGTGGTTCAAGTGAATAAAGTTTTTTCTGATTCTGATTCTGGGTTTTGGAATATCGTATAAAGTAACAGGATGTTTGGAGCAGTTAAAAAGAATGTTGTCTACTTTTCTCCACAATGACATAATATATGGGTCTTCAACATTAATTTTGTACACGAGCACAGGTCACAGAAGTGCTTAGCTTATTCGAAGTCTAATAATTATAACTGAAGTCGTTGTTTTGTTGGCATTTCTGTAATTAAAGAATTACGATTTTTTTAGATAGAGAAGGTCAATTTGAGGTTTGTGGCAACCCTACACATGACTACTCTGTATCCATTCTTGACTATTTAAAAAGTAGGTTTTGGTAGTTAGCAAAGGATTGAAGATCTGTATTTGTAGAGGAGTAGGTACCAAGTAGGCAACTTGTCTGACTTGTTTAGCAAACTGATCTACTATCTCAATACCTTGAATGCAAACATCACTACGTGAACAGGCCAGAATTACAAGTAATTTTATTATTTATTATTTTATTAGATTTTTATTTGAATTTTGAAGGACTACACACATATGGGAAGTTTTGTTTTAATAAAATAATATGATGAATTACGTTCTAGAGACTGAGTGACGATTAAGGGTTAAAATGTTTGGACATGATTCCTTTTCTGTTAAAAACAGATTAAAATGTAAGTAACTATTTGGTTAATTTGCAACATTAAATTGCATTAAATTGATACTTGGATTAATGTTCTTTTTCTTTTCTTTCTTTAGGTTTTGGCAACCTCGTTAATATTTTGCCATTAGTCAAGTAGAAATTTGCATCAAATTTTACATCAATTATAATTAGTCATCAGTCATAAGTCGTCAGTAAGTCATATCAGGCTCCTGGGTAAAGCGATGGCCTTTTTACACAAGCTCATGTAATGAGATTTGGCAGCAACGAGGAAATATACGATACGCTAATTTCTTCATGATTATTTCATTTGTGCACCTTCACTGAACAAAATTGTACAAAATGCCACCAAAATTGACTAATATCACTCAATATTAACACGAGATTCAATAATTATGAAAAAACTTCGACCATCTTTTCTCTCGACTGTGCCAAAACCCTGGATTAATGTTTTGATTAATGTTACACAATTGATTTTTAAAATTTCCCGGGCATTGATTGTCTATGGTCGAATCTGTCTTAACGCACAGTTAGTTACCTACAGTAAGAATAAATAAATATTTAAAAATAAATCAAATCACATAAGTTGATATAACCCCAAAGTAAGCAAATTATGTGTTTGAATTTTGGCTGTCAGTCAACGATAATTATTCATATAAATACTCAAATAGATTGTAGAATACATTATGAAAATATAGACATCACACAAATACAGCTGCCCCGTCGGATCGAACCCGAACCGAACGAATTGTGTTTGGTAGGTGGAGGGTTTCACGGTAAAAAATATGTTTCAAAAAACGATATTCTTTCAATAAGTAATACCCCATGAGAACTTATCAAAAGTCTAAACATTTGTGATGTTTGTTGTACCTAGTATAGTAGGGCCAGGTGATGTGACACTTGCTAACTTGGATTATATAACATAATGTCTGTCCACAGTGTAAAATTTGTGTATCATTTCAAAACTAGCTGTGTGTCCCAATTTTACACGCCTGAACAAACTTATGTGTTATTATACATATAAAGTTCATGATGTAAGGCTGTAGAACTCCTTACCTTGTTAAATTGGTTGCTGCGAAACTTTTGTTTTAAGGATCAGCAAAAAAAGCATTTTTTACCATAGTTTAGACGTAAATATAAATTTACTAAGTTTATGTTTAGTTTATTTTTGTTAATAATTTATTTTATTATTTTTTATGTTATGCGTGTAAGTTTGTCAATGAGTACATACTTAGTGTTTATCTGTACACCAGGCTTACTTATTTCATTGAATATCTTCTTTTTACGGGTTGGCTAGAAAAAAATAATTAAATTAGAGATAAGCTCGAATTTTTTGCTTTGTTTTATATACTTTTAAGTATAATTTGTAATACTTATTGTGTACAATAAAGAGTTAATAATAAAAATAAACCTTTCTCTCGACTCACTCTTTCTATTTAAAGAAAACTGCATCAAAATCAACTGCTTGGTCTCAAAGATCTAAGAATATAATATAGAGACAGACAGCCGAAAGCGACTTTGTTTCATTATATATGATAAATATTCAAGTTTCTTTGCGTCTCGTGAGTCTGTCTTTTGTATGTTAGTGCTATTACCAACTTATTTTGTGACACGGTCTATAAATATTACAATTTTGGATTATGACTCTTCACATTAGGTATACTATCAATGCAGATGAATTATATAAAATCAATGGACCCAAAACTCAAAACTTTATATTTTTATGATTAATACCTAACTACTACTTGAAATATAAAAAGAGGAAGTATTGGACTTCAAAATGGTAAAGTGTGATAAATAAACACGTTAAACGATCGTGCGTAGATGATTTTACACTATTTTTGCAAGAATTATTAGCTTTCAATTTCTTTTACCTTCCAAAATTTATTAAATATATATATATATATATATGTCTTTAAATAGTGCCGCAAACTTATCTGTTCAATAGCTAAAATCCATACTAAATCGCTGTTTCCTGAAATTCACACTGTCAGTTTCTTAAGTGACAACAAAGAAAAGTAAATTTCTACATCTACCTATACTATTTACCGAATATATACTATTTACCGAATATATTTACCGAAGTTTATGAAACTGATGACTTGAATACATCATTTAATGTATTTTACGATACGTTTAAATTGTTTTATGATTTGTGCTTTCCGGTTATCAAAATTAAGAAAA
>NJDC01001072.1:208269-230400 GCA_002245475.1 Calephelis virginiensis
CAGATAAGTTGGTAGTTTTGGCACCATCGAGAGAAAAGATAGTCGAAGTTTTTTCATAATAATTGAATTTCGTGTTGATATTGAATGAAATTAGTAAATTTTGGTGGCATTTTGTACAATTTTGTTCAGTGAAAGTGCACAAATGAAATATTCATGAAGAAATTAGCGTATCGTATATTTCCTCGTTGCCGCCAGATCTCATTACATGAGCTTGAGTAATGAGGCCATCGCTTTACCCAAGAGCCTGACATGACTTACTGACGACTTATGACTAATGACTAATTGATATAAAATTTGATGCAAATTTCTGCTTAACTAATGGCAAAATACTAACGAGGTTGCCAAAACCTACAGAAAGAAAAGTTAGGTACATAATACATAATATTATGTCTAAAATGCAAAAACAGCAACAGACAAATTACCAGTGACGCTACAATGCTATGGTACAAAGAAATTATTCAAAAATAAAGCACGCGCTCAAACAGTCAATAAAAACTGACAAGTATGAAATTATGAGATGAAACCAAACTTCTCGTTATTAGTTTTTGCTTATCGCGTTTTAACATCAATATTGTTAATTAAAATAATTACGAAATTCTAAATGTTGCAGTATTTAGTGACTGTGTAATGCTGTGTAATCCTGCCTATATGTTTATTTTTTTCCAATTAAACTTTATGGTTTACTTTGTTGCATAGAATGGATAGAAAAAAATAAAAGAAAACAAATATTGTCTATGCGACTCGACAATCATGGCGAGCACGTCGAGGTCTGTCTATTTTAAATATTTAATATTGCTTAAATTTCCGCGTATTCTTAATTTATTTGCTAAGAAAATGAATATTATTCATACAATAAATCATAATGTTATGATAATATGTAAGTTAATTGTGGAAGTTGTGGATTGTAACTCAAGTTAAGTTTGCCTTCTTGTCATTTCCTTGAGTTTACAAATATGTTTGCAATTTTCAGAATCGAGGCTAATAAGGTGGTGTGCTATGCCCATCCTGATGCCCCACTTATTGAAGATTATAGGGCAGGTGACATGATATGTTCAGAATGCGGCCTTGTGGTTGGAGATAGGTAAGTTATTGAGCAATTTAAATTAAAAGTCTCAGCTGTTTGACTAGTTGATTGCTAATACGTAGTGTTGACATTTTAATTATTTTTAGGGTAATAGACGTAGGATCGGAGTGGCGTACTTTTAGTAACGAAAAATCTGGTGTGGACCCATCTCGTGTTGGTGGTCCCGAAAACCCATTGCTGTCTGGTGGAGACTTGTCCACTATTATAGGGCCTGGAAGAGGAGATGCCTCGTTTGATAGTTTTGGTGTATCCAAATACCAAAATAGAAGGAACATAAGTAGTACAGATAGAGCCCTCATTAATGCCTTCAGAGAAATAAATACAATGGCAGATCGCATCAACTTACCGAAGACCATTGTGGACAGAGCTAATATTCTGTTTAAACAGGTTTGTAATTTGTTTAGTGAGTTAGCATAAAAATTTAATGTAATATATTGTATATGACAGCAAAGATTATAATGGTGCATTGCTAACCAGAAGCTGCTGGCTACTGCTGCTTAAGTCATTCCATAATTACGTTTACCATGAATTATTTTAACAGATACTCAAAGATATTTGTTGTCTGAAGGAGATTGGGTCCAAATAATACAATGAATCAGTTTATTTTTAAATTCATTTAACATGCAAACTATAATACATTTTATATAGTATGTATACATTTTTACCAAGCTGTGCAATAAGCTGTTCAGTTGAAGGGTCTTAACACACTAGAATATGTAGGGTATCTATATGAATATTGCTTTTAAATGTATATGTAACATCAAATTATATTCTTCCTGGTTAATTACCTTTTGAGTGATGAGAAGTTTGCTCAAGGTGTCACATGCCTCAAAAGCACATTAATATTATTGAATTACTACTGAGTGTAATTTCAATTATTTGATAAAAATAAGAGTGACATATTGTTTTACAATAAATTTATACACTTTTAATTTGTTCATAGGTATAAAATTCAAAATTTACAACCTAATGATTGTAGACTAAACTGATAATTATGCCCGTGCCCATCAAAGTAGACCACACTTTACACCAAGTCTACAAATATCTTAATCTTTGGAATTGATTTACTACTAGCTGGTAGAATAAGTGCTTTGATTTTTGTTATATAGATTTTAGCGTCCTATTCCCAAGTTAGGGTTAATTCTTGTAATGTACGTAATATTTTTATTTTCTTGTGTTTGGATTTGAGTGTTGTAAACACGCACACATCTTCACACCAAGTCTATTGTAGAGTAATAAGTGCCAAGTCCTGCAGACCTGCGTATGTTTCACCACATGCATAATTTTTTTTATACTAACTTACCCTCACAATTTTGCAAATTATATGATAAAGGGAAAATTGAAAGAGTGTGTGCTATTTTTAAATTCTGGCACACAATAAAGTGTATTAATTCATTCATTCATAAATGTAACAGCAGTTTGGTGACATTTAAGCCATCATTTATAGGTTGGATAGCCAAAGTTACCTAATTGATAAATGGACATGACGTCTTAGTTTTCAAACAAGTACTTTTTAGTGAAATAAAAATTTCCATGTGAAATGAAAATGCCCATATTAAATTTTTTAATATGGGCATTTTCCCATTTTGTTTTGTCACACCTGAACGAATGGATCAACTTTGCAAATTCTTGTTTTGTTGTAATAGTAACTGTCATGAGAGATAATAAAAGAAAATAAAACTAATTGACAAAAGGTTCTCTCAATTGGGAAAATTGCAGGGAAACTATAATTTATTCCTTAAAAACTGTTAGTAGATGTTAATGTCACTTAGTAATTATAGAGATGTATGAGGTTAAAGGTTGAAATTTGTTGACATGACGCTTCATTTTCTTTAATTCAGAAAGGAATATAAGTTGCACAGAAAAAAGAAGCAGATAATAGTTGAATCCAAAGTAAATACTTTTTATTTTGCTAAATTTCAGGTACATGATGGCAAAAATCTAAAAGGTAGAGCCAATGACGCAATTGCCTCTGCCTGCTTATATATTGCATGCCGTCAAGAAGGTGTCCCTCGGACCTTTAAAGAAATTTGTGCGGTTAGTAAAATTAGCAAAAAGGAAATTGGAAGATGCTTTAAATTAATACTGAAGGCATTAGAAACTTCAGTAGATTTGATAACTACAGCAGACTTCATGTCTCGGTTCTGTTCAAACTTGGCTTTACCAAATTCAGTACAAAGGGCAGCAACGCACATTGCGAGAAAAGCTGGGGAACTGGATATTGTGTCTGGAAAGAGTCCAATCTCAGTGGCTGCTGCTGCTATATATATGGCTTCACAGGTAAATACAAATTGCAATCTCTTGGTAAGATATGTATCATAGTATGTATAGTATGTATGTATGTATCTTAGTATGACTAGAATTTTTTTATGTTATAGGAATTTAGACAGATTTTATTAAGGACTAGCGGCCCGCCCCTGCTTCACACGGGTATAAAATATACATGTAAACCTTCCTATTCAATCACTTTATCTATTAAAAAAACTTATCAAAATCCATTCCGTAGTTTTAAAGATTTAAGCATATAAATGGACATAGGGACAGTGGAAGTGACTTTGTTTTATACTAGGTAGAGATTATAAAAACAAAAAACATTGTATTTTTAAATATCAAAGTTATCTAAGGGTCCCATAGAAGCATAAAATAATTTTAATGTTTTAAAATGATTAAATGCTCTATAAGTCTGAATAATCCATTGAGTGTGATGATCTATGATACCTAAAATCTAATTTCAATATTACAGGCTTCTGAAGACAAACGTAGCCAGAAAGAAATTGGCGATATTGCTGGAGTTGCCGACGTTACCATTCGGCAATCATACAAGCTTATGTATCCATATGCTGCAAAACTTTTCCCTGAAGACTTCAAATTTGCAACTCCTATTGAGTTCCTTCCACAAATGTAGATTAAGTTTAATAATATTGACGAATGACTTATTAACAATTTAATTTAGCTGCTTGATTGGTAAGTTTACTCCCATTTACTCTTTTGAAAGTAATGGAAGTGAATAAAGACATTCATGTTTTTTAATTGTTATAATATTGGTAAACAGTATGAGTTTCCTAATTATGGTATGTTTGCGTTAACATATAGTGATTACAGACACGCCTCCAATCAGGATGTTTATTTACTGCATGAAACTGAACAGCGGTGCTATTCAGTATCTTTTTGCTATATTATATTATATATATTTGCTATCTCCTGTGACCAACAGAAATACAATGGAGATAGTAAATACGATAAGATGCTGAATAACTGAATAGTATAGAGCTTAAACCCAATGGTGAAGTAATAAAAATGCTATATAATTGTAATTCTGACTTTCTAAATAGTTTTTTTTTCTACTATTATGTTGTGTGTATTAAAAATTGTCAAATGATATGTCCAGTTAAAAAAAAACTGAAAACAACCCTCGTCAGGACCGAGACTGCCACATTTAAATTCAGCGTTTCGATCAGACCATCTTTTTTGGCATTGACTCATTATTTTATTGAATTAGTATTACTTTAAGGTTCCAGATCTCGACTAATTTTATACAAGTATATATATATGTACTATACATACTTCATTATTTATTTTAATCAGACTTGATCAGATACATAAAATTAGGAAAAATTGTAAAATATTGCATGTAAAAAATAAATCACATTCATATCATTTAAAACTTTACAGTTACTTTTTTCCATTTTTTGTATAAATTAACAACAATATTAAAATAAACCTTTTTTGTTGTGAGAAACCACAGGTAATTTGTAGCGTCTGTTGACTTTCAGGGAAGAGCTGGGATGGCTGGAATAGCATCCATATTTCTAACGCATAGTGGCATAAGCTAAGTGCGATTGATCCCACAAACAAAAAAAACCTTTTTGTTTGTAACCCCAAGGAAAAAAAGAGCGGTGTTATAATGACATCATAACTTTTGTACCAATCAATTCCAATGTGCATTTTTTTGTTTGTCATGATCAAGATGGCAGTTAGCTACATTATTTATAGGTTTTGTTGGAGATTGCTGAAAATGAGTTTTGGGCTATTGCTTTTCCTTTTGTTTTCGTTATTACCAAGCTCATCTTAATGAAAAGTGAAGAATATATTTTAAATGAGTGTCCTTATTGCATAACATAGTCCATTTTGGTCTACACAAGAGCACCTACCATGTTTTTTATTATTATTATATTATATTTACATTTGTATTGAAACATATTACGTCTTTTGTACATAACACTACACATTAATTGGTGATTTTTTAATTTTTTATGTCATTGTACATTAAGCAAATGAAATATCTGACCCCAATACAATATACTTTCAAAAACTACTGCTACTACTACTAATACTAGTAGTACTACTTTACAGTACTATAAAGTAAATTTATGAACTATTGTACTTTTTGTAGGATGTCAGTTTTCTTTAATTTAACAAAATTCATGTTTTTAGTTAACTAAAACTAAACTTGGCTAATGAATAATTTTATGCAAAAATAAATTGTTGGATGAATAAAAAATACTCTATATACCATTCAATATTATTTTAATCTTTACAAACAGTTGTACAGAATACTTATTATATAAATTATTGAGACATTACTAACAGCCAATTTCAATAACATCCGAGATAAGAAACTATAGTAGAACAGTTACCATCCAATGTTTTTCAATAATTAACAAAAATGTGTTAGCAACAAAACTATTAGGCATATCGATATTTGTTGTATTGGGTCATTAGACTGCTTTCGGAATTGGCAATTCAGTCAATTTGTTATTAATGTTGGCGGTTCAGAAAACACCATTGTTCAGTTTTTGTGGATTACTGATTATTGATTTTGTTAAACTCCGGTATCTTAAGACAAAAGTAGCATTGGGGTTTTTGAGAGTTAGGCAAGATTAAATAAAAATGGAACTATCCTAAACCTTCTTCTTTGCTTGCGAGGAAATAAGTTTATTTGTACTAACCTGATTTTGATAAAACATTGTCTTTATCATATGTATTATTACGCACTGACAATTTTAATGTTGATTAGGTTATAAATGTTACCAAACTATTATGTTTATTACCTATTCATTTATCGATTATGTAAGTATCTATATTTATGGTGAAAATATTATAAAGCAACGTGAAAATAAAATAAGTAACTTCACCATAATATGTAAGACAATTTTTGTTACACATTCAAAATTATTTCTACCCTCGAGTGGCATACATGATAATATTTCTGTAATTACTAATAAGTAAAATAAATAGTTTTTAAATTACGGGATATTTTCATATTCATAATTATTTTAAAGTCTCATAAAGTCTCTCAATGTTTTACCTGATATACTCCGCCTTCCCCTCCAGGTACTTGGCGTAAAGATATGTATATTTACCACTTTGTGTAATTTTAAGTTTTTTTGTGTAATAAGGGAGTAAACTAGCAGTCTCTTGTGACGGTAAGAGATCACCATCGTCCATAGACACCAATCCGGGCCTAAAATATGGAGGTTTCTGGTACTTTGCTATTTTACACCCCGGATCTTAGGTATTTGTGGAAGTCTACATTACCTAACCTCCAACATGGAATACAACAGCGAATTAGTAAGCTGAAGCTGGCCTGAAAGACTAGGTATAGAGCAGAAGCAGCTCTTAATAACCTAGTATCAATACAAAAGACAGAAAAGCGTATTTGTAACCTGTCTTGATTATTTTTTCTTGAATTTCTTCATTGTATAGAACAGGTTTTTGCAATTCTGTGAACAAAACTAGATTTTAGGTTTTTACTAAATAATACTGACACTTGTAAAATATTCGTCAAAGACCTTAGGTTTAGGCATATCGGATACTTGCTGATATATTTTAGCAACCCCACATACCTACATAATATGTTATATCTTTCTTAACATTAACTAAAACACTTGATTTTTAATGTGAAATCTTAAACTTGGTACGAAAGACATTTTTATTATACATTTATGTATTTCTTTTTATACGGTACTAGTTTTGTAATATTCTGTGGACATCCATTTCAAGTTTGTATGTATTATATCTAAGGAAAGTATATAATATACAATAAGTGTACTTAAAGGCTTTTTGTAACATATTGCATGTGAGAGGTATGACGTCATTAATTTAATATGAAATGCGAAAAGTTATTTCATTACTAGCTGACCCGGCAGACGTTGTTCTGCAATTTTTTTAACGTCATTTTAGAAAAAAAATGTGGTGAGCCACCCTTATCACTTACAGGCCTACTCAATATGCTCACAAAATTTTATGAGAATCGGTCAAGCCGTTTCGGAAGAGTACGGGAACGAACATTGTGACACGAGAATTTTATTTACAAGATAAACAAAACTTGATTGATTTATGTTTTATTATGTTATTAACAAATACACGTCACCGACGGACATAAGATACCTACCTGTTAAAAAACCTTTGTACTCGTTTTAAGATTATAGTTCTTATAGATGAGTGTTATTTAACATGATTTTTATTCATTGAGAAGGAGAAAACTACAATTTATTTATATCATATATTCGAAATAAGTTAAATAAAAATGTTAAAATTTCTATCACTAGACAACCATTAGTATATTCAGAAATGTCAGGGTAGAAAGTGAAAGAGATGGGCTTGGAGGTAGATGGGGCAAGGAAAGGAGAAAATATAAGAACACTAATTCTTCAGGGTCCAGTTTATAATATTAATTTATTTTTTGTTAAATTTTGTAAGTACCGTTCATTCGTCTATTTTGTAAACAACCGATTGTAAAGAAGGCACAATTTGGGAATTGTAACAAATTACAGATTGTGTGTTTCTTATTCTTGGTTGTTATGCGTATATGTATGTTACTATGTTTGTAAGTTACGCTGATGTACCTATACATAAATCTCAAATTTTAATGACGCATAAATATAATAACTGCAAATCATTGCGTTGTCGACCGTACATACATTAGAATTGTTGTATCTGATTGCTATTGGTTGTTGCGTGCGCGCCATCTTCTGATACTTAGCGTGGCGGCATTTAGAGCGTTCTATTGAAAGTGTCATTTTGAGAGAAATAGTTCAAGGGTTTCACTTGAATTCATAATCATAAAACAGTCACATCCCTAGTGATCGTATTCGATATTTTTTAATGAAGATTGCAGACATCACTGAGTTTTAGCGCCATCGAGAGAAAAGATGGTCGAAGTTTTTTTCATAATTATTGAATTTCGTGTTAATATTGAGTAAAATTAGTCAATTTTGGTGGCATTTTGTACAATTTTGTTCAGTGAAAGTGCACGAATGAAATAACCATGAAGAAATTAGCGTATGGTATATTTCCTCGTTGCCGCCAAAACTCATTACATGAGCTTGTGTAAAAAGGCCACCGTTTTACCCAAGAGCCTCACATGACTTACTGACGACTTATGACTGATGACTAATTAAAATTAATTGAAATTGATATAAAATTTGATGCAAATTACTACTTGACTAATGGCTAAATACTAACGTGAAGGCCAAAACCTAAAGAAAGAAAGAAAAGAAAAGAAGACATCACTTGTAAACGTGGTATAAACATGTACACAATCAGTTGATTCTATTGCAAATTTATGCCCTTAACATTACTTTAAGTTTGTGATTATTTTGTTTGTAAGGATATTAATGTAGATTTTAAGTAAATAAATGAATAATAAGCCATCGCAATTGTATTTTATTTTAACATTTTTTACTTATTTCAGTATATTAATAATCTATACCTACATATAAAAAATGTATCCCTATTTCGCGTGGTCATCGCATTAGGCCTGAATGGATGGACCTATTTTGCTAATTCTTTTTTTGTTATGTTGGTAATTACATAATTATCAAAAAAAAACATCAAAGTATCAAGGATCAAGAGAAAAACTAAGAAAATTGCAAGGAAAATGGGAAAATATTACTTTTGTTTCCCATATACAAACTGGTACTTTAAAGCGATATGTAGTTAGATATTTTGTTTCATTATTTTATATAATCAATTCGTCATATTAATTAAAATTCTTATTGTATTAAATATGATTATTATTGGTATGTTAATACTAAGGATACAATTTATATTAACAAAGTATTTTGACTAAAACAAATTACATGCAGACAAATGACAAACTATTTATTTTTTAAATAAAAAAATATATTTGAATTAAAACAAATTAGTCCCGGGCGCTTAAAGAATGAAGGCCAACTGTCACTAACACCTAGTCCTAGGAAAAGGGCATAGGCTGCTATTTTAAGCTTGTTATGAGTATCTCTAGGGTTCGCCGAAAATTAATTACTTTGGTACGTGCGCGAACCTGGTAAACAACAGCTGGTATGCCTGAATGTCATGTTTTGTTTGAGTTTGCAAGGCAAGTTTGATAACTTGTACTTATTTCTGTTATTCTTCATGGTAGTCGGCAAGACCATCTGCATCCCCCTTTTTTAATGTGTGGAAATCCTCATGGATACACGCCACTTTCGGGGAAGTAGCTAGTTATATCGGACTCCTACCGACTAAAATCAATCGGTGTCCTCGCCCGTTCCCAGGTACCGGGGCTGTGGAGACGCTTTCGCACAGTTCCAGTGACCCGACGGCACTGGATCTAGCGACCCTCTTGAACAGGGAGCCTCATATCTTCAGTATAGTACAGCGGTCGGCAACCTTTTGGCAGGCACGGGCCTCAAGGCGGCAATATAAATTAAAGGTGGGCCACACTTGTAATATTTACCCTAGAAGCCAACAAAACCTACATATAATTGGTCATGTCCCATAGAAAAAATTAAAATGGGCAGAGAAAAGTGCGTTTTTAAAGCTGAATCTACACTATACGCCGTATATTATATGATCAAGCGCAGAAAGTTCTAGTTATTTTGATATTTATAACTTATTTTCAAGATACTCATGGGTCGCAAGTAGGTAAGACGTCGGCGGGCCGCACGCGGCCCGCGGACCGCGTGTTGCCAACCGCTGGTATAGTATACAGTCCCAGTCAAAGAGTATATAATCACTACGTTTTAAGAGACGGCAACACCTATATTTCGTTCAGCTCTGAAATAAACGGCAAATAGCACCAACCACACAATATTGCATAAACTGTACAATGTTGGCCCCACTGACAAGCTGTCATAATTGACATTGGATAGTGATGGGACAAGACGATAATTATTTACGATAAATATTAGTGATGTGCTTTTTTTCGATAAAAATAGCCCCCACAGATCAGTATTATTGAAATTCCAATTTTGAAATATTACGACCAGATTTACTGGTACAAGCATGACTTAATAAAGATATAAAATAAAAGTCGATTTTTTGATTACATGTTTAATAGTTAACACCAGAATTTTACCATTTTCTCTAGAATGTTATTTGTCATGATTACAAAATTTTATCATAGTAAATTCACAAGTACCACTGCACCAAGTACCTTACGATACACGCAAAGCTAAATTTTACGACGTAAACCTTACAACTTTAATCTTTTATCGACGAGGCACAAATTTGTAGGATCAGGTTTGAACGATGGCTCTGTAGCTATGCGAACTGCTACATCCAAGTTTGGGCAAATGTTCTCCAAAGTCTGATTTCGCGGAAACAAAGATATATTCTTTAAATACTAATCCAGAATCTGGTTTTATCAAAATTCTGTACGAAAAAGTTGGCCTTCCAAATTCTTGACTGTCAGTTTCTAAATCATTATAGTAATTTTCCTCGTGCAGCTCCGGCTCAGACGAGTAGAATAGACCATCTGCCTCTATACCAAGCAACTCGTAAGAGGCGAGTATATGTAAAAATGTAACTTTCTACCAACAAAACTACTGGTGTTAAGAGTGCTGTATAGGAACTTGCCCGGGCAGGCATCCACATCGCCATGCCTGCCTTGCCAAAATAATTTTGTCATGTTCCGGTCCAGAGGGTCACAACACACTTGCTCGCTGTCCAATTCCATTAAAAAATGTGAAAGTTTGGCTAAATTAAGCTTCATAATTTAATAAAAAAATATTTCTGGACAAGTCACACAAATTGAAACTAACCCCAAAAATAAGCAAATTATTCTGCTTTTGTTGCGGGTGTTAGTCAACGATTCTGATACATAGAGATACTTAAATGATACCATAATAAATTTAATAAACTCCCAGACCCGAAAATGTAGACATCTAAATGTTCATCACACAAATGTCTGCCCCCGTCGGGAATCGAACAAGAGCTTTAAGGGTGGTCAATGTAGTTAGGCGTGTACGTTAGCCACTCGACCAACGAGGCGGTCAAATTTATTCTATGCTACATTTTCGATATGTCACTTCAACATAAAATATTTACTGCTATTTCTACCAGAACAAAACATAATCGACTATTTCCCAGCGCAATAAAACGTGCCTGCGTTAGCAACTATACAGTAGTCGGCCGCCCTTTGATACAGATGATCACTGCTCTTTAAGGCTATGTTCACACAAATCAACGGAAGTAAGGTATGTACGTATTTATACAAAGTTAAATTATATATCAAAAAGGCAATGTTTGTACTCTTAATCGTCGGCACTTGGTGGAATGGCTTGTATACACATCAAATAACATTTATGGTTTTCCACATTACACTTGATGTCACACTTAAGGATGAGGCCCCATTAGGGCGTTGCTTCGTTGCACTTTTGTGCGTACTTTTCCATATATCTAATCCACAAGTTTTGTTGCTACGATGTGACGCAACGCAGCGCAACGCACCAATGGTTCCTCATCTTAAGTCAACCGGTTTCTACAGCATCGTCTGGACTTCATAACTAAAGATACATAAATCTACTTTATTTTAACGTTCAGCCCTGTTGGCACTGTAATGTAATATGTAAAGTTACCCGTGTTGTTTAAAAATATTTATTTTATTATTTATGCAAATATTTTATAATTTATGCAACATTTGTTTTATTTAATTTCGGCACCGGCGCTAGCCTCTGATCAGGATTCTTTTTACAATTTTGAAAGGGAAACAAGTAGACGAATTTTCGATAGTGAAAAATTCACGTAGCCTAGAGACAGCAAATGTGGTAATGGTGCGTTGCAGACCTTAGGCCGGGATGTTAGGCCTCGAGTAAAAGCGGGTTTACTGGCTACTTTATCTTCCAAATGGAAACACGTCAACGGCAAATGCTGACGTCATAGCAGGAAAAACGGGTTCTAATTACAAGATTATTCCACGATTCATGAAATATTTAATACAAAATATTAATGATGGGCACACTTCGGAAGTATGAACGTTCTTCCCAAAAAAGAAATCAATATCGTTTCGTTATTGGCTGAGTAATCGTGTAACAAAGATACAAAATAATCACAGTCTTTTTATAACGTCCTCCTTTCTGAAGTCGGTTCGTAAAGATTATTGTTATTTACAGCAATTAAAGACGCTCGTTTTGTTTATTTATGTAGATTCTTTATCAGGATTCAAAGACTAACAAGCAGACGACGCATTGGTGGTAGACTGCAGAGTGCCGTGGTGGTGGCAGAATGGCTAAAGGAATAGGTAAGGAGGTAATTCCCTACCCGTACAAGATGCTGCACAGTGCTCTAGCCAGTGGTCTTGTTGGCCTATATTTTAACTTGAGCTCGCCTGTTAAGAGCTGCCTGGCAGAGAAGCAGATGACCTATTGTAATCAGCAGACCCAGACTGACATGGGGAATATCAAAATTGTTTGATATGTCATTCTTCAATGGTAAAAAGTTTTAAGGTAAAATTAATACGAAACAAAGAGTCGATTCAAAAACTTCCGTTTTAGAAATCAAAAACATATATTCACGCCAAGTCCCTTATGGGGTAGGCAGAGAAGATCGAGTGCCAAACCTCACGATCCTGACAAACCTGTCTGACTTCGTTCACATTAATTATCCTTTTCATACAATCAAACCGGTTCCGGAGGCTCTTGACACCACTCTTGGATAATAGCCGATTGATCTGATCGTGGAATGTCAACCTTAGTCTCCCCGGTTACCTCCATCCATCCACATTTGCATTATATCTGCTTTGTCAATCTTTTATCACTCTTTCTCGCATTTCACTGTTACGAATGTGGTCAGCAAGTGTTACACCACAAAAAGTAATTGACAATAGAACTTGCAGACAAATATAGCGCCCTAATGTGTTTAAGGCCTCATTGCCTCATCAATGTAGTCTGAAATCGTATCATGTATCTACAACGTGCGATATACACGACATTGGTCTCCCGATAGTCTGTTTATGGCCACACGAGATATGTTTACTGAGCTACTAGAAACGTATTCTGAATGTTCTCTTACTAAGACGATTGCCTATTTAACAGCTGTGATAATATAACAAGGATTATTACTATATGTATATTGTATATCATGTACGTATAATACTAGTTACCCGCGGTTTCACCCGTGATCAATTGAAGTGTATGATAAAACAAAGTCGCTTCCTCTGTCCCTATGTCCCTTTGTATGCTTTAATCTTTAAAACTACGCTACGGATTTTGATGCAGTTTCTTTGAATAGATAAAGTAATTGAAGAGAAAGGTTTATATGTGTATTTTATACCCGTGTGAAGCCGGAGCGGGCCGCTAGTATACTAATAAAATAACATGTCCTGACTGACTGATTTATTATCGCCGAGCAACTGTTAAAGTTACATCCATGAAATTTGGTGAGTAAGGTCGTTTTATTGAGTAGAAGGACGGAATTTTAGAAATTCTACCCCTAAGAGGATGAAATGTTGGTGGAAAGTTTGTGTGAAAGACTGTCAGTTTTTAAGTTAAACACATGAAATTTTATTTCTGGAAATCATACCCCTAAGGGGGTTAAATAGGGCTCGAAAGTTTGTATGCCGCGGGTAACAGCTAGTGTATCAAACTGAATATAGATCAAACTACATGGTATACAAATTTGTTTAAAATCGGTTAAGTACCTTAGGAGTTCACTACTCCTGATGCGTAATTGGTGTGTATACAGAAATATTCGATTGTTTTTTGAATCTAGAGTTGAAGTGTATATTAAAACAAAAGATGAAATACGTTACTATACTGGGTCTGGTTTGCAAAACATTTTTTGTGAGGTGTGAAAAACCGACATTTTGAGTGGTAAGAAAACAAAATTTTATTGCAACATATTTTTTATAACAATACTTTTTTTGTGTGAAATGCATTTGTTTTCAGATAATAGTTTGAAAACTCAGGTGCTGGTAATTAGATTCATAAAATATACTATGATCCTCGTGGCTTACTTTTTAAAAGTACCAGTAAATAGTTCTTGGTAGAGTCATGTAACAATAGTATTGGTTTGTAAACTCCGGTGTTAGTAATTGGTTTAATAAAACACACTTTGATCCTCGTGGCTTACTTTTTTAAAGAAGCAGTAAATAGTTCTTGGTACAGTCATGTAACAATAGCATTGGTTTGTAAACTCCGGTGTTAGTAATTGGTTTAATAAAACACACTTTGATCCTCGTGGCTTACTTTTTTAAAGTAGCAGTAAATAGTTCTTGGTAGAGTCATGTAACAATAGTATTGGTTTGTAAACTCCGGTGTTAGTAATTGGTTTCATAAAACACACTTTGATCCTTATGGCTTACTTTTTTAAAGTAGCAGTAAATAGTTCTTGGTACAGTCATGTAACAATAGCATTGGTTTGTAAACTCCGGTGTTAGTAATTGGTTTAATAAAACACACTTTGATCCTCGTGGCTTACTTTTTTAAAGTAGCAGTAAATAGTTCTTGGTACAGTCATGTAACAATAGTATTGGTTTGTAAACTCCGATGTTAGTAATTAGTTTCATAAAACATACTTTGATCCTTGTGGCTTACTTTTTTAAAGTAGCAGTAAATAGTTCTTGGTACAGTCATGTAACAATAGTATTGGTTTGTAAACTCCGCTGTTAGTAATTGGTTTCATAAAACACACTTTGATCCTCGTGGCTTACTTTTTAAAAGTAGCAGTAAATAGTATTTGGTCGAGTGATGTACCGATTTGTTCGTGTTAGTACCACCGCCTTACTTATTCCTGCCTCCATAATTTCACTAAACAATATCATGTTCAGGTTTGAAGGACACTAGCAGATCAACTTACAGCAGAGAGGTATATCATCCGTCTTATCAGTTGGCAACGTATCGTTAACGTCTTTCGTGTCCGTTGAAGACGATATTTCTTAGAATCTAGAGGATAAATAAGTAAGTGTCTTAGAGGTAGGTAAAGGCAAAACCAGGGCACCCACGACTAGCCGAAGACACTAAGTCCCACAATGTAATAAGTGGCAAACCAATCGCCAACCGAATCACGAACAAAGTTAATTTTATTAGAGAATTGAAAATATATATTTTTTTTGTTGCCTGACCCGGTGATCGAACCTGGGACCTCCAGAAGTCAAGTCCAACACTGGACCACTGGACTACAAAGGTAAATCACAGGAAGACCTTATTACTTATTACAGAAAATACTTCAAACTTTACTTAAGATATCAAATCTTAAACAATTTCATCAGTGTAACTCTGAAACTGCTCCAGTGCCAAGCTTTAGATTTAAACTTTTGAACTGGCACGTTCTATGTTTGGCAAACGAAAGACCATTATCATGCCATTGTGATCGATGTTGTTTGCCTTCTCTAGGTTTGTCCAAAACTTTCCGACTTGATCCGTAGCTTAATCATAATCATGCTCCTAGTAACAAGTTTCAAATTCCAATAAAAATTCGATCAATGTGTAGCGCGGACTTTCCCAAACTGCTACGCGCTACGAAGTCTACGGACTACGAAGCTTTAACGAAAATTTTTAGTATCGCTTTAACTGTCGTGACGGGCGGTTGTGTTTGCGTTGTTTAGTTTTTACGCGCGTGTTTACGTCCGTTGCCATTCAACCTTAAATCCGATTTAAAAAATGTAGAGTCAATGTCCTGATAACATGATAATATGATTATGGTGTATTTTGTAAATAATACGAGATTAAAGGTTTCCTTGGCTTGAGTTACCGGTAAGGTTTTGGTGGAAAATGGTATTAAAGGATGCAAGTCTGGAAAAATGTTGAGGGCGTCTCGAACGCTATGTTCATTTGGAGGATTGATATGTCTGGCTTTGTGCTTCAGCGACATCAAAGGCCTAATAGGTAATTGTGTTTTTCATATATATTAATATAATCTGGAATTATTATTCAATATATTTGAATGTTTATAGGTATATAAATTTGTTTGTTTATTAATTATACTTATGTAATCATATAAGAGTTCACGATCTCAAAAAAGTAACAAACCTACGGTATTGGCGACATTCATTTCTTACTCTTAGGATTTGATAGAATCATCTTCTTGTTTGCTGTTTTTATGGAATTGTTAGGCGAATAAGCAACCAGGTTTTCTAATAGTAAAATACTGAGGTGAAGATGTTAAATAGTCAAACGAAAGTTTATTATTTCATTCATTACGTCGGTATTGCTCAGTAATTTCCGTTCACCATGTTAATGCGTCTCTCCGTGTTAGTTCGGGTCTCCTGTGTAGAAAAGACCATCTGCCTTCCTTTCAGGTAGCTCGTAAGAGGCGAGCATAGGCTGAAATGGTCATTAACAACAAGACCATACTGATGGTAGACTGCCGTGCTGCAGCTCGTCCAGGTAGGGATCCACCGCCTTACCTATTACTGCTGCCATAATGACAGTGTCATGTTCCCGCTTGAAGGGTAGACTTGGCCTAAAACCTCGGCCAGTCACACCAATAACATCTGTGGTGTCTTTAAGCTACGATTATCTCTTATCCATCATTAGAGCCGTGTGCTTATTAGCTATCTTAACAAATAAAAAAGTAACAGAGTTCTTTAAGTGTAGTCAGGAATTCATAGTTTTGTGTATTCATGTCCTTATATATTCAACGATTGACATTTGATCCTGATGAAACTAAACATGCTGATAACAAAATACCTAGTTATGAAAGAACGAACATTTTTATCCCTAGAATATGGTTTCGACAAAAGTAGAACGAAGTTGTTTGTGATGCAGATATAAGAGTATTCTCCAACATTTTAGTGGGTAATGTGTGTTTTGTAGTAAAACATAATAAATATTCTATATTTATTCTACATATAAATCTTTCTCTCCAATCACTGCATCTATTAAAAAAAACGCATCAAAATCAGTTGCGTAGTTTTAAAGATTTAAGCATACAAAGGGATATAGGGACAGAGGGAGCGACTTTGTTTTATACTATGTAGTGATTATAAAGATCGCTGTATTTAAATATGAAAAAATTGTATTATAATATTAAGTATTTATGTCATCAGTATAGTTTACTATTTCATAGTGTTTGGTCTGCGGTAAGTCCTTGGTTGTGTCATTGTATCAAATATAAATATGTGGGACAAAATATCCTTCGAAAGATTGATATTAAGTCTGTCCAGTTAAATTACAGATTTGCTTTTGCTACAATGACCTATGCAGATCGTAATTATTAATTTCTTTCACGTTTTTTTTAATAGGGCCTAAGTTAAGAAAAGAAAATATATTTATTTGCGGAATATGCGTGTTGAAGTTGTCACAAAATTATTTAAGCTATCCAACATATTCTACCACATTATGGTGTGCAAATATTTTAATATTTATAAAAGTAGTTATTTAAATTTGTTAATACAATGTTTTCATACAAAAAATTGTTGTATATTTATTACAATTTGAATTATAAATTACAAACAATTTTAAAATGTAAATAAGTTTAACCCTGTCTACCTTAAACTTATATTGTTATAAATTATATGTATGGCTTTCTTTGGTACGAAAAATTGATTCAATTTAATAACACTAACGATGACACAATCCACTGTTTTAACATACGGACCGATCTACATAACATTATAGTAACTCTTTTTTTGTAATTTTTTTGAAATTCTATATTTTATTGCTTTTTCGTGGGATCGCAAAGCAAAAACGAAAGACACAGTTCCATACTCGTTTCATAGGCGCCAAAGGTTGCGTTGCAAACCTAATACTGGGTTATTTAGTTTAAAAAGCTTTGTTCTGTGTACTAGTTACCAAACTCTCTATAAACGAAACATGATATTGGTGAGTACGGGTGTTATCGCGATAGATTGGAAGAGATGACGCAAAATTTCATCAACTCGTCATTTTCCAGTATTAGTGACAAAAATAGACGCTCAACTTACGAGCTGCAAGGTAGGAAAGCAAATTGCATAATTGGACGTAGTTAAGCAGAAAGGATCCAACTACACAAACACCAAAATTGAGTTAAACGTACTAAAGAGTATCTATACTTTCATTCAGTAAAAGATCCTACAGATACACAAAGCTATGACATTTGTCATAATCATTAGATACCAAGACACATATGTGGCCAGTACATATTTTGATGGATATGGATATATTGCTAGCGAGATATGATCCGCAATTCGGTCATCCGCAAGAGAACGAGAGTAACCGACATAGTTCAGAGAGTTAGCAAACTGAAGTGGCAATGGGCAGGCCACATTGCTCGCAGAACCGACAACCGTCGGGGAAGAAAGGTTCTCGAGTGGTGGCCCCGCACCGGAGGTCGTAGTGTTGGACGACCTCCCACCCGGTGGACTGATGAACTGGTTAAAGTCGCGGGGAGTCGCTGGATACAAGCGGCTGGTGACCGTGATTTGTGGCGCTCTTTGGGGGAGGCCTATGTCCAGCAGTGGACGTCCTCCGGCTGATGATGATGATTAAATATAAACTTCAAAGTCAAATAGCTCAAAACTAGTTAAATATGGATTGGGTCCTTTCTGCTTAATTACGTCCAATTTTGCTTATCTATTGACGAATCTTTTACTTATTTTAACTACCAAGAGACCAGCGGAAGCTCATCTGTAAATAAAAACATGAATTATGTTAAAATAGAACTTGGTGACACTTCGAACTAAAACCATTGTGACAATGTTTTTAATCTGAAGTGTCACAGAACTCTTCTTCGCTGTCAAATTTGGTTCCGCTTTTTCACATAAGCTTTTATTAAGTGATACCTGTCTCTGTACCTCTGTAGATTAGCCGTACAGGTGTTGGGCTTGACTGCATGAGGTCCCGGGGTCGATTCCCGGGCAGGGCAACAAAAAGAAAATTTGTTTTATCCAATTTTTCTTACAAAAAAACGGCGCCTGGGATTGGATACGTTCCTGGTTGGCGATAGGCTTGAGACTTATCACATTTTGGGACTTAGTGTAGCGGTTAGTCGTGGGTGTCCTGGTTTTGTCTCTGCCTACTTCTCCGGGGATATAGGTGTGAAGATACTTTTTTGTCACCTGTCTCGATGCTCGCAATGGAATTCTCCAATTCAAATTTGATCCTCTTTCCGGTGACGACTGAACTGAATCTTTGCATGTTGATAAATTAGATGATAATGTTAAGTTGTTATGAAATTTTGAAGTTATACTTCTTTTGGCGCGTTAGGAAAAAATGATGAGGGAAAATTTTTACGATGCGCGCGCACACCGTCACGAAAAACCGACATGATGAAGTTAGCAATGAAGTTAGCTATAGATAGCATTTTAGTTTTTAAAAAGATTTTTATCTTATTACGCCGAAGAAGTATAACTTCTAACGCGTGTACATAAGTACACACATACTTTTTTTTATGTTATAGAAAGGCAAACAAGCAGACGGATTTCCTGATGGTAAGAAATTCACACCGCCTAGAGACACCAAACGTGGTAATGGTGCGTTGCCAACCTGAGGCCGGGATGTTAGGCCTCGAGCAAAAGTAAGTTTACCGGCTACCTTACCCTCCTGACCAGACCTTACCTGACCAGATGATGGAACTAAAATTCCCAATATTATCCTACCTTGTTTGCGCTTATTTGATACATATTAAATAAAACTTCACAACTCTGCTGCTGGGAATACTCCTTACAAATAAAAACTTTTCTTACATTTTACAAAAAAATATAATATTTTATATATGTATATTTTGTCTTTTTAAAGCGAATCAAACTTAAAGCAAATAAGAAAATAGTTTTTGCTGATGGTAAGAAATACACTTCGCATTTTAATACCAAAGCTAGTAGGTGCGTTGCGCGCATCTACAATCTGAGATACACGAGTAAGCTTACCGGCTACTGTTCACAAAGGAGCACAACAATGACGAGCACTAGTATAATGCCGGCATAAAGAAGTAGACTTAATACATGTTAACTTATATTCTTATCTGTAATATTTTAAAATCAATATTTAGTATCTTCACGCCTATATCCCCGAAGAGGTAGGCAGAGGCACAACCAGGGTACCCACGACTAGCCGAAGACATTAAGTCCCACAATGTGATAGGTGGCAAGCCTATCGACAACCGGGCACAAATCCAATCCCGAGCAACTTTTTTTTATTAGAAAATTGGAAAAACCCAATATTCTTTTTGTTGCCAGACCCGGGATTCGAACCCGGGACCTCACGCAGTCAAGTCCATTTTTTTTTTGAATGACTAACTTGTTGCTAATCTTACGATTTTTTACAACTTCACCGAACTTTAACCAAGTCCAACAACTGAACCGCTAGACCATAGAGGCGATTCATATTTAAATGAGATAATTCTAGTAAAGTTACATGTTCGGCCCTGCTTAATTATTTTTGATAAAATACCGTTTATTTCTGTTCTTTTTATACCAGCAGTTAGGTGAAAATTAATTCGGTATATTCGTTTACTGTGTAAAAAGAAATAGATTCGCTAACCAATAATTAAAAAACCTTTGAGTAGAAAAATCTCTAGGAGAAAGTGAGAGAGAGAAAGAAGGTTTTTAGTGATTTATGATAAGCTTTCTATTTTCAAATAAAGAAATTAAGTATCTTCACGCCCATATTCCCGAAGAGGTAGGCAGAGGCACAACCAAGGCACACGACTAGCCGAAGACACTAAGGCCCACTATGTGATAGGTGGCAAATCTATCGCCAACTGGGCACATATCCAATCCCGGGCAACGTTATTTTAATTAGAAAATTGAAAATACAAATTTTCTATTTTTTTTTATTTGCCCGACCCGGGGATCGAACCCGGCACCTCAAGAAGTCAAATCCGAAGCCGGACTGCTAGACCAAAGAGATCAAATAAACTTTAAATTACGAACAAAGTAAAGTCATGTTAATAAGTCACAAACATTTTGGACTTGAAATTGGGTCAAAATGAAATTACGTTTCATTTCACCTTCATGTTCTAATTAAGCAGACGTTAATTGGATGTTACCAACAAAGGTAAAATTGTATATCACCCTAAAGGCAGCTTTTCTCATTTTTTAACCCCCGACGCAAAAAGAGGGGTGTTATAAGTTTGACGTGTATGTCTGACTGTCTGTCTGTCTGTCTGTGGCATCATAACTCCCAAACAGGTGCAGTGATATCAATTTAGTTTTTTTTTGTATTAAAGGTTACTTCTGTGGGAATGTTCTTAGTCATATTTTATGAAAATCGCTTAAGAGCCGTTTAACAGTTGTAGGGAGTGAAATTGGGGAAATTAACCTTTTTTTTACTTTTTAAAGGGAAATTAAGTTCTTGTGTAGGGGGTTTTTATATTTGAAATTTAATTTTTTTCTTGCGTAAATACTGTGAATACTCTAGCAGGAGTAGGTGGAGGTATTATTATAAAACTTGTATATTTTAAGCTAAGTGCTTGCGAGGGTGGTCCCAAGAGTCAGTTAAATGGTAAGGACCAAAAGACACTAGAACTGAAGGTCGACCAAGAATCAGATGAGCAGATGAAATAGTAACGAAGACAGGTAGAAGTTGGCTGGACACAGCTAAGGATAGAGAAGCATGACATTCCTTGGGGGACATTTTTACCCAAACGTGGTCAATCAGATACAGAAATAAATAACAGTGAATATAAATAATATTTGAATTATATAACTTACCTACTTTTGGTAATAAAAAGTAGAGCCTGCTTATAATAATTAAATTATTTAATAATTTTTATTGTAGTAAATAATAATGTTTGTATGTTGCGCATGCTTATTATAAATAAATAATTTAGTAATGTTTATCGCCTCTGTGGTCTAGCGGTTCGGGTGTTGGACTTGACTGCATGAGGTCCCGGGTTCGAATCCCGGGTAGGCCAACAAAAAGAAAATTGGATTTTTCCAATTTTCT
>NJDC01001074.1:0-27398 GCA_002245475.1 Calephelis virginiensis
GCTCGCAGAACTGATAACCGCTGGGGAAGAAAAGTTCTCGAGTGGCGGCCCCGCACCGAGGACGTAATGTTGGATGACCTCCCACTCGGTGGACTGATGATCTAGTCAAAGTCGCAGGAGTCGCTGGTTACAAGCGGCTGGTGATCGTGACTTGAGTCGCTCTTTCGAGGAGGACATGTCCAGCAGTGGACGTCCTCCGGCTGATGATGATGATGACAATCCGACTCCACTGCTTTTGATGTTAAATATATTGTAATGTTTTAAAAAGTGACCAAATATCAATTTAAGGATGTTAAAGTTTAAACGAAAGTACGTTTTTAATGTAATTGACGTATTTTAATATTTTCGTTTTTAAAACTACATTTTGAATTGTCCGTAAAAATACTTTAATTTAATACGACAACGTACTAAATCATACATATTACAAGTCATGACGTCACCTTTCTTCGTATGCGATTGCGGTGGATGAGAGTCATCGAAACCCTTTGAGTATTAAAAAAATAAACAGGTATATTTTGTGGCGGAATGTTTTGTTTACTTTATATGTATGCGTTTTGTATTTTGCAACGCAAACATCTATTTTGTTTACTATATTTATGATATATAAGAAAGAAAATGTTGTTAATTCTGACCGTCTCTTTGTCGTAGTTCGGAAATTTGGCTAATCGTTTAAATGTACCAATTTGTATTTTTAAGCTATTGCATAGCTTCTATGGCGGGCCTTGAGCGTGGAGACCGAATCCAGAAATTCCGTTCCAAAAATAACCCAACAACCCTTACTCCGACCGGCAAAGCGGTAATACTTTTTAGTTTTGTCATCAATCGATGAATAGCAGAACTTTTAATGAATTTTTGATCATGCTTGTCTCTTGAGTTCAGCAACTCGCCTCTAGGTGGCATTGGTTGTATCGGCGTTACTGCGCATGCGTAATTCTCCTCTTCGCCCCGTAATCTGGTGACTCATGGATGTTTATGCAATAGCTTTACCGCGGCAGTCTCCGAGTGCTACACATCATTTTTTTGTTGGAGTATAGCGAACAAGCTGTGGCTCCTGTAAAAGTCTGTCAGCTACCATCCAGCAGCGGACACGACAATGGCGAACACTGGAGTTATGGAGGTGGAGTGGAGGTTACACTACTAACAAAGACCTGAAATTTTTAAATATAGCTGACTCTCTTTTTAATTTATTGGCCTCTCTTTCAGTTTGTCTTTCTTGAGAAGTTGCGAAGAAGGTAAATGAGAGAGTAAGCAATATGTCGAAATGTTATTAGGTTTTTGTAGGGACTGGAACCGCCAGCAGTTATGTATTGTATGATAAGGACAAAGGGCAGGAATCATGACATTTGGCACTCGATACTGATATTTCTTACCATTTTCTTTTAAATTTTTCTTAGAGCTTTAAATTTTTTTATTACAGCTTTGTAAGAAAATATCGACTTAATGACTGATTAAAAGACAACTGACGTCTCCGAGTACGGTCGTAAGGGGTCAGATATTTGCGTAGCTTACTGTACTAACTTCATTGCTACTAGGAGTAAATAAACATCTCGCACTGTTTTTATTTGAACTAGTGGTCGCCCATTGGTCGAAATTTGACCATAATAAATTTTAAGATCTTTTTGATAAGAACGCCATCTTCATTACTCAACACCAACTTCTTTGTTTCCAAACTTTTTAGTGCGCCATCTGTGATCTTTTATCGTTATCATCAATATATTTGTTTGTGTGTGTCAAAGCATGGTAGTATGGGTAATGTTTTATTTATTGATTTAATGTACTTTAAGAGTATTATTATTAAAAATATTAGCGTTCTGCATTTCTCATACACATAAACTATAAGTGTGCCAAATTTTATGCTCTTGCGTCACCGCAATTTTCATAAAAAGGGGTCCAAAGTTTTGGCATCACGTATTAAAATATAGATCATAAATTTCCAAAAATATGAAACATTGTAAAAAATGAGCACAAAAATAAATAAGTACTATTATAGCTAGTACAACTTTATACTCAGTTTCTCTAACTTTAAGATAACGATGGTTATTAGGTAGAACTTTGATAGTTTAATTTGCGAACGTAATAGATGCTAGCAAGTGCTTTCAACAATTTAAATAAACATTGAAGTTTCCACCTCCGCTATTAAAGGTGCATATTAAGCACAACACAGATAACCGCAGCTTGGCCTGTGTATTTTCACAGCAGTTTAACTAACAACATTACAAACCTCTATACTTTTGCAGGGATAGGATGCACTGCATATGAACATATTCACGAAAGAAGAAAAATATTGTTAGGGTACCTACTTATATTGTAGGTTTGGCTTTTTCTTATATCCAAGATATTAGGCGTATTGTGCAAGAAAAAGAAAAAAATATATATTCGGAATAAGAGTGACAAAGATGTTACAAAATTATTTAAGCGTTCCAACATATTCTACCAACTTGTGATGTGCAAATATTTTAATAGGTTTTAATCAAATTGGTAATTTTAATTATTTATTTACTATTTACACACTGTTTTTTTGTATTGATTACATGATTATTTATTAATACAAACAATTTTTTAAATGTAAATTAATTTATCCCTCTCTACCGTAAACTACCAAGTCTACCGACTAGAGTATCATGTTCCGGTTAGGAGGGTCTTAACCCATGTCTACTGTCATTATGGCTACAGGAAATAGATAAGGTAGTGAATCCCTACCCGGATAAGTGGCTGAACAAAACTCTACCACCAGTGGTCTTGTTGGTAATGACTCTTTTACCCTTTTCTCGCCTTACTGCCTGGCAGAAAGACAGATGGTATATTCTACTTACGCATTTCAAGTAAAATACTCGTATTAGTTTAAAAAAAATAAATAAATTGAGATCTTAATCGCCTCTGTGCTCTAGCGGTTCAGGTTTTGGACTTGACTGTCGGGTAACAAAAGAAAATTTGGGTTTTCCAATTTTCTAATAAAAAAAAACGTTGCTCGGGATTTGATACGTGCCCAGTTGGCGATTGGCTTGCCACCTATCACATTGTGGGACTTAATGCCTTCGGTTAGTCGTGGGTGCCCTGGTTGTGCCTCTGCCTTCGAGGATATGGGCGTGAAGATATTTTTTTAAATTTAAGTCTACGTTTTTTTCGAACTAATGATTGTAGACTGATATAGTATCGTTACAAAATATATCATTTTACGTTCTATTAGTACCGTAAATTAATAACTGAGTATGATGGACGAAGCGTATTTCATTAAGGACGGGTATCATATATTTAGATTGAACTAAATAACGAAAGGGTCACTGGCTTAAGATCAATGTTTGATCTTTTTGGATAAAGTTTATTTGTCCAAGCTATCAAAAAAGATTTAAGCTATGGAAAATATAATATGTTAAATCAAATTTTTTTGCTACGAAAAATCTACATAGGTTAAATTATAAGTCGCAACTTGATTGGAACAGATATTAATTACTCGTTTTGATTCAAGTCTTTTTATAACCTGCAGATTCTATGAGTTTAGGCGCCATGCAGAGAAAAGAAGGAGGCAGTTTTTTCATAACTATTAAATTTTGAATACATGTTGTGTAAAATTAGTCAATTTTGGTGGGATTTCGTATAATTTTGTACAGTAAAAGAGCACAAGAGAAGTATTCGTAAAAAAATCGTTTATCGTGCATTTACTAGTTGTCGCCAAAATTAATTAACTTAGCTTGAGTAAGAAGACTTAATCAAGTACCTAAAGCAAATATTAGAATTTGGCAATAATATTTTATATGCATTATTTTTCCTTAGCTTCATATTATATTGAAATTCGGCCTGTTCCTTGAAAGTAACCCTGAATACAAATAAATAAAATTAGAGTGTCAGTTAGTAATATTACAATAATTTTATTGCAGAAAACATGCAAGAAACCGACTTCAATTGCAATAAGTAAGTAGATAACTTACACAATAACTGTGTATTTTACTTGATTTCACTAGGATTCCAATTTTAGTTTCTCAATTCAATGGAATCTTCAAAATACAAAACAGTTTTTTTTATTATTTTAGAAATGACGGAGATCGATTTCTTTGTCATTTCCTTACCGGTTTAAAAAATTAGCAAATATTTAAACATATATTCAAATAAATGTAATTGGAGTGTCTGTTTATACTATTAAAATAATTATAGCGTAGTAAAATTGCCAAATACTGTCTTTGATTCCAATAAGTAAGTTATCTAGGTAAACTAAACTTTCCTCGATTTTAATGAGTTTCCATCATCATATCCAGACTTGGTCGCATGGATCCGCTACGAAAATAGCTACAATCATTAAAAAGACTTTATAAATCGGTTCAGAAATGCTGGACAAATCGCACTACACATTAATATAAGAATTAATAAATATATATATAAGAGTCGAATGTATAACCTTCATTCAAAGACTTTCCAAGCCTTTTTTTTCGAAGACGTTAAATAACTTCTTGCATCATATAATATGTACCAAACCAACCTTTTTTACTATTTTTGTAATCGGCTAATCTCTGGAACGGCTCGACAGATATCGAGGGGACTTACATTAACAAGAAGCTGATTTACAGCTTATTCTACGTTAATTTTAGACTTTTATATTAAATAACAAGCGGATGAAGTTGTGGGCATATCTCAAACTAATATAATTAAGACGATATAATAAAGTATTGCAACAATTTTGTTTACCAAAATGTATTATTTATATTAAAAGTAATTAAGAAAGTTACTTTGCAATTAAAATAACAACTGTTATAATTTAAACGGCAATCAGTTTAAAATATTTTGACACGGCCAGTCTCTGCTAAATTAGGTAGTTAATGAAATAAACTTATTAACGAGCAAAATTATTTCACTTTTTAACAAGTATTTGGTCAAATACTAAAGTATTTTTTAAAATGGTCAAATGAGAAATTGGATCCTCTAGCTATGCTGTCTAGTAAATAGGTAGTGGACTGTGCACCAACGCGCCCAGGCTGTTACTTTCTTTTTACATATGCACGCCTCCATAACTCCAGTGTTCGCCATTGTCGTGTCCTCTGCTGGATGGTAGCTGACAGACTTTTACAGGAGCCACAGCTTGTTCGCTATACTCCAACAAAAAAAAGATGTGTAGCACTCGGAGACTGCCGCGGTAAAGCTATTGCATAAACATCCATGAGTCACCAGATTACGGGGCGAAGAGGAGAATTACGCATGCGCAGTAACGCCGATACAACCAATGCCACCTAGAGGCGAGTTGCTGAACTCAAGAAGCTTAACCTTGCGTAGTTCATGTACTATGAACTAATAAGAATTAATTCAGTTCACAGAACTAGAACGAACTATTCTGTAACTGTATGCTTAATCGTTTGTTTAGTACATAAGGAACGGAATCATATACAAAGAACAGAATAAATACGAAGTTTGAATTGTTTATGGCGCTGGCATTGGACACGACGTTTAAAATGTGATAGAATGAGTATAACAAATAATGTTATTTTGACCTTCACATACATTAAAATAGAGACCACGTTTAATTAATTTTGATAAATATTATAAATAATTTTATAAATACTACTAAAATTATAGCTGAGAAAGTTTGTATGTATATTTGTTTATTTGTAACTCTTTCATGCAAATACTACTTGATCAATTTTCATGAAATTTGGCTCACACATAGAAAACAATTTGGTTTAACAGATGGGATCATTTTTATCCCTAAAAAATGTTCCCGTGGGACCATTAACCTTGCAGGCAATAGCTAGTATTGTAAATAGTTTGATAAATGTTTTAAGCATATTTAACATAACGTAAATATTTTTATAAAGATTAATAATGTAAGATATAATCAAAATGTAATTCATTCCGTGACGGGGATGAGAATAGTGAGACGTAACTTTTTCTAATGTACTAATGAACTAATAGTACTAGAAGTCCGAACTAGTACATTTGAATAACTGAACTAGTACGGAACGATCCTTTTTATGACCGAGCAATAACATATAATAATAATAATAATAGCTTTATGGTCCACAATCATTATCTTTCTCATACGCTCACGTTTGTTTAAGCAAAAAGCACATGGTTTTCTCAGATGTAAAGAAATAGCTAACAACCGTGGCCTGTAGATACCAAATTACTTATCAAAGGTATGTTTCAGTTCCGTTTTATTTTTTTTTTGTTAAAATAACGACAGAATAGGTAAGGCGGTAAATGTCTACCCGGACAAATTGCTGCACAGCAAATCTTGTTGGTAACGACTCATTTAACATTTGCTCGCCTATTACAAGTTAACTGACAGGAAGTATATACCTAGTCTATTTTACACAGGATAACCGGACAAGTATACGGGGAAATACTCGTGTATGTTAAGTACAAAATGCAAGTCATATTAAAAACTTATTCGTTCTACTAATATTATACCTAAATGCGAAAAATAATAAGAATGGATAGATGTTTGTTACTGAACGAATTAATATAAAACTTTTGAGGAATATTGTTAATACACCAGAATAACATATTATAGTTTATAAATTCAACTACTCTTTACTTATGATGCTACTGACAAACACACACATCCAACTTATAACATTTTTTTCGCCGAGGGTTAAAAAAGCTCACTATTGAAATAACGCTTTCACTTTCAACTGAACACTTTATGTTAAACTCTTCAGTTTCTCTTTTTACTTTATTGTTGCCTTACACATAAAGCATTCTTCATTTTCACTTTCAATATACGGTTGTAACCACAAACAGTAAATTACAAGTGTTATTTGAAGTACTTTAGAATTCCACCGAATGCCAACGTGAATAAATTCTAAAAATAGCCTACCCTAAGAATGCAATACCTTTAAAAGCCATACAAAATGCAATGTTTATTTAAACTAAAGGCAAATGGTAGGATCCATTACTGTTACAAATTACACTATCGAAGTTCCAATTAATATCGTTACTTTAAAGTTTACTTAGTGGAAGGTGTAGTAAGTTTTAATAAGGGTCTCTTTGGGTCATTAGGGGCTCGTAACGGTAATTGTCGTCGTCGGCACGGCCCCAACACTTAACGACACTTCGGTGACAGGGGCTCTCAACAGTGACGTTCGTATTTGAAGAACCGTCTATTTACCTTACCAGGTGATTATAATATTGCCTTTCGGATATTTTATGGTGAAATTTATTTATTTTTACTTTATTGAATCATCATTAAAGAAAGAAGAAAAGAAAAGACAGACTAAAACTTATCATATATCATTAACAAACAAAAACAACTAAAAATCTAACCTAACCCTAAACATAAGCAACTTAAACAAAGGGAAAAGGTAATAATAAAATACAGAAACAAAGCGTGGTAGCATTAGCCCACCAATAGGAAAAATGTTGTTGTATTTGTAATTTTGTTGTATTTGTTGTATTTGTAATTTTGTTGTATTTGTTGTACAGTATTTGTTGGGGTTTAATCTACCTCAAAACTGGTTTTCAGCTTTCCCCCTCTGACAAATACAGCTAACAGCAGCAGCAACACTTACGTAAAAACCAATTTTAAGCTATGTTTACGTTATAACCAAGCATCTTGTATAATGCGTCGTATAAAAATTATAAATTGTTGAAGTGAAACTTCTTTAGAATCGTTGTGATCACAAATATATATTCATCTCATTCTTTTGTCGATTTACTAAAGTTTCACTTCTATCGTGTGTGAATCGCACACACACCTTTTTTTTATTGTTTTTAGTATTTTCATAGATCGAAAGTGTTTCCAATTCCGAACCATTTCCAAAAATTTAATCGGTGCTTTAGATTTAACCCTATATATGTAATTACCGCCTTAACTTTCGTACCGGTTTGTACAGTAGGGCAGCCATATTTACGTTGACAAGGCCCCGCCAATATATTTGATGTCTTTTTTTCCATTGTTAATTATCATCACGCCCGTATTCTCAAAACATAGGCAGAGGCATAACCTGCCATCCATGAGATAAGTAGCATTTTACTTATATAATTTTTGTTTTATAAAAATTATTTCTCATTCCGAATCTGCCATTACTCAAGTTTAAATTTCCATCATGCTTCCTGATTTTAAGTCATTCATTAGTCATAAGTTATCATCCAAAGTCATGTCAGGCTCTTAAATAAAGCGGTGGCCTTCGTACTCAAATTCATTTAGTGAAATTTGGTGGCAACGAGTAAATGCACGATACACTAATATCTTTATGAATGTTTCACTTGCGCACTTTAACTGAACAGAATTGACAAAATGTCCCCAAAATTTATTGATTTTACTCAATTTATACACGAAATTCAATAGTTAAAAAAATCTGCGATAATTGTTTCCCTCGATGGCACCAAAACATTTTTAAAATACTTAAATATCACTGCACAAATTGAGATAGCTTCTCATAGTCCATGATTATGTGCATCATCTCTCACAGCTAACGATATTGAACAGCAAGGAACCGCGAATACCTATGGCATAATATATGACTTCACACGGCACAGGTTATGCGTAATTACTCGCTGAATCGTTATCTGTGGAAAGCAGTTAATATAGATTTTAAGAAATATAATCATGAAATTCTAATTTTTAATATTAACCCTTATTTGTTAATAAAAATTATCCGTAATGTTTCGAACCATTACGATTATGTCAGCTTTTAGGCAAAAAAATCCGAATTAAAATTCGGTTTACCAGTTTGGGAGTTACTATTACAGTTGTAAAAATCATTCGTTGGTAATACATGGGTTTTTCAAAAAAAGATACCAAACGTAAAAACACACAGACATCTCAAACATATAACACCCATCTTTTTCTTTCGGGACTGGAAAACATTCCTTACTTTTTACTTACTACAATTATTTTCTAAACACGTTAATCAATAGTTTCAATTTTATCTAAATTGAAAAGTTCTATTCAGAAATATAATTTCAAAAACAACAAATCAAATTTCAAATGAACTAAAATGTTCACATGTGATATTCACAATGGCGAGGTACAGTCGTGAGATAATGCCACTGCGCCTAATTCAATTCTCAGAAGTTCAACTGAATGTTCACGATGAGCTTAAATGAACGCGTGTTTATAGATAGAATATACGAGCCGAATATGGTTTGAATTTCCCATTCAATTTCCCCTTTTGGACGTTTATCAACTGAAAATGAATACATGAATGAATAGATTTTAATTTCAAAATTTCTGTAAGAGAAAGCTTCAATTAGTGGCTGAACAGATTATCCTATTAATATTATAAATTGCTAAAGTTTGTTTGTCTGTTTGTTACTTCTTCAAGCTAAAACTGTGTAACCGATTTTCATGAAATTTGGCACACACATAGGTATCTTGGATTAACACATAGGATCATTTTCATTTTCATCCTGATAAATATTCCTGTGGGACCATTAACACGCTCAGCGTCAAGCCTTAGATTTCCAATACAATTTGTATCCTACACATGGCGCTGAAAGCATTAACCACGCGGGCACCAGCTAGTATATTATAATCTTGAAATTATTATTTGTTTTAGCACCCCCGTCAAACAATCCATACATTCAACAGTTATAATGCCACAGACAGACATACACACTCATGCACATCTAACTTACAACACCTCTCTTTTTGATGTGTTGTGGATAAACTGCAACCTACTACTACTTACTAACCATAATACCATAACCATACATACCATTCCTCAAGTTCTTGTCATAAAAAAATTGAACTGATCTAATGAAGTTAGTTATGGAAATCTAGATTTAACGAGTCCATACTCAATGAGTTTACCAGGAGGCATTCCAGAGTTACATTTCCTATTTTCGTACTCCATCATTAGATCAGCTCAGTTGTACAATCATTTGTGTTTTAATTGTTAGGTCATAAATGTTTTCAAAAGTAAAATAAATACCCAGCCACACACACACACACACACACACACACACACACACACACACGTATTCATCATATTCATCATCATCATATACCCCTCGTTTTGGGTCGGGGGTTAAAAATTACCTAGAAAGATTAACATACATACAAGCCAACATACATATAAGCCAACTAATAATCCAATAATCAAAACATTTTTTGAACGCTGTTTCTGGTTCAGTTCTCGCCGCTATTAATATAATATGTTGTCTACCGATTGAAAATGTTTAGTAATTACAGTTTAGGAATAAGAGAAAAGTGAGCTGGACCCATATCTGGTAAATATGGTGGTTGCTAGATGGTATTTGTTGAGTGTTTGGTCAAAAACTCATTCACAATGATGACCTTGTGCGAGGACGCATTATAGTAGTAGAAAATTCAAGAATTTTCTTTCTACAAATCTGGCCTTTTTCGACGCATTTTCTCTCTTAAACGACGCAAGTATTCCAGGTGCTAGTGCACCGCGATAGTCAAAGAAAATACTCAACATGACTTTGACTTTTGAACGAGTTTGGCGTGATTTTTTTTTGGTTTCTCTTCAGTTGGATACAATCAGCCACTCCAGAGCTTTTTGACTAGTTTGCATTTTAAAAACCGTAAGCTCACGTCTCGTCACTAATGACAATTCATTTTATGACTGTTGGGTCGGAATTGACACGTTCTAGCATGTCCTCCGTGACTCTCATGCGATTGAGTGTTTAGAGAAAATTGTGACATGTTTCAAAATCTATACCCAATGGTATGATTAGTTAAAATGATACGCGTCGACCTGTTGATTCGGCAGCTATCTCTTTCAAAATTAAATGAGATAGCTGATGTTTGTGGACACCGAGAGATGGCGCTGTAAGACATTTTAAACCCACGGTATTTGTACTATGTACTCGAATTTCTTGTCGGAGTACTACAGTTGTTCTGTGGGTTACAGAGTTTGAGAATCGTGGTCTTTATTGCAATGTAGAGGAGAGGAAGCAATTTTTGTTATTATTTTCATAGATTTTTTTTAATTTCATTGAAATGTAAGTAGGTAATATTTATATTAATTGTATAATATAAGTTTTAAACAATATGAAGAAAAGTGACTAACAATAATAATTAGAGAATGGTATTTGCAACAGTACTTTGATACTATTGAATAATTGATAATCATTTTTATTTTAAAAATTATTTTAGCTGAATAATTAACTTTCGTTTGTACGTGTTGTCTATGTCAGATTTGAATGTTCGTTATACACCTCATGGGACTAAATACCATTCAACAGTCAAAAGACAAATATTTTTATTTAACATAGGATAAACATTATCTCTTATTAAACGTCATAATAAGTCAACAACAATTACAATTAATACAATAAAAAATTAAGGTGAACAACAATAATTAAATAACACCGCCGCGTTGATCGAGTGGCTAGTGTACACGCCTAACTCCATCGACCAACCACGAGGCTCGGGTTCGATTCCCGTCGGGGGAGTCATTTGTGTGATAAACATTTAGATATCTGATTTCCGGGTCTAAGTGTTTATTAAATTTGTTCTGGTATCTATTTAAGTATTTCTATGTATTAGAATCGTTGACTAGCACCCACAGCTTTTGGGTTAGCCTCAATTTGTGTAACTTTTTCAGGGATATTTATTATTATTATTATTCATTTACAAACAAAAATACATAAACTTAAAGAAAGCTAAAATTATCTTTATTTTTCAATTTATAATAATAATTCAAAATAATAAGAATGCTAGTTTAGTAGCTAGACTTAAGATATATAGTATCAGTTTTCTAGTTTCATCTCTGTGAGTATAACACACCATTGAGTATAATATGTATAGCATTTTGGTACAAAACTATCAACGCGGATACTCTGGTATCATAAAACAATATTTATAGAGGTGTTTTCAACACATTCGCTTAATAACAGGCTTTAGTGAATTTAGAATGCAGATATTGTTATTTATATACGTATTTTTAATGTTTTCCACTGCGAATTGTATAAATTCAGTTTTTAATATTGAAACTCAGCGTACATTTACATGTGCGATTGTGACGCCATTTTTATTGTTTTATCCTTCGTGTAAATAAATACAGCAAATGAAATGTTAGTCGCTCTTACACTTATAAAAAAAAGTATTTTCACGCCCATATCACCGAAGAGGTAGGCAGAGGTACAACCAAGGCACTAAGACAAAGACACTAAGTCCCACAATGTGATAGGTGGCAAACCTATCGCCAACCGGGCACATTTCCAATCCCGACCAACATTTTTTTATTAGAGAATTGGAAAAATCCAATTTTCTTTGTGCTGGCCTACCCGGGATTCGAACCCGGGACCTCATGCAGTCAAGTCCAACACCCGGACCGCTAGACCACAGAGGCGATTACACTTAAAATATTTGTAATAAAATATTAGATACTAACCGCGCCGCGATACGGCTATGTGCGTATCAAAGTTGTTTAGGTCTCGATTATGTCGAGATGTCGATAAAAACTGACTTCAATTATTTCAAACAATATTTCGGTGGAAGTTGTCATGGTAATGCACATCATTTATATTTTTGAGTTTTATGGTTCTCTTATTTTAGAAGTTGTATAAATTCCCCCTGGATATATACGTATATATTTAACATACATATATTGCACGAGCATTCGGCTCTCCTTATAATAAGAGCCAACCTTGGCCTATAGGTATCAAAGATGTTACAGGTGCGTCGCTGTCCTGAGGCCGGGGTAAAAGGCTGATGCAAGGCCTATTGCGCAAATTTACGGGCTACCTTACTTCCCAGACCAGAACATGACAGTGCCCGGGCAAGTTGCTGCATAACACTTTAGCTGGTAGACTTGCATATTAAGCTTAAAACCTTGGCCAAAGTATAGTGACGCGTCTATATCATCTATGGTACCTATAGACCACGGTCATCTCTCACCATCAGGAGAACCGTGTGTTTATGGACTGTGGTCTAGCGATTCAGTTGGTGGACTTAACTGCTTGAGGTCCCAGGTTCGATTCCTGGGTCGGGCAACAAAAAAAAATAGGCTTGCCACCCATCTCATTATGGGACCTAGTATCTTTGGCTAGTCGTGGGTGCCCTGGTTGTGCCTCTGCCTACCTCTTCGGGGATATGAGAGTGAGGATACTTCTTTCGCCATTAAAAAACAGCGAAGCCGCGGTTGCGGGTAAGTAATAGTAAATTCGAACCGAGCAATTGTTCTTCGTCGATTAGTCTTTTGTACATGTTAAGCATTTTAGCTATTTTGTCACTTGCTCGGTTTTGGCTTTAAACCGTCGATATTTATTTTTCACCATGTGTTATGATTGCCGTATCTAATTCCTAGCTATGGACTGAGTCACGTGGCGCAATTGGCAATATCTCCTGAAAGAGGGTCATTTATTAGATCCCGTTGGAAATTCTCTCACACTAATAGAATCCATTCAGAAAAAGTTTAGAAATTCCCCTCTCTTCTATTAATATGGATTACACTTTGCCTCTTATTGAAAACTAGTCAACGTCTCTGGTTTTGCCTTTTCAACAATGTCTCAATTAGTTTTAATAATTGACTTATAATTTTAAAAAGCATATTTCAAATTAATTTTTAAAGGGATTGTACAATAAAATGGATTCCTTTCCTTTCCTTTTAAAGTAAAAATCCCATCAAATTTAATGATATACTTATTTTTGTAAATATTCAAATAAATGAACAAGCACACTAAAATAGTAGCATCTTCAGTAATGAGTAACCTATTCAAATATCGTTTTTACTGGAGCATCTTCATTTTTAACTAATACAGCTCCCTCAGGCTTCTCTCTTGGTAAGAGACAGACAGACAGACAGACCTAAAAACACCATCGACTATCATGTTGCCAGGATTTAGGCCTATCGTGAAAGTCTTCCGGCTACCCTACCCTCTAGGCCGAAACGTGACGGTCATTGTGACGGCAGGATAAGGCAAGTTGAACCCCACTCCGGCAACTTTCTGCACTTCATTCTACCCTATTGATAATGAGTCATTACCAAGGAGACCGACTCAGACTAAGAGACTGGTGTGGTGCAGCTCTGCAGTCTATCGGTTTAGTTGTTGGATTTGGCTGCATGAGGTCCCGGGTTCGAAATCCGGGTTCGAAAAAAAATGATTGGGTTTTTCCAATTTTCTAATAAAAAAAATGTTGCTCGGGATTGGATATGTGCTCGGTTGGCGAGAGGCTTGCCACCTGTCACATTGTGGGGGCTTAGTGTCTTCGGCTACTCGTGGGTGCACTGGTTGTGTCTCTCCCTATCTCTTCGGGAATATGGCTGTGAAGATATTTTTAGAGAATGACCCACTAAGACTATGCCTGCCACTTGTGAGTCTGTTCCAAACAACGGGCACGGACTAAAAAGTGGAATAAATCTTTCGTACTCATTAACGAAGTGGCGAGAGTAAATTTTACTTCGCACTGAAAGTTAAAATTGTTGCCATTTAATAAATCGTTTAAATTACACGATGTACTTTGAGTGAATATTTGGTAAATTTTCTGGTATTTCCCATTTATTTTCTCATAGCCATTTTGTTTTCTATATTAGAGTTGCGAAATAAATGTATTTCATTCCATTGATAAATTTATTATAATCAATTTTAAATGAATTATTAAAAACGTTTTTAAATGGCATGGGTACTATTGTAGCCAGATACATTCACAAATAAGGCAATAAACTTGCACAATAGGCCTTTCATACTGGTTTCAGGACAGCGACGCACCTGTAACATCTATTGTGTCAATAGACCAAGGTTGTCTGTTACCATCTGGAGAGTCATATTTATTCACTGACCTTAACATCTTCACTGACATAACATTAAAATAATAAATCTGTGATCTAGCGGTCCGGCGTCAGGGATATGTACCCTGTTGGCGATAGGCTTTCCACCTATCACATTGTGGGTCTTAGTGCATTCGGTTAGTGGAGGGTCGGTAGGCTGTGCCTCCGCTTACCTCTTCGGGGATATGGGTGTGAAGATACTTTACTTTTCTGTGATTTGAAGTTTTATTCAATTATTAGTAGGCTCTTGTTTGCAGAAATCTGTATGTGTTTATTCATATTTATTTATATTTATTTATTGTATGTATATATTTATTTATTTATTCATATGCCTTTAGTATATAAGTTTTGATAAGCCTCTTGGATGTACTATTTGATTGAGATATCGTAAGATTTGTTTTAGCAACCTAAATTAAACATACTAAAAAATATCATAACGATAATGCTACTTGTGGAGAAGAATACACAAATCATAAATCACAAAATTCGGTACAGCCGTCCTTTAATTATAAGTGGAACAAGTGGCCAGATTTTTGTAAAAGAAGACAAAGATCACAGATTTTTAATGGTGAAAAGTGAAAACAACTGCAACCTGTAGGCAGAGGACAAGATTCGCAATGTTTTACCCTTTGTGAAAACTTAGTTTCTACACACATACGTTCAACCCTTTGTTAACCCTTGTCGCCTGTCTATTGGTGAATTTATTATTTTTTCATTGCTTACAGAGCGTTCCTTCAATGTTATTGGTCTACAAACGTTTCTTTTTATAAGAGTACTTGTGATATGAAGTCAGTGAAATTAATTGCATTGTCTCTATCTAAAATTTACGCCCAAATCACACCTGCATAGCTAGAATTTGATACCTTACTACACATAACAAATAAGAAACAGTAATCAAAATAAGCCTAGTTGATAAAATACTTACCAACACTCAATTGAAGCAGTAGGGTTGTCATGTATTTTTTTTATTTTAATATTTTGTGTATTGTAGTGATCAATTCTCGCCTAAGTGGTCTAGCGGTCCGGTGCTGGAGGTCCGGTGGTGGAACTTCACGAGGTCTCGGGTACGATTCCCGGGTCGGGTAATCAAGAGAACATATGTTTTTTCAATTTTCTAATAAAAAATAATGGTGCCCGGAATTGGATATGTGTCCGGTTGACGATAGGCTTGCCGCCTTTCACATTGTCGGTCTTAGTGAGTTCGGCTAGTCGTGGAAGCTCTGATTGTACCTCTGCCTACCTCTTCAAGAATACGAATGTTTAACATTTTTGTTTAAATATTACGTTTGTTGTATGGAAGCCCCCTTTAATATTTACTTTATTATTATTTATTTTAAAAGGTAATATACAAGTAAATATTCTGTGAAAATTTGCAGCGTCTACCTGTTACCGTTTTTAATATTGATAAAAAAAAACGAAAAAAAATACGTTTATTATATGGGGACCCCCTTAATATATACATTTTTAAAATTTTTAGTATTTGTTGTTATATCGGCAACAAAAATACAATATTTGTAAAAAAATCATATATCTAGCTATCACGGTTTATGAGATACAGCCTGGAGACAGACAGACAGCGGAAGCTTAGTAATAGTGTTCCGTTTTTACCCTATGGATACGGAACCCTAAAAAAAAAAATATCTTTGGACCAATCACACAAATTAAATCTAACCTTAAAGTAAGCAAATCATTTGATGAAAACCGCCTCCTTAGTCGAGGGGCTAGCGTAGACGTCTAACTCCACCGACCAACAGCGAGGCTCGAGTTTGATTCAGACGGGGTTAGGCATTTGTGTGATGAACATTTAGATGTCTACATTTCCGATTTCCAGTTGGTCGGTGAAGTTAAAGACGTTCTAGATGGTTGTAAACACGCCTTGCATTAACGGTAAACTTGGAGGAAACTTTGTTACGGTCTCCCGATGCCAATGGTTACATCCATCTAGACGCCTAGTAGGCGCAGTGATTAACCATTTAATAAGATAAAAGAGTTATGATGCGAAGAAAAAGTGGAATAACAAATGTTTTGGTCTTCTATTTATTCGTAATTCAAACACGTCACACGTATAGCAAAAGTCGTCGTATATCAAACTTGCCGCCTCCCTATTGGTGAATTCATTACTTTTTCATTACTATGTGCCGCTGTCTCTTCAACGTCCTTCAATGTTATTGGTGACTGTAATTTCAAAGTTAGAATTGATTCTTCTGTTATTTCTCGCTTTTTGGTTGGTACATTTCATTGTTTTTTCTTTTTTTCTTCAAACAAGTAGACGGATTTCAAAATGCTTTGAAATTCACCTCGCCTAGAGACACCAAAGGTGGTAATGGTGCGATGCCAACCTGAGATCGGGATGTTACGCCTCGAACAAAATTACCACCTATTCAGATGTCACGATGTTAGTGACGGTGACCTATGCTCGTTTTTTACGAGTTGCCTGGCAGGAAGGCAGATGGTGTATTCTGCAAAGCAGCCCGGACAAATACGGGGGAAAAGTTGTAGTTATTGCCCGAAGTCGCTGAAGGCCAGAATATTCAATATTGACTATTTTTCTTTTGCTTTGTTTTTAATGCTCTGCTTTGTTCTGAGAAAAAAATATATTTTTATAATGTATAATGTGGTTTAATAAACGTTCTAGATTAATTAACGAATAAATCAACACACGATACTTGTAACTTCACTAGATTATAAAGATCGTGAGGTTTGGCACTCGATACTCTGCCTACCGCATAAGGGACTTGGCGTAAAGATATATACGGACCACCAGACCAATTTTAATAAAAATTTTCAGGGATATAGTTAAATTCTAACAAAGACTATTTTTTTTAAAAATCTACGCCCAAAAGACTTTAATCGGAGATAAAGTTTCAGTATCTATTAACGCTGACGAAGTAGCGGAAAACCATGTAGTTCATTTATTATAATAAAGATAGCTTCCATCTGTACTACACACTCCTTATTGTATGATTCGAATAGGTCACACAAACCATCCAATTTTTTCGTCTGCCCAAGTTGTCGCCTCCCTATTGGCGAATTCATTATTTTTTCATTGCCATGTGCCGTTGCTCAGACAACGTTATGTCCTTCATTGCTATTGCTGTCTGTCTCGACTAGGATCGTTTATTTTTATGAAATGACTCATAAACTCAACATTGAAGTTCTAATCTTTATTATAATGGAAACGTTTTAATAGTTTAGCAGGCAGTAGCCCAAAGCTTCATCTGCCTAAAACTGAGAACCCTTTAAATAGTGAAAACTGAATAAATATCAAAAAGACATTATGTGCTTGCTTGCGTCAATATTTCGGATCGCATCTTCACTCAAAAGGTAATTGTATAGAACTATCTTCACACCCATAACCCCGAAGAGGTATGCAGAGGCACAACCAAGACACTCTCGCCTAGCCGAAGACACTAAATCCCACAATGTGATAGGTGGCAAGCCTATCGCTAACCGGGCGGGCATGTCCAATCCCGAGCAACGTTATTTTTTAATAGGAAATCGAAAATAATAATTTTCAAATTTTTTTGATGCTTGATGGTATATGTATAGCTGTGGTATAACTCAAAGAGTATATAAATACTACGTAATAAGAGGCGGGACTCCCATAGATACATAGCAATCCCGAATTTGTATAAAGTTTACTTGAAAAATTATAACCTGTATAATTTGAAAGTAAGTCTAAAGGCATTCAGATATAAGGCAACTAGTGTCATATGATTTGGGCGAATAAAAAACATAGCAAACTTATTTTTTTTATTTTTTTTATATGAAAGTTGCGCCAAACTGGTATAACTGTAGTAGCATTATTGTATGGTACATACTTACATACATATCTTCACGCTAAGTCCCTTGTTGGCAGAGAGTATCGAGCGGTCCTGACATACTTTATGGTGATATATAACAAAGTATATAAAAATCCACGCCAAAATAAATGTAACTTCATTTTATTTATAAATTAGGTACACTAAAAAAAGACAAGCCAATCGCATTTATTTTCTGCTCCACTAATATCATTAATCCCTTGGTTAAAGTGAAATATAGCGAAGTAATCCTGACATCATAATTTTTTAATGGGTGAACCGATTTTAATGCGGACTTTATATGTAGGTTTTCTTGGGGTTATTAAATATATTTTTATTATTACTGTCAGAGGTGAGTACGGTATTTTACTGCTCGATAGAACGAGAAATCGGCAACTTTTTTTTTGCAGCGGAAAGAAACGTAATATTTTTCAGCTAAAGAATAGAAATTATGTTTCATCTTGTGTTTTTGGCAATAACTTACCTGTGATCTGAAACTTTTCTTATTTTGTAACCGCCTCTTTGGTCGAGGGGCTAGCGTACACGCCTAACTTAACTGACCATCGGCTCGGGTTCGATTCCCGATGGGGGCAGACTTTATGTGATGAACATTTAGATATTTGCATTTCCGGGTCTGTGTGTATATTAAATTTATTCTGGTATCTCTTTGTAATTATATTTCTATATTAGAAACCAATATCACAAGCAAATAATTTGCTTACTTTGGGGTCAAATTCAATTTTTGTAACTTACCTAGAAATATTTATTTATTTCACTCCCCGAGGTGTGTGTGCTAAATATATTTTAAGAAACTAATAATTTGATCTATTAACGGAAAGAAAAAGGATTTTTCTTTATTCGTGTTGGTCGTCTTCCATCTAAAACAATAGTAAGGTATTCTTGGAAAATATACGGAGAAAATAATATTTTATAAGACTCACATTTCTTTAAGTTTAACACCTTTCTGCAAGATCCATCTTAAGGAACTTATCACTGGTGCGTTTGAGATTGAAAGCGCTCAAACCTTCTCTCTTTTAAAGTGTGAGTGAGGTCATCATTTGTGTTACACTATATTCAATTGTCAGTAAATGTTTCGTCTTTAGTTTTGGCTTCTGGTTTAAAAAAATACCTAAAGAGTTTTGGAAGAAAAATACGAACTTTTAACCCTGCACCAACTTGAAGTCGAGTTTAAGCCCGATTTTCTTCAACCTGCAGTGTAACTATGTACAAATGCATTAATTGATAATTCATTAGCTGATAAATACATTTGATAATTCATTCAGTTATTAAAATAGGTTGATAAGAAAGCATAACTACCTAGCAGCAAGCTAGGTTATCTCGCGTCCTTTGTATTCACATATTTACGAGTATGCATATAACAATTTCAATAAATCTAGAAAACATATGCTGCAAATTAAACAATGAGTTTTTTTGAAGTAAACAACTAATACGATTCATCTGAATTCCCGCATAATACAGATTAAGATCGAATCTTCCAGAAAAAGGTCGGTTCTATAACATGACTACTAAACTGAATAGTTAAATAATGATTTTTAAAGTAATTAAATAAATGTTTGTAGGACAAAGAAAAAATTAGGTCAATGATATGGTTTAATTATTTGGGTTCGTCGATTATGTTTAGTTATTTTTACTATACTGAATAAACTTAATAATGCGCGTAGGTGGTTGTGACTTTTATTTTAACGTTTTATGTGAAAAAATTGTGGGAGTATCATCAGTCATGCCTACTTTTTTAAGGGACATAGACGTGAAGATACGACTACTTTCTAACTTAGATTTCAGTAATTCATGTATTATTATTACTAACAAAATTTGCGACTGTTAGAAATCATAAAGGTTTGAAAAAGGTACAGACTGTCCGAAAAACTACTGTAGTCCTAATAGTCACTAAAAATTTGGATATGTTTTATAATTTTTTTATAATATTGGAAGGCAAACAAGCAGACATATTTCCTGATGGTAAGAAATTCACGCCGCCTAGAGACACCAAAGGTGGTAATGGTACATTGTCAACATTAACCCGGGATGTTAGGCTTCGAGCAAAAGTAAGTACCCGGCTACCTTACCCTCCGAACCGAAACACGTCAACGGCAAGCATTGGACGTTATGGCGGCAGGAATAAGTAAGACGGTGGTACCAATCCGAGCAAGTCGCTGCGAGACTTTATCACCTAGTCACATGTCACGGTGTTGGTGACGGTAAGACTTTGCTCGCGTTTTACGAGCTGCCTGGCACAGGATGGCACGTGGTATATTCTGCAAAGGAACCCGGACCAACACGGGGGAAAATCGTAAACATAATATTTGATTGACTCTTGAAGAGCTTAAAACTTTTCCAACAATTAATTACATTGAAAGCCAAGGAAGAAAATAGAATAGAAACTGTTATTTACATAACATGTTTACCTACCCTCCAAATCTCATCAGGAAGTGAACTTCGTAGCGGAAATTAAATGTCATACCCCGCAACTCAAATACGGTTTGTGTATAGAGTTATAAGGGAAGTCACTTGTTAGTTAAAAGGTTCTGGTACTTTTAATAAAATGGCAGAATAGTGAATTCTCTGCACTAAAGGTTTAAAAAATAAAAGCAGGCCACTAAAAAGAGGCAACAAAACACATTTTTAGCATTTCTAGGTTTTTTGTTTGCCCGTCTGTATCTCGATCGTGATTTACGCCGAATCGGCTGAACTGATATTAGTGAAATTATTGTTCAGAGGAAGGTTATAGGATACTCTTTTTCCCATTTCCTAAATGGGTTCCCGTGGAAGAGGGGTTTGAGTAAAATAAATAAATAAATATCCCTGGACAACTTACACTAATTGAATCTAACCGCAAAGTAAGCAAATTATATGCTTGTGTTATGGGTGTTAGTCAACGATACTAATACATAGAAATACTTAAATAGATACCAGAATAAATTTAATAAACACCCAGACCCGGAAATGCAGACATCTAAATGTTCATCGCACAAATGCCTGCCCCCGTCGGGAATCGAACCCGAGCCTCGCGGTAAGTTGATGTAGTTAGGCGAGTACGCTAGCCACTCGACCAACGAGGAGGTTGGGTTTAGCTTACTGACACGTGGTTTAATATTTTTTAAAGTAAGTATGTGCTTAACAGATTATCTCGTAAGTTTTTCGAAGGAATTCGTTTTGTAGTTTAGAAATTACGCACAACACTAGTATAATGTGATCAAATAACTTAAAATCCATAGTATAGAGAAATTTTCGAATATACCGGTCATCTTACATACCTATACATGTACACGTACGTGTGTATACGTTCAGTTCCCTGAAAAGTAGCAGTGGGAGTGCAAAGCGAGCGAAGTTTGCCGGGTTTGCTTTATATAACCATTATACGAACATAGAAGTAATAAAAAAGTTGTCCGTACCTACATTTCAAAATAGACATAAAAAAGTGTTGTTAAGTGGTGGCGTGTAGCAGATCATCCTGATTGATACCACTAGTGCACCATTTCTGCCGCCATTGCATCAATAGTCGGATCAATAGTCCGTGCTGGATGTTTTCCTGGTCATACAACAATACCGCTCCGTTAACATCCTAGATACTGAACTAATATTAAAGTGAAATTTGACAGTTTTTCTTATTTAGAAAACTAGTAATGTAAGTATGAAGAATTCTGAATTTTAAGAACCCTTTTCATTTCAAAATTTTATTCATCTACCTATGTACCAAATTAAAAAAATGTTGTGTTAAGATTTTTTATGTATATTTTATTTATTATTTATATTTTTGATCAATTAATGCTCTTAAATGTAGAAAAAAAATTATCTTTTTGCATTGCCATATAATAAAAAGTTGCCACAGGCTGAAAATAATATTAGGTACAAATGTAATTTAAAATTACAGAAAATGTCAATGTATGACAATAAATTTGAGTTTATTGACTCAAATTCATTTGTTAAGATTAATTATTTAGTGATAAAAGATAGTTATTATCTTTCTGATTACTTTAAGAGACAAATAGCATTATCGCTATATACTTTTATATTTAAGACAGCCAAGTACTTGGCTAACACCAGTGCTTCTATTGAGCAGTCAAGTAATACTTTTAATGTTATACATGACTCAAGTAATTTAAATTACTTGATGAGACAATAGAGGTATCCTCTAGCAATACTTTACATACAAATCATAATGTTTCTATTAATTTTAGTAAATTAGTTACAACGGACATATCATGTGCTAACTATGATAGAAGTAATGTTAATAAAAGACACCCATCAGCAAACAATAAACAGATTATTAATTGTAGTTTTAACCTGGTTCATCAAAACATACAAGGTCTGATGGGCAAAGATCTAGAATTGGAGTTGTTCATGAGTTGTAACAATATTATGTATAACAGAACACTGGCTTAAAAGCCATCAGCTCATGTTCAACTTCAATAATCACCAGGTTGCTAGCTCATTCAGCAGAACAACAATGATACATGGTGGCTCCTTAATTATTGTTAGTAAAAATATTAAATTTAAGGAACGCAGAGATATTGTGAGCCTTTGTGTTGAACGAGTTATTGAGATTGCTTGCATTGAGTTTGAGCAATTTATTGTACTAAGTGTATATAAGCCCCCTTGTACACCCTATGATGAATTTGAATTTAGAATGGAAGAGGTCCTATTTAAAGTGTCTAATTCAAGGACTAATGTTATTATCTGTGGTGACTTCAATATAAACATATTAGAATCATCAACGCAGTCACTTAAGTTTTTAAATCTCTTTAGATCACACAATTTGCACAGCATTTTCTTTGAGCCCACTAGGATAACAGCCACAAGTGCCACTTGTATTGACAACATATTTACAAATATGACACCTGTTAATAAATCAATTGTTAAAGAAATAGATTCAGATCACTGTGGATTATTAGTCAAATTGCCAAGAAGTATACAAAATCTCAAAGAAAAGACATTATTTTTGTTCCTGTTAATGCAAATCGCTTAAAAAGATTTGAGACAGTGTAATAGAAGAATTACCAAAGTTGCCATATCATGATGATCCAAACCTTTTATATGAATCATTATTTACATTAATACAAACTGTACATCATCAGACTTTTAAGCCTAAAAAAATTACAGTAAATATCAATCACAGAGCTTTCAGTGAATGGGCAACGTTGGGTATTCATTAGAGTAGGAAAAGGTTATATGAGTTGTATTATGAAAGAACTTTCAATCACAGCACTGTGTTTAAAGAATATGTAAAAAATATTCCAAAATTTTTAAAAAAGCTTGTAAGGTTGCGAAATCTAGGTTTCTAAAAAGTATTGTTAAAAATTCGACAAAATAAAATATAAGCTACTTGGAATATTATTAATTGTGAAACGGGAAGAAACAGAATTTTCAATAATTAATACCACTTGATAATTGAAGATTTGAACATAGAAGAAGATTTAAATGTAGCCTCAGAGTTTGAAAAATTTTTCAGCGGCATTGTAGCTGAAACTACTAAAGCTCTCAGATTGTCACCCAGTGATGCAGAATAATTGCTGAAGCAATATGTTGATGACTGTAAAAATAGTTTTGAATTTTCGTTCGTTGATGCATCAGATATAATAAAAGTCTTTAAGTCATTAAAAATTAAAAATACGTTAGACTTATGGGGACATTCTCTTAAAATTATTGCTTCAGTAATAAATGTTATTGCTCCATATTTAGCTGTAATATTTAACTATTGTGTTTCCAATGGAGTATTTCCTGATCTAATGAAACTTAGTAAAGTTGTACCTATATTTAAATCTGGAAGTTCTTCTGATCCCTCCAACTACCGACCTATCTCCGTTCTGCCTATCCTGAGTAAAATATTTGAAAAAGTTATATTGAATCAAATGTTACTACATTTTAACAAATTAGGATTATTTCATAATAAACAGATTGGTTTTCAAGGGGTAGATCAACAGTCGATGCTGGTGTGGAATTATTGAAGAAAATTTATGAGTGTTGGGAGGATTCTCAGGATGCAATCGGGGTGTTTTGTGATTTGTCCAAAGCATTCGATTGCGTAAGCCACGATACGTTGATCAGGAAACTGCGCCATTATGGAATTAGAAATAAGGTACTCGATCTTCTGATTTCATATTTGAATGGAAGAATTCAGAAGGTTGATATTAATGGTAAAAAATCGACTGGTGCTGCTGTTACGATGGGTGTCCCCCAGAGCTCTATTCTTGGTCCATTTTTGTTCCTTGTATATATTAATGACTCACCTTACTACGTAAGAGACAAACACGAAATTTTATTGTTCGCGAATGACACTTCACTTATATTTAAAGTAAAAAGACAACTGGGTAAGTATGACGAAACGAACAATGCGATTTCGAAAGTTGTACACTGGTTCAATGTAAATAATCTTTTTTTGAATGAAAAAAAAACTAATTGTATTAAATTTTCAATGCCAAATGTGAGGCAAGTAGATACCAACGTACAACTTAATGGGAACAAGTTGGACCTCATAGATTCTACTACGTTTTTAGGAATAACAATTGATAAGAAATTGCAATAGGGCCCACACATTGATAAACTTGCAATTAGATTAAGCTCAGCAGCGTATGCTGTTAAGAAAATGAGACAATTAACTGATGTTGAAACCGCTAGGATAGTTAATTTTAGTTATTTTCACAGCATCATGTCGTAAGGAATTCTTCTCTGGGGGAGTTCTGCCGAAGTCAATACTATATTTATTTTACAAAAGAGAGCCATAAGGGCAATTTATAAACTAGGTCCAAGAGTTTCCCTGAGAGAAAAAATCAAAGAAATCAAAATTCTAATTTTAGCATCCCAGTATATCTTTGAAAATTTAATGTATGTTCACAGAAATTCAAGTTCATTTAAAAGAAATTATGATATACACTGTGTCAATACAAGGAATAAAAATAATCTTGCTATGCATGTGTCTCGTCTCCACAGAGTAAGCCATTCTTTCATGGGCCTATGTATACAGTTCTACAATAAACTTCCCAATTATATGAAAGAACTTCCAATTAATACATTTAAGAAATGTGTTAAATATAAATTAAATCAAAAGGCTTATTATTACATTGCTGAATATTTAGCAGATAAGACTGCTTAGGATTAATTGCTCCTCATGCCAATCTCTTATAATATATAATGTATCATTACATAAATTATTGTAAATATATTGTAAACTAAGAAAAAAAGACAAGCCCGCTGAGTTTCTTGCCGGATCTTCTCAGTGTGCGGCCGCGTTCCGGTCCGGTGGTAGATTTATTAATATATAGACGCGTCACAAGTGCCTCTTGTAGGTTTATGTGAAATAAAGATGATTTATTATTATTATTATTATTACCATTTATTAATATTACATCTTATTTTTTAAGTTTATACATTTAAAATAAAAAATAAAATAAAAATATAAACATAAAAAATAGTATCCCAAAGACGGTGGTCTTAAAACTAAACCGTCAGTGGTCAGGGAGACAGACTGAGGAATCTCCGCACAATGCGGGCCGTACCCAAAATTGCTGCCTTCTGAATCCGGCCCTTGACCCAAGGTAGAAGAGCGATTCTCTTAAGATATTGGTCGATACTCTTCGCTATAAGACCGTTTACTGAAACGACTATCGGGACAATTGTTGTTGAATCAACATCCCACATGTCGGTCACCTCGTCAGCCAAGTCTATGTAATTTGATAATTTTTCCTTCTCAGCTTTTACGAGGTTAACGTCACATGGAACAGTGATATCAACAAGAAAAGCCCGGCTGTCCAACCGATCTACCAACATGATGTCAGGCTTATTGGCGACAATAGTCCTGTCCGTGATGATAGATCGGTCCCAGTAGAGCTTCGCATGGCTATTTTCAAGAACTGGCTCCGGTGTATACTTATAGTAAGGTACTTTAAAACCGACAAGCCCATATTGAAGAGCAAGTTGCTGGTGAATTATCTTGGCTACTTGGTTATGCCTGTGTAAGTACTCGCCGTTGGCAAGATGAGAACAACCGGAAATAATATGGCTAATAGACTCACCAGGACGATGGCACGCTCGACATACGTCAACCGTGCTATCCCTCATGATATATTTCCGATAGTTATTCGTCTTGACAACCTCGTCTGCAATTGCACAAGCAAAACCTTCTGTTTCACCAAAGAGGTCACCGAATCGTAACCAAGACACGGACGCTAGTGTATCGACATCAGGCCCATAAAGAACCTGATAAAATCGACCATGTAGTTCTTTGCTCTTCCATACGTTCAAGCGATCCTGAGTGCTAAGTACCACCGGTTTATGCCAGTTCTCTTTGTCTAAGGAGAGCGAGGTTAGTCCATTATCTACTGACACAACATCACGATGCATTTCACACTCAACATTTAGGAAGTGTTTTCTAAGATTGTATACTTCACGAATATGGAGGTTTTTGGCATTTAGGAAACCACGTCCTCCAATTTTCCGAGGGATATACAATCTCATCACAGATGAGCGTGGATGATGCATGCGGTATGTTGTCAATATTTTATGGACTCTTCAGTCCAAGGTATCTAGTTCTGATTGAGTCCACCTTAATATGCCAAAGGTATACTAAAACAGGCATCACCCAGCTGTTGAAAGCGCGAACCTTATTACCCCCTGACAAAAGGCTTTTCAACACTTTTGTCAAGCGGCCGAAGAAACGTTCAATCACCAGCTCTTTAACGTCCCGATCCAGTATACCTAGGCCTTCTGGCATACCAAGATATTTGTAAGTTTCGGTTTCGGAGAGAGCTCTGAGAGATATTGTTTCTGAAAGTTGTAAGTAGTCGCTTTGTACAACCCTTTGTACTCTGCACATGTATAACCCCACATTTATCTACGCCAAACTCCATTCTAATGTTACTACTAAATGTATGTGTTACATCAAGCAGTGACACCAAGTCCGGTTTATTTGACGCAA
>NJDC01001075.1:3362-53834 GCA_002245475.1 Calephelis virginiensis
CTACACAAATTGAATCTAACCACAAAGTAAGCAAATTATATGCTTGTGTTATGGGTGTTAGTCAACGATACTATTACATAGAATACTTAAATAGATATCAGAACAAATTTAATAAACACCCAGACCCGGAAATGCAGACATCTAAATGTTCATCACACAAATGCCTGCCCCCGTCTGGAATGGAACCCGAGCCTCGCAGTTGGTCGTTGTAGTTGTACGCTAACCACTCGAGCAACGAAGCGACCACTGCGGAAACATTTGCAGTATTTCAAAGAAAACTTTCGTGTTACGTGGTACCTAATGAAAATTAAAAAATATAATTAAAAAAATATCCCTGAAGATATCAAAAAAAATCGTAGAAAATCAAAACTGAAAGTAACTCACAATGAAGATTAACAAAGTGTCAACGTTATTTAAGCAATATTGGTACAAATGTGCAAAGTTTAGAACCAGACAGCTGTATTTATACATGATAAGTTCCATTAATACCTGAGATGATCTCCAACGCAGCGGTTAGATTGCAATTTAACTTGGTGCCCCTCGCGACTGCTCATAATTAAGCTCTGAAATGCTTGTGAATATGCAGTTATGAAGCCAGTGTCGTTGAACATACCTACTATTAGTAGAAGATCCGAACCTATATCGACTTACACCGTTCTGATAATTGAATAAAACATATTTTATAGTCAAGTAAGTACATTAGCGATCATATTAAAAGGGGGTTGCCTAAACGATTCCCGGACTGAATATTTTTAATTATTTAAAAAGTGTTTTTCATGTTTTGAATTTTTTTTCAGGCAACACCAACCCCGACATTTTTTTGTTTTCGTTTTTTTATGTAATATATATCAATATACATTGTAATGAAGATTGTAATAAAACTACAAATAACTTGTTGATACATTTTTTTTATTATCCGATGCCGTGAAAGTAACTAGCATCGACAATAATCTGTTCAAACCTGGCAATCCGGAAAAATAACAGGCAACCCAACTTCTGCAACTTAGTCTTAAACCTACTTTAAGGCGGGATAAAATCTTAATATTGCACCAATTAATGAATAAAAAACATTTTAAAAAATAAAATAAAAATTGTCTAGGGTTTTTTTAGGCAACCCATTTTTAACCGACTTCGAAAAAAGGAGGAGGTTCTCAATTTGATCGTTTAGGTATATATTTCTTTTTTATGTGTGTTCGCGAATAACTGCGTCGTATATGAACCGATTTTGATGATTCTTTTTTGTTGGAAAGGAGATACTTTGAGTGTGGTACCATGATAAGGAAACCAGGATCTGATGATGACATCCTGGAGAAATTGAGGGGAAACTTCCAAAATTGTAGGGACGACTAGTGCGTTTGTTTATTTTTTGATTAAATATTTAAAAGCCCTACAATTTAAAGAAGGTCTGGAGTCGATCTGATGATGGAGCCAAAAGGCCGTCATGGGAACTCCTCAATGGTTTATCGCAGTTACCTTCTGTTTGGGTTTGATTTATTTGTATTGATGAGAAATTTACACCTAGATTGGTTATGACTGTCATTAGGGGTCTGATGATGAAGAAGAAAGACAATAAAGGGAACTCCTCAACGGTTACCTTGTGTTTTGGTTTGATAAATTTGTATTGATGAAAATTTTTTACCTAGATAGGTTGTGACTGTTATTAAGGGTCTGATGATGAAGACGAAGGATAGCCAGGGGAACTCCTCAACGGTTTATAGCAGTTACCTTGTGTTTGGGTTTGAACAATTTGTATTGAACAGAAATTTACACGTAGATTGGTTGTGACTGTCATTAGGGTTCTGATGATGAAGACGAATGCCAATTAAGGAAATTCCTCAACTGTCTACAGTTATAGATACCTTGCGTTTGAACTTAATTCATGTATATTGCTCAAAATTTGTCACCTATATGGGTTATAAGTGCCATTTATTTATTTCTCAATTGGTTTCCAAGTTAGTCCGGGCTCCTTTGTAGAATAGACCGTCTGCATTCATGCCAGGTAAATAGAAAAAGGCAAGCATAGGCTTACCGTCAATAACACCGTGACATCTGACTAGATGGTAGAGTTTCGCAGCGACTCGCCCGGATTGGTACTACCGCCTTTACTATTCCTGCCGCCATAACTTCTTGACATGTTCCGGTTTGAAGCAAAAGATAGCCGGTAAACCTACTTTTGCTCGATGCCTAACATCCCGGCCTCAGTTTATCAACGCACCATTACTACCTTTGGTGTGTGTCTCTAGGCGGCTTGAATTTTTTAAAAAAGTATCTTCATGCCCATATCCCTGAAGAACTAGGCAGAGGCACAACAAGGGCACCCACGACTAGCCGAAGATACTAAGTCCCACAATGTGATAGGTGGCAAGCCTATCGCCAACCGGGCACATATTCTATTCCGAGCAACATTTTTTTTATTAGAAAATTAGAAAAACCTTATTTTCTTTTTGTTGCCCGATCCGGGATTCGAGCCCGGGACCTCATGCAGTCAAGTCCAACAACTGAACCGCTAGACCACAGAGGCGATGAATTTTTTACCACCAAGAAATCCGAATGCTTGTTTGCCATTTAATATCATAAAAAAATTACAGGTCTGATAATGGAGACCATAAATAGTCGAGGGAATTCAAAAATCGAAGTTATATAGGACACCTACGATGTTGTTAATGAGTAGTACATCAAGGTCATTTTAGTCATCATTATTGATGTGTCAATTGGAGATCAAATTTAAATTACTTAATCGAGTTATCTCTAGCAATGCTCTTTCGTCGTGAGGCCTACTCAATAATTTGTTTGAATCTAAGTCAGACAACGCTATTTCTTCCAAAGTTTTAACACCGCTCAGAGCAACATACACCTGTCCTTTGCCGAAATGTCTTGCCTAGATCAATAACAGCTCTTTCTAGTGTAGTTCCCTGTAACTTGTGAACTGTAACTGCACAAATTAAAATCAAAGGCAACATATTTGATAGTCTGTCACGAATATAACTAAGCTGATATGCATGTTGTTCATCGGAATCATTTGTCTAGTTACTAGACAACTAGACAAATGATGTTCACGATATTCTTGCTACTCGTCACTTAAAATCGTAAAATAAAATAATTTTGAACAAATTTTAACGACTTCAAGCAGTAAACTAAAAAAACTCAACATTAATAAAAAAATAATAAGCTCAATGAAAGAAAACTGTACTAAAAAGTACTGTACTTATTTTATTTAGTACTTTCCTTTTACGGGTTGGCTGGAAGAAATTTCTTTTATTAGAGATAAGCTCGCCTTTTGTACTTTGTTTTTCTTTTTACTTTTAAGTATTTTTTTGTATCTAATATCAGTTGTGTACAATAAAGAGTTAATTTATATATAAAAAGCGAAAAATAAACTGCACTTAGACTATAGACAAAAGTGATATATGTACATATTAATCATTAGTTATTAATACTTAACCTACACTTAAACTTATATTGATTACCTATATATACGTGTATTTTATATTCTACAAGTATACTGCAACAAATTTATTACAAAATAAGAATTGTTATCCACAATAACAATTATAGCTTAAACCTATTACCAATGAAACTTTATATAATATCATACTATCTATCTGTCCGTTTGAAGTCGGTGCCAAGCACAAACAGAACATAAAAACATAGCATATACTTATTTTCAGCACTCGGCAGCATTACTATTACGCTTGGCACCGGCTTCAAACAGACAGATAGATAGCACATACATATAACATTGTATAAAGTTTCATAGGTGATAAGTCCCACAATGTGATAGGTGGCAAGCCTATCGCCAACCGGGCACATGTCCAATCCCGAGCAACGTTTTTGTTACTAGAAAATTGGAAAAACCCAATTTTCTTTTAGTTGCCTGACCTGGGATTCGAACCTGGGACCTCATGTAGTCAAGTCCAACAACTGAACCGCTAGACCACAGTGTGGATGGGACGTTATTTCTTTCGTGCAAGTATAGAGGCTAACCCTACCCTATAGGAAATGTGGTTTATCCCAACCGCTGCAAATTGGTGTTCAGCACCTATGCCACCAGTGGATTTTTTAGTGAAAACCCACATTTTATCCAGTGGTTGCCTTTTACGTGTTACCTATAAGGCAAATGGTATTTTCTACTCAGCAAACCCAGACCTTTAAATCGTTGACAACACCCATAACACATGAATATAATTTGCCTACTTTGGGGTTAGATTAATTTATGTTGTCTGACGTGGCATTTTTTTATGATATCGGAAGGCAAACAAGCAGACGGATTTCCTGATGGTAAGAAATTCATGCCGCTTAGAGACACCAAAGGTAGTAATGAAGCGTTGGCAACCTGAGGCCGAGATGTTAGGCCTCGAGCAAAAGTAATTTTACCGGCTACCTTACCCTCCAAACCGGAACACGTCATGACCATATGGCGGCAGGAATAGGTAAGGCGGTGGTATCAATACGGGTGAGCCGCTGCGAAACTCTACCACCTAGTAATAATAATAATAATAATTCGTATTTGTTTGTTTACTTAAATTATATATTTTACTTGTATTACTTGCATTATATATTTTGTCTCATCCAAAGAAAATTTAATTCTTAAGCTTCATTACCCAAAGAGAAGTAAAATGTGTAAATAAACAAAATCAAGGCAAATGATAATGTGATTTATTACGAGGTTAACTTACTTTTTTTGTATTAAAATCAAAAAAATGTGAATGTATTTAGTTCTATCAACCTACTGTTATCTTTAACTTGTTTTTTTTTCTGATTTTCATATTCGCAAAACATTCGCATAAATTTTGCGAATGCGAATATGCTAATAAATACAATTATCCGCGAATGCGAATATTCGTCACATCACTAGTACACACATACACACACACACACACACACACACACACGCGCGCGCGCGCGTGTGTGTGTTTGTCAGAAAACATCAGAATGTAATCATCTGATGTTTTGTCGCATTCAATAAAGTGGTTGTGAGGAAGATATGTACAATGCGCAACAAGTGTGGTAGTCGAGGCTTCGTGAAAAGGGGTGTAATAATGACGCTAGGAGCACACACGGACGTAGTAAAAACCCTTTTCAATTCACGGAGCATGCGACGATAATATAGTGATAGTAGGAAAATATAAAAGAGTCTATGTAAACACACACCCATTTTATTTAAGAGTTATAAGTCCGTATCTAATACAAAATTGTAAAAGTTATCTATTCGTTGACGTTGCAGAGAAAATACTTGGGATAGATTTCTAGGTAGATTTAGATTCTACTATATTAATGAATTTTTTGCCCATTTATTGTTTACGCGTAATCCGAAAACAACTAGACAATAATATAGATTTCACTGGAAGTTATATCGCTATTTTCTTGGCATGATCACAGGATGTGCCTGCAAAATCTAATGGTAAACTTTCACGATCGTATAGAGCACTGAAGCTATGTAGGTCATCAAACCAATCTCTGAAGAATATATAAGTATATTGCATTAAACTTTGAGTTCCAAAATATGTAACATTAATAAAAGGAAAATAACATCCTTTCTGTGTTAGCAATGGGTCGATTATGTCTTTGGTTTCTTACTCGCAAGAACGAAGAAGCCAGAAGCAAGCGTTGATGTTTTTCACTATTACCGTAACCATTACTAGACCGTAAAATTTGAGTTTCAAAATACGTGTATAAACATTAATAAAAGGAAAATAACATCTTTTCTGTTAGCAATGGGTCGATTATGTCTTTGGTTTCTTACTCGCAAGAACGAAGAAGCCAGAAGCAAGCGTTGATCACTATTACCGTAACCATTACTAGACCGTAAAGTTTAGTGCTAACTTGGCACGTTTAGTACCACTGCTTTAAATATCCTTGAAGCACTAACGTTAATTCTCACCACTGTCTTGTTCCGATAATCAAGGTAGGGAGTTCCATTATCTTTGATGGCGACGCGTATTTTTTACCAATAAACACTTGCTTATTTGCCTTCTAGCTCCAACAAAATGTCACCATCAAAAAAATCATTGCTTTGTAAGCCATTCAATACAAAAATACAGCCCTATTAAAATCATACCACCTAGTTGTAGTCTAAATGACGATAAGTGCACATTTAAATAATTTTGAAAATATTTATTCCAACAAACAAAAACATTTTCTACTATCATTTCAACTGTATCTTACTATTGTTGTAGAATGGACACTTCAATAGCCGCAATTAAAAATGGCGTCTGATAGCTACCACTGACGTATTTACGTCAGGCATTTAAAGCTTATAGTTTTCAAGAAGCAAACGGAACAATACAAAATGGCGACCATGAAACTAAAAGCAAAATTACTACTTTTATAAAAACAAAACGTCATCATATAAAAATTCACCGTAACACATTTCTAGGTCTTTTGAAATATGTCCGCCTGGTTCTTTTAAAGATGAAAGCCTATCCTCATGTTGATAGAAATAGTATTGCTAAGTATAAACATTTTACCAACTTCAAAAAAGAGGATGTTTTCAATTCCCCTGTTATTTTTTTTGTATGTTAGTTACGCGATTACTCGGCAAATAACGAACAGACTTAGATGTTTCTTTTTTTGAAAGTATGATATGATTATGATATGATCTTAGTATCAATTTTGTCAAAATCTTGTTTAAAAAAAACTGTTTCTGAGTTTTATTTACTATTACAATTTTTTATGTACCTCCATGTCCTCACTAACAAAGAATCCATCGATATATTAATACGTGATGCCAAAATTTTGGACCCCTTTTTACGAAAATTGCGTGGACGCATAAAATTTGGCACACTTATAGCTTATGTGTATAAGAAGTGCAGGGCGCTAATATTTTTCAATAATAATGTACTTTATTAAATCAATAAATAAAACATTACCCACACTACCATGCATTTGACACACACAAACAAATAGGTATATTGGTGATAGCGATAAAAAATCAAAATGGCGCATTAAAAAGTTTGGAAACAAAGTAGTTGGTCTCGAGAAATTAAAATGGCGTTCTTATCAACCAGATATTAAAATTTATTATGGTCGAATTTCGACCAATGGGCGACCACTAATCATCATAAAACAGCGATGTACTTTTAGCATCATATTTTTAAATGAAAAACTGTACTGTTTTACGTATCACTTTTAAGTCGAAACCGGTAGGCTATTTATAAAATAATTAACTATAAGTGATACATGAAAAAGTACAAGTGTGTCTTCATTTAAAAGTATGAAATTTTGGAAGTTTTAACAAGCGCCGACGATGGAAAATATCCAATACTTTTAACGTCTATAGGTGAAAGTAACTTACTATCAGGAGATCCTATTTCTTTTTACGTCAAATAAAATAATAATAATAAGAACATGACCGTCCTTAACGTTATATACACATGATGTATATAAGTGTTCGGCGGAGACGCAGAAGCCGCGAAAATTACACTGAATTTCGTAAGAAATTTGGTTTTCGTCTTCTGGAGGCTTTTGTCTATTCACTTCAATATGTGTCAAAGGTGAGGTTGACATTTGATATAATAATGCAAAAGGTCATCATTTTATAAACGAGACACGATATTTTTGTGACTATTATTAAAATTCTGAAACGAGCGTATTTTAATGTATGCGTATATTTAGTTTTTTTTTTTATGTTATAGGAAGGCAAACAAGCAGACGGATTTCCTGATGGTAAGAAACTCACGCCGCCCAGAGACACCAAAGATGGCAATGGTGCGTTGCCAACCTGAGGTCCGGATGTTAGGCCTCGAGCAAAAGTAAGTTTACCGGCTACCTTACCCTCCGAACCGGAACACGTCATGACGTTATGGCGGCAGGAATAGGTAAGGCGGTGGTACCAATCCGGGCGAGTCGCTGCGAATCTCTATCACCTAGTAAATCCAAGAAATATAATTACGTTCATTTTTATAACATAATATGGCATATAAGCTGAAAAATTTCCAAACAAAATATTCGTCACCTACAAATAACAAAATATTAAAAAAAAAATAATGATTGTATGACCCGGACAAACCGACAAAAAAACAAAACTTGTATTGGGTATAAGGATTGTTTGTTTTTTGTCGGTTTGTCTGTTTAAAAAACAACTTAATACATTTTTTTAAATTTTGTGTAACAGTAGTTTATAGTTTTGGTTTACATTTAGGAAACCTATTACGGCGGGAAAACCTCTTGTTTCCATCAGCAATAGGAATAGTCACTTTTACATGATTATCAAGTCGTGAGCTACACCTATTACGATACTAATTGTTTACTCACGACTTCGTCTGCATAGAATAGTTACGATTCTAACAAAAATATTCACCTCTCATTTGCAGTCTTTTGAAGTTTAAAAAAAAAGTATCTTCACGCCCATATCCCCGAAGAGATAGGCAGAGGTACAACCAAGGCACCAACGACTAGCCGAAGACACTAAGTCCCACAATGTGATAGGTGGCAAGCCTATCACCAATCGGGCACATTTCCAATCCCGACCAACATTTTTTTAAATTAGAAAATTGGGAAAATCCAATTTACTTTTTGTTGGCCGACCCGGGATTCGAACCCGGGACCTCATGCAGTCAAGTCCAACACCCGGACCGCTAGACCACACAGGCGATACGAGGCGATTGAAGTTTAATTTAAAATAAAAGCGTAACAAACTCACATTTATAAATTCGTGTGGAAAATATTGATAATGTGAAGGAAAAAACTTTAAATGTAGTACATATATCTCTGAAGTTTATTTTCAGAGGCTAATCAGTGTGGAATGAATTTCTCTACTCCTAAAAAAAAAGTCGAATCCCGGGTCGGCCAACAAAAAGAAATTTGGATTTTTCCAATTTTCTAATAAAAAAAAATGTTGGTCGGGATTGGAAATGTGCCCGGTTGGCGATAGGCTTGCCACCTATCACATTGTGGGACTTAGTGTCTTCGGCTAGTCGTGGGTGCCTTGGTTGTAGCTCTGCCGGGGATATGGGCGTGAAGATACTAATAAGATCATGTTTATTCATTAACAACACTTGAATAAACACAATAATTCAATTTACACAAACATTAATCATAGTACTCGGAAATTTAATGAGGAGAGTAATCATCAATCACATCAACCTGTAGCTATAAAATATTAAAATGTGTTATTACTAAAATAAACATATGCCGTCTTATTAATAAATGTGGTGTAGGGTAGGTGTAATATTAAGTTGATGTTATAGTCTGTAATTCATTGTAATAAAGACTATAATACTAGGTCAAACCTTGGAGTACTTTACTCCGTGTTATTAATAAGGCAGATGGTGATTTACGGCCTGTCTTAGCATGCATGAAAAAAACACGTGAGAAATTGAGAATGTAATTTATTATAGTTTTATTAGATAGTTTAGTTTCTATTATTTTAGTTAACTAATTACTAGGAAGAGTTTCTATTAAATGAAAGACAATAATTTATACAAATAGGCCATAATTATTTAATTAATGATTTATTACATTGCACATAGGTTGTAGTGTTTGATATTTAATGTTTACTTACCCTTTTATTAATAAACATAGACTAAAGTAGGAGTATAGTTAAGATGGTATCATACTCTGTATTAAAGTGTAATAAGTATTAAAATACCAGTTTGAACCTTGGAGTACTTTAGTTCATCATCATCAGCCAGAAGACGTCCACAGCTAAACATAGGCCTCCCCCAAAGAGCGCGCGAGTCACGCTTGTATTCAGAGACTCCCGCGACTTTGATCATATATCAGTCCACCAGTTAGAAGGTCGTCAAGCGGAGCTGGCGGAAACTGGGGACCAAGGTTTTTTAAGATCTACATTTGCCGTAATCCCCACGCTTGGCAGGCGGGTTGGGGATCAACAGAAGAGCGGAAGTTTTTCACAAGGATACTGCTGCCCGTCCTGCGTCAGCAATTTTACTTCCATCCACCTTGGAATGGTTTGACAGCGTACCGTTCGTCAGTTGACTGATTGCGCTGGTGGTGCATACCACATAGAGGCCGGCGAAGTAGTCACTTCTCTACGCCTAACTACTTTAGTAACTAAAGTACGTAACTTATTAATAAAGTCATTGAGTTTATTAAAGCACCAAGATAGTATATCTTAAAGCGAGCGTAGGCTTACCGTCACTAACACACCGTGACATCTGACTAGGTGGTAGAGTTTCGCAGCGACTCACCCGGATTGATACCACCGCCTTACCTATTCCTGCCGCCATAACGTCACGTGTTCCGGTTCGGAGGGTAAGGTAGCCGGTAAACTTACTTATGTTCGAGGCCTTACACCCCGGCCTCAGGTTGGCAACGCACCATTACCATCTTTGGTGTCTCTAGGCGGCGTGAATTTCTTACCATCAGGAAATCCGTCTGCTTGTTTGCCTTCCTATATCATAAAAAAAATCATGATAATTTCTGGCTTAGTTTAGCTTATAGTAAGCAACAATATATATCTATAAAAATTAGTTTTGTTAAAAATAATCTTTTGATTTACTGCCTGTATAGTGGATAAGACATCCACGACAAAAATGTAATTAATTGATTGAATTGCATAGAACTTACTTATTTATCTTTAAATTTGATTAAACAGACAATCAAAACTTATGTTAGCAACAAATTATTACTAGTAAGTATAATTAAAAAAAATTTAGAAATGAATACCAATTCCATAAAATATAACTTCTGCGATAATAGCGTTGAAAAAAAAAATTAAAATAAGACGTTCCGTACATACGGGTTAGATTTTTTTTGGATTTTTCAAGTTTTATACTGCCAGTTTTTTAATATCTTTTCAGCTGGATGTGGGTTTAATAGGTTAAACGAAACATAACACAAGTATGCGTACCTACATAGCCTCAAGCCAAGTCTCTGTCCGTATAGGCAGAGAGTAACGAGTGCCATATGTCACTATTTCTGCAGACTTGGGTAGTTTCCTTCGTATTAATTACAAACACGTCGATTTTGCAGACATCACCCTCAGATGATGCTCGAGTGAAACATCTTCCAACGAAATAGTCAAAACCTTAATCCTTGCATTATAACAATTGATTCCTTTGTTATTAGGTTCCTATTTATGTGATAAGAAATCGAATACGCACACGGATCTCATGCTGGTAAAAGATAACCGTGACCGAGGTGTTAGACCAATTTTGCAAGTCTACCGGCTTCCTCACTCTCCGTAACGGGCATGACACTGTCAATATGGCGGCAGGACTATTCCTGCCTATGTAAAGCGGCATATCCTTACCCAGAAAAGATGCACCACGGAACTCTACCATCAGTGGTCTCTTTTTAATCTTTCGTTTGCTAGCTCGCTTTTCACAAGCTGCCCGATAGGAGGCAAATGGTATTTTCTGTACAGGAGGCAGGTTGAGGCCAGGGTATACCACGGGAAAACGGGAGAGGGGGGACACGTACAAGTATATCAGTTACAGAGTGTCACAAGCTTAGGTATATACAAATGGTTGATATTTCAAGGCCTGTGTGTACACCAATACTGGATTCTTGTAAAAATATAAAATTCTTTTTTATATTACAACTGCGAATGAGAAAGAAACAGTTTGCATTACTTTCACGTCAAAAGGGCTATAACAATTTTCATGATACTTTGACACTATGATTTTTAATAACAAATAAAAAGATCAAACTTTAAAAAATAACACAGGAAACTTTTTATTGAGACCTCAAGGGGTTCCACACGAGAACTAACTCCTTACTAAAATAAATTTATATTGATTTACGTCATGTCCTAGCTTTATGTGAAAAGATACATTCTTTGTTGTTGGAGTTGATTTATTTTACAGGTAGTAGTTTCATTTTGTAGAATATTATATTTTACCAAAATAATACATGATTTTAGTTCAAGAAAATTGGATTTTCCCAATTTTCTAATAAAAAAAATGTTGGTCGGGATTGGAAATGTGCCCGGCTGACGATAGGCTTGCCACCTATCACATTGTGGGACTTAGTGTCTTCGGCTAGTTGTGGGTGCCTTGGTTGTACCTCTGCCTACCTCTTCGGGGATATGGGCGTGAAGATACTTTTTTTTAGTTTAAGTAACTAATAAATCGAAAGAAAAAATAATAAATATATTCATTTTGGTAATGAACTATGGATTATTTATTTACACTGTACGTAGATATTTTATCGTTTAATCGCCATTGTCGTAAAGCGGTCCAAGGGTTGAACTTGATTGCATGAGGTCCCGGGTTCGATTCCCGGGTCGGGCAACAAAACGAAATTTGTTTTTTCCAATTTTCTAATTAAAAAAAGTGTTGCTCGGGATTGGATATATGCCCGGTTGGCGATAGGCTTGCCACCTACCACATTGTGGGACTTAGTGTCTTTGGCTAGTCGTGGGTGCCCTGGTTGTACCTCTGCCTACCATTTCGGGGATATGGGCGTGAAGATACTGCCTGATTGACTGTAGATATTTTAAATTCATTTTTTACAGATAACGTACACCCTAATTAGCAAATATAATAAGCTTATAGATACGTTAATGGTCACTAGTTCAAATCCAATTTACGTTGAAGTTTTGCCTCTTAAAACACGTTGGAAGTTTGTCCCAAGCCAGGGAAAATTGCTAAAATGTTTAAACCTTAAATATATAAATCCTAAGCAGTCGTAAAGATAAACCTCCTAACTAAACATTACGTTTGAACAATGATTTGCTGGGTAGAGAGTTTGCCAGTTTTATTTACTGTAATTATCTAAGTAAATGTTTAGGACAGTAAAAACTTTTTGAACAGTTTAATGGTAAAGATAAAAAATAGTTAAACACAGAGTCTCAGTTTACTAGCGATTTTGAACTTCGAATAAGCCAATTGAATAGGGATGTAACACCCCCATCGCTCGCTAGTAGATTAATATTTAAAATTGAATTTTAAATATTAATCTTTTAAATTATCTCACTCACAAAATTTTTAAATTATCTCACTAGTGTCACTCGGACGGACGCTAGACAGAGTCCTACGACTCACCTATAACAAATCGTTATTGTCGTGTTCCGGTATACAAAGTAGCTGATAAATTCACTTACATGAGATACTTATATTTCAGACTCCAGTTGCCATTTCTAGTATCAAATGCATCTTTACTACTTTTTATTTTTATAGTACAATTATTATTGACATATATTTTTACAGGAAATCAAGTCCTGTTGCTTGCCTTCTATTGTAAACAAAAAAGAAGGATTAAGATATTTTAATAAGTAGACACAAAAATCTCCTAGTTCACAAAACAAAACAGTCGGTTAAAAAGTTACATAAAATTATAATTGTGAGTGCAGTTTTTCAAAGAAACTGGAAAGCAACAAGCAGACGGATTTCCTGATGGAAAGAAATTCACGCCGCCTAGAGACACCAAAGGTGGTAATGGTGCGTTGCCAACCTAAGGCAGGAATGTTAGGCCTCGAGCAAAAGTAAGTTTACCGGCTTACCCCCCAAAACCTGAACACATCATGACGTTATGGCGACAGGAGTGAATAGGAAAGGCGGTGGTACCAATCCGGGCGAGTCGTTGCAAAAATCTACGACTTAGTCAGATGCCACGGTGTTAGTGACGGTAAGCCTGTGCTCGCCTTTTACGAGCTGCCTGGCAGGAAGGCATATGGTCTATTCTGCAAAAGGAGCTCGGAACAACACGGGGAAAACACTTACACGCACACACAGAGAAAAACATCCCTCGTTTATCGTCGAGAGTTAAAAGGTATTTTTTTTAATAGACAACACATAATTTTCTACAAAGTACCTAATTTGATTTCGTTAGTTTATTTTTATTAGATAGAGTATATAGTCCAAAGAATTCCTAAAAAATATTATGGCAAGCATTTCAGCTTTCTTTTTAGCTACACTTACTAATGTGTAATTGTTGGGTTAAACGGCGCAATACTGAAGTTGAAGTCAGTTTGCGAAATTGGACTGCGTTGGTTAAAATTTTTGAATAACGAATTAAACATATCTTTTATTTACATTATTGATTACTAAAATTTCCTTTCATAACTCATTAAAATAAAATCTTTCGGAATTCATCAAAGCGAAACAGATGCAGATAAGGAAGATCTGCATCGAGCAGCATAAATACATATTGGATTGAGCTCTGGTAATGCTAATAAACGAATATTAACGACGTCTGCGCGTAGTTCGATATTACAACCGCGATGGCAGACAGCCAATAGGGCGATCTGCTTTCTTTTCCCATCGGGTAATTCGGTTTGACTTCTGGAACTATAACTACTAGGTGCTACAATGACGAGCAGTTTACTAGGATTTTATTAACAGGCGCAATACACTCTTAATGACGAGATATAAAATATGTAGAATTTCATGAACCCTTAATCGTTTCCTTGTTTTCTTCGGCGATATACAAGTCATAACACAACCGCTGTATTGGACTCAAAAGTCAATTTAAGTACCTTTCTGTGTAGGTCCCCGTATTAGTCCGAGCTTCTTTGCAGAGTAGACCATCGGCCTTTCTGTCAGTGCCAGGCAGCTCGTAAAAGGCAAGCACAGGTGTACTGTCACTAAAGTCGTGACATCTGACTCAGAGTTGGGCAAAATGTAATCAGATTAAAGATTGAGGATTGCGATTACATACTGTAATCTTCAATCATGATTACAGATTACAGAAACTAATCAAGAAAGTAATCGTATCAGTGATTAATGGTATTAGTTTGTAATAGTAATTTCAATTACATTTTTTTATTACTCTTTCGATTAAAGCATATTAACTCTATTTACAAAATCGAAAAACAAAATTAATATTAATTATAACGTAACATAATCATACTCATTTTTGATCAGTTTCATGAATTACACATTTCAATAAGTAGTAAATTAATTTTTTTTTTATTTTTGTATATATAAATATATATATAAATTAAAAAATTAAAAAATAAATCACAAATTATTTGTTTGTGTGCTATTTGGAGCTTAAATTAGATTCACCCCATGTTGGTCCGGGCTCCTTTGTAGAATCGACCATATTCTGCCCTCCTGCCAGACAGATCGTAAAACGAGCAAAGGCTTACCGCCACTAACACCGTGACATCCTACTAGGTTTTAGTTTCGCAGCAACTTGTCCGGATTGGTGCCACCATCTTACCTATTTCTGCCGCCATAGCGTCAATGCTCGTAGTTGACTAATTCTGGTTCGAAGGTTAAGGTAGCAGGTAAACTTACGTTTGCTTGAGGTCTAACACCCGGATCTCCGGTAAACAACACACCATTGCCATTTTTGGTGTCTTAAGGCGACGTGACTTACAATCAGGAAATTCTTCTGCTTGTTTTTCTTTTAATATATTTAATTATAGAAATTTCGACATGTATAAAACGCCTTTTTCAGGACAGGATTTTAACGTCTTATTAATAATATACATTGATTAAAGTACTTCGATTTTAAAGCATTAAAGTTTTAAGCGCACGGAAATAGAGCGAAAATCTACAGACTATAATGTAAACGTAAAAATTTTAGTGTCTTTTAAAAAGTATCTTTACGCCTGTATCCTCGAAGAGGTATGCAGAAGCACGACCATAATATAGATCGAAAGAGTTATCGATTCCAAACCGTTTCTCATAATTTGGCTGGTGCTTTAGATGTCACCCTGTATATGTAACATATTTTTGTAAATTACATTTACAAGAAAAAAGACATGCCCGCTGAGGTTCCCAGTGAGTGGTCGCGGTCGGGCGGTAGTTTTTATATTTATACACGTGTCAGAAGAACCTTTGTAAGGTCCAAGTAAAATTATCATATAAAAAAGACCACATAGGCGATAACTGTAATACCACAGAATAATAAATATTAACGTATAACGATAATCTATGTTTGTTAATAAGACGGTTAGTATCTTTTTGTCACTGTTTTCTCTTACTACTTTTGTAGTAACGCTTAAAAACGAATATTAATGACGTCTACGCGTACTTCGATTTACAAACATCATGGCAGTCGGCCAATAGGGCGATACGCTTTCTTTTCCAGTAATTGTATTTTACTCTAGGAACTGGCCTAGACGTAAATAAACCTTCTAACGGCAAATTTCAAAAGCCTACAATACATGTGTTAGTAAGGACGACTGTTATCTATATAAAAAACACGGATCCCAGTCTCTGTTCGCGTGCGTCCACACTAAACGCGCGGTTTCTAGAGCCTGATCTTGGATAGCATCACGCTTGAACAACCTAACCAAATTAGTATTTTTTTACGCTATCGCATAGCTTTTATCGCGGGTCTCGAACGTGGAGACTGAATCCAGAAATTCCGTTACGAAAATAACCTAACACCCCACACTCCGACCTGCACAGCGGTGATACTTTTTAGTTTTTCCATCTATCGATGAGTAGCAGAACTTTTCATGACTATTTGATCACGCGTGTCTCTTTAGTTCAGCAACTCGTCTCTACGTGGCATTGGTTTTATCGGCGTTACCTTCAGCGCATGCGTAATCCACCTCTCCGCCCCGCAATCTGGTGAATCATGCCTGCTTATGCAATAGCTTTACCGCGGCAATCTCCGAGTGCCACAAGTCTTTTTTTGTTGAGTTCACTGTCGTTAAATGAAGGTTCATATGATGCGAAAAACTAGAGAATATTGCAAAACAATATTTTATATATTTTTTTCATACAAACTGTTAGTAGCTGTTATTGTCAAGCAACCATTTTTTCATAAAAATTGCAAAATAAGTAGGTTAATAAAATTGGCTATAACACAATCTCAAGTTGCAATTTTTTATGGTATAGATAACAATCAGGCGGCTCTTCTTTCGAAGCTTCGTACTCATAAAGTATCACTTTAGAAATATTCGCCTATTTTCAGCTTTATCCGTTAGTTTGCGCGTCACTGGGCTATTATATAACACCACTTTTAAATTACTTATTTTAAAATATTAATTAAAAATTTAAAGTCTATTAACAGTAACAAGCAGTTTTAATTTTAAGGGCAGGGGTATTTTTCATTGACGTAAAAATATTTACTCTATCCAGTATTTACAATGGCGAGCAATAACGATATGGCGACAGGATTAATACGATAATTAGTTACATAGATTTATATAACATGTCCTCACAATAAATATCTCCATGTATCCGTATCCCCGAAGAGGTAGACAGAGCCACAACGAAAGCACCCACGTCTAGCCGAAGACACTAAGTCCCGCAATTTGACAAGTGGCAGGCCTATCGTCAACCGTCGCACATATCCAATCCCGAACAATATTTTTTTTATTAGAAAATTTAAAAAATCCAATTTTTTTTCGTTGCCCGACCCGGGATTCGAACCCGGGACCTCATGAAATCAAATCCAACACCTGGACCCCTAGACCCCTCAGGCGAATCCTCACCATAACATAGCGATCCATCAATAACACCTATAGCATTTGTAATCGGCGTTTGTTATCATCAGGAGACCAAACTGCGTAATCAATACCTTATAAGTTATAACCCAAACACATTTATTAATACGCAAATTCGAAAAATCCCAAATAGTTCTTGACGAAAGTAGAGAAACTAGTTCCAGTTAACACAGTGTGACAAATTAAGAAACAGTTGAAATGTCTCGTAACAACCGTCTCCAGCGGATGGCGGCGTGATGTATCCCAAACGTTTCTAAATTTACAACGCGACCTCCATTACAACTGAATCATTGTCACAATGTCTGCATTGCTAGTTTATAACACATACGTTTCTCTGGTTAATCTGTAATTATTTTGTTTCCATGTACACTCAATATTTTTTATGGTATAGGAAGGCAAACAAGCAGACGGATTTCCTGATGGTAAGAAATTCACGCCACCTAGAGACACCAAAGGTAATATAAATTAAAAATAACAAGGCGTCCATAGCTCTTTGAGAGACATATTTAATGCATTATTAATAATTTTTTGTGGTATCAGTTCAAAGTCCAATATAAATATAATATGAAAAGGAGAGTGAATATTTATAAACTGAAAAAATGATTTTCATTTTACACATTACTATAAGATAAAAAAACCGGCCAAGTGGGAGTCGGACTTCCGCAACGAGGCTTCCGAATTAATGTCAAGCTATAAAAGTAAAAGTTCACTCAATAAAACATTTTTTTTTTCATTCAAAATAAGTATCTGAGTACATTTTTTGAAAGTCAATAATGGCTTACTTAATAATAACATAATATACATAACATAAATTATAAAATGACATATTGTTCTAATTAAAAAAATATAAAACAGATTTATATATATATATATATATATATAAAACACTAGCTGTTACCTGCAGCTTCGTCCGCGTTTTTGCAGGAACCCGTTGTGAAATCGGGATTAAAAGTAGCCTATATGTTAATCCAGGTCACAATTTATCTGTGTTCCAAATTTCATACAAAACCGTTTAGCCATTCGAGCGAGAAAGAATAACAAACATACGATGTGTGTTACAAACTTTCGCATTTATAATATTAGTAGGATTTTATTATGTATGACGAAAAAATTTACGATTTCCGTAACTTTTCATTTATCTTTGCTATAATTCTGCTTTGTACCAAGTTTCAAGTTTCTGAGTTCCTGAATTTTTTGATTCTCTTGCGAGTTTTGAGGATTTGCGGAAATTTACAGCATAAAGGACTGTAATCTTTTGATCTTATCTGTATTTTTTCGTTGTTTATGTTTTATTGTTTTGTATATTGTATCTTTTTGATTGCGATGGATTAAAATCAATTGGGTCTTGATAGACGGATAGACGAACAGCAAAGTAATTTTATAAGAGTTGCGTTTTTAGTCTTTATAAAGCACGGAACCCTAAAATTATAAAATCACAAATTTCAACGACTCAAATGTTTTGCAAAAAAATTACAAAAATAAATAATTGTTGATTTGAGTTGGAGGGCAACTTATCAGTATTTTTTATTTTAACAAAGATTTTCAGGTTTTCTTCAGTTTGGATCAGTTTTTCGAAACTGATTTCTGGATTGTATGTTTACTCTTCTTAATACTCGTAATTACTAATAAACTAAGTATTTTTTAACTTGTGATATCATATCCTTATACATAATATATACATTTAATGTTTCTGTAACAAAATTTACCAGGTTGGCATTGATAAATATCTTTAGTCAAATTGTACAAATTGATATTACCTCAAAGTGAAAAAAATATATATACAACATTACTGATTCATTGAAATATTTAAATAAATACTGGATTAAAATAATGATAAAATGTATAGTAGATAATGTTATATAAGACGGAAAGGAAACATATTTTAAGTAATGTTTCCTTTAAATACATACACAAAACATTATATTAAAGTTCCAAATACGCAGTCTGCATAGCTGATTTTTTCAATCCAATTCAAATAATTACGTGTCAGGGTTATTTAACTTCCAAATGTACGAATATCATTGTATTTGTCAACATTTAATTGCATTGAATTATAGTCAACGTAGAAATTTATAATTTCAGTGTACTAAAACTGCAAAAAAATTGACTTAACATAAAGTAATTTTATATTAACGCATTTAGAGTCTAAGCTGTGACAAGAGAATGCTTAGCTGTTTCTGAAAAGAATTCCGATTTTCGCAGCTACGAATTTCACAAGGTAAAGAGTTTCACAAATTGACAACGTGAAATGAATGAGAATATGCAGCAGAATGACTAGAAGGATATCGCAAGAGAAACAACAGAGACATCAAATAAAAAATCTTTTTAAAATCCCTTAAAATATGTGTCCGGTAAGCGATATTTGCCACATATCGCATTGTGAAGGTTAGTATTTTCAGCTAGTCGTTGATGAATGGCATCTCTTTGCACTTCTGCCTATCTTTTCGGGATACCAGCGTGAAGACACAAAAATTTTAGCATCAAATTTAAATCATTAACATTTTTAGTATATATAAATTCCTACAGTTTAGAAACTCAACTGCTGTTTTATTACTATAAAAACCAGTAAATGAAGAATATTTTTTTAGGTATCACATTAACTTGAATATTTTTTTTTATTTTGGCATTTAGCCAAAATAAACGACACATTTTGGCAGGCTGCCAAACCATCTGTCGGTAAAATACAAAATAAAATCGACCTCCCCTCAATAAGTGTAAAGTACCTCATTAAGAAAGTCGCCTCTGAGACGGAGGAAGATTGATTTTTTAGGTGTGGTGTAGATACCAATATAGCACATTTCTTAAATAGCTACCCTACTTTTCATAGGATAGATTCAGATATTTTATAGATTAGGTACGATCATTTGGAGTAAAAGAAATTAATACCAGCGCAGTGGGCGAAATTTTGACACCCATCACCTCAAATGAAGTTGATATTAAAACGAAAAAGAAATAACGTAATAAAGTTACAATTAAAAAAATACTGCAACTTAACTAGTTTTTTAGTTTTATATTATAAGAAATTCATGCCGCCTAGAGACAACAAAGGTGATAATGGTGCTTTGCCAACCTCATTTCCGAAGCTTGACGAATATATCCGAAGCGCATAATTTAAATAGTACTACTATACATAGTGCTCTCATTTCGACCGCATTTATCCTACTTTCATGCTCTTTCTGACATACCCAACTCTCGCTTCCAAACAATAACGTTGGAATAAGCACAGAATTATGCAAAGCGAGTCTAGCTTTTTTACTCAAAACATCGCTTTGGAATAGCTTACTCAACGCTCCATTCACACTATGCCCTGCACTCACTCTCCGCTCTACATCCGCGGTGTGCCTTCCATCCCTGCTAAAAGCACAACCAAGATATACAATTTCACTCACTTGTTCCAGCACTACATCATCAACCAAAACTCTTACATCCGTTCTGGCTACGTCTCTTTCGAACACCATTATTTTAGTTTTCATCGCATTCAAATGTAAGCCCCTTTCTTTACAATCTCCTTCCATAACTGTGACCAGTGTTTGCAGCTCAGATGGTGTAGAGCCCAAAAGTACAGTATCATCTGCATAAAGCAGGCAGTTCACCACTTGGTCACCCATACGCATTCCCACATTCAATGATCTTAACCTTTGAAGAAATTTGTCCAAATATAAGATAAACAAGCGTGCTGACAACACAAATCCGAGAAAGAGTGGGATTGAAAGAAAGTGTTGGTGTTAAAATGCGAAAGGGCATGCTTCACTCGTTCGGACATGTGGAAAGAATGACATGAAAGATTGACGAAGCAGATATACAATGCGAATGTGGATGGATGTAGGTACTCGGAGAGACCAATGCTGACATTTCACGATCAGATCAATCGGATATTATCCCAGGGTGGTGTCAAGAGTCTCCGAAACCGGAGTCTTTATGAAAAGGGTAATGAATGTGAAGGAAGCAAGACATGTTTGTCAGGATCGTGAGGTCTGGAACTAGATAGAACTAGAGACTTGGCGTGAAGATATGTATATGAATGTATGTACTATACATACATGCACACACATCTTCACGCCAAGGCCCTTACCAACTAGGCAGATAGACTTAATATATTATATGTAATAACCTATTTCCCAGTGGCAATGACTCTGTCGTGTACTAGATTTTTACTACAAGACATTAACGTGCAAATAATTCCTTTAAATCGCTCCTTAGCAATTAGACTAGCGACAACTTACACAATTTATGTCCAAGTTATTTGGCTTACATCCAATGCAGAGTGAAATGAAAAACAACTTTTGATATATTGGATAATTTATAGTGAGTTAAATACTAGGAAATGTGTTTAGCGTTTTTGTTACATTTAAATTAGCCTCTATGGTCTAGCGGAACCAGGAGTTGGAATAGACTTCGTGAGGTCCCGGTTTCGAGTCCCACGTCGGGCAACAAAAAGAAAATTGGTTTTTCCAATTTTCTAATGAAAAAAATGTTGCCCGGGATTGGATATGTGCCCGGTGTGCGATAGGCTTGCCACCTATCATATTGTGGGGCTTGGTGTCTTCGGCTAATCGTGGGTGCCCTGGTTGTGTCTCTGCCTACCTCTTCGGGGATATGGGCGTGAAGATACTACTTTTAATTTTTTACAATCACATTGTAACGCAATTGAAATGCGAAACGCACCAAGACATGTCTGGTGTCTGCTGTCAAGAGACAATGCGTATTATGCCTGTCAGGAGAAGTATATGTTGTTTTCCTTTCTATAATACAAGATATTCTTTATGTCAGCGGTCAGTGAATAGGCACTCGTCTCTATTGATGGTAAGGGACAACCGAGGCCAATTGACCCCTTAGATGTTTCAGCGCTGCCCCATGGGCAGGGTGTTAGGGCTATTGTGCAATTGTATGACATGACATTACATAACAGGAAATATGGGTAAAACGATAGATTTCTACTCGGGCAAATTTTTATATAAGGGAGCTAAGGCTAGAATGATACAGCATTTATAAGTATTAATTAGCAAATTGTAATATTTAGTTTTATGAAAATTTTAAAATAATCCGCGTCAATTCTTCACTTGTCGCGCTATGTTTTACCTAGTACGAGTTATGACGTCACCAGCCTGCGCAAGCGATTGCGGCCGGCGTTTACGTTATAACCATGAATTTTGTATTTTGCGTCAGACAATATTATAATTTGCAGTTCTTGATTACATCGTAAGTGGAAAGTATTAGCAATTCCCAACCCTCTCTCAAGATTTGGCTATACCTTAAGTGTTACTCTGTATATTGAAAAGAATGCAAACTAGCAATTGGACCTGATGGAAAGTGTTCACCGCGGCCCACAGAAATCCGCAACACCAGGAGTGTCACTGATGCGTTGCCGACTTTAAAGAATGAGTGCGCTCTGTTCTTGAAGGTTCCTATGTCATATTCGTTTTGAAATACCGCCCTCGGTAACTAATTCCACAAATTGCTAAACAACACTCGAGCACCAGTGATTTTTTTGACCATAACTCATTTACGCACCTCTTTCACCTCCTCCTCTTTTATATCTATTACAAGCTACCAGGCTAGCTGCCTCTATGGCAAATAATCTACTATATTACTTTACTGAGCGGACCCAAACCAATAAATATTTACTACATATTATCAACATCAAAGAATAAATCTACAACATTAAAATATTGAGTAAAAAAAGTCACTAGTTATCGCTAGTTTTCTAATAAAGTTATAGCCCTAATAGCTCTTCGCTCTCTTACACTTCAATGAGCAGAACCGACATATTTGTAACGAGGTCTGAAACTTATTGGTTTTGCACAAAATGTACGTCATATATTTTGAAATTGAAAAAAAAAGAAAAGAGTATCTTCACGCTCATATCCCTGAAGAGGCAGAGGCAGAGGTACAACCAAGGCACCCACGACTAGCCGAAGACACTAAGTCCCACAATGTGATAGGTGGCAAGCCTATCGCCAACCGGGTACATTTCCAATCCCAACCAACTTTTTTTTTAAGTAGAAAATTGGAAAAATCCAATTTTCTTTATGTTGGCCGACCCGGGATTCGAACCCAGGACCTCATGCAGTCAAGTCCAACACCCGGACCGCTAGACCACAGAGGCGACCTTTGAAATTGAAAATGTCGAAAATTTTGTTCAAGCCTGGAAAACTTTATATTGTAATTCGTTTTAGATACGATCGTCTAAGTCAGATAAGACACTAACAAGTACAGTGATTCGGATAAACTGAGATAATTTTTTCCCCGTGTTGGTCCGGGCTCCTTTGCAGAATAGATCATCTGCCTTCTTGCCAGACAGCTCGTAAAAGGCGAGCATAGGCTTACTGTCACTAACACTGTGACATCTGACTAGGTAGTAGAGTTTCGCAGCGACAGGTTTTACCGCCTTACTTATTCCTGCTGCCATAACGTCAGTGCTTGCCATGACATGTTCCGGTTTGGAGGGTACGGTAGCCGATAAACTTACTTTATTGGCTATCTTATACTTCCCTCGAGGCCTAACATACCAGCTTCAAGTTGGCAACGCACCATGACCACCTTTGGTGTCTCTAGGCGGCGTGAATTTCTTACCATCAGGACATCCACCTGCTTGTTTTTCTTTTAATGTTATATAATTATATAAATTTCTACGTGTATAAAACGCCATTTTAGGACAGGATTTTAACGTCTTATTAATAATATACATTGATTAAAGTACTTCGATTTTAAAGCATTGTAGTTTTAATCGTACGGAAATAGAGCGAAAAATTACAGATTATAATGTAAAAGTTCCAATATCATAAAAAAATAAGTACTTTCCATCAGGAAAACCGTGTGCTTGTTCGCTATCTTATCACAAAAATAAAACTTCAGTGCAGATTTCATGTAAAAATATGTTACGGAGAACAATTTATCATATCACAGGAAATTGAACTTGAAAATACAAGTATGGCTGTATCAAAACTTTACCCAAGTCGCAAGTATACAAAGTGACTTTGAAAGGACGTTCCAAAGAGAGTATACGGTACTAATGGGTTATGTTCTGTCCTCTATGCCACAATTCGGTGAACAACCGGCTGTGCTTGTAACGAGCTCCGAAACGTTTTGCATAACAACAATTTATCATATTTCACAACATAATTTGAAAATACAAATTTTTGTACATATTCTACTTTTCATCTTTGAAATATTTCACATAATTGTATTTGAGTATACATTCATTGGTTGAAACTGCATTTTTATTGGTTCAAAAGTCTTTATCTATATATCATACTAGCAGTTTCACGCAGCTACGCCTGCGTAAATTGGCTTCTACTGCACCGATTTTGGTGAAACAAAGCCTATGTCACTTAGGGATAATATAGCATTCTAAAGGAGAAAGAATTTTTGAATACGGTCCTATTTATTTCAAACAAACAAAAATCAAACCTTTCCTCTTTATAATATTAGTGTAGATAAAAGAAAGTGATGTTAGTTACACTATTTATAACTAACAATTTTTTATATCCCATTCTTTTTACATAACCGACCATATGGAGCATGCTCTTTCTTATTTTAACACAAATACTTTTTTCTATCCCACTCTTTCTTGGATCTCACGTTTACAAAAGCGATCAGCGAGCGGTACACCACAGAGTACAGTGGAGTAGTGTTGGCCCACTCATTTTGACCGCATTTTTTCTACTCTCATGCTTTTTCTGACATACCTAACTCTCGCTTTTATAGAGAAACGTGGGAATAGGCACAGAATTATGCAAAGTGAGCCTAGAACCATGACTTAAAACTTCGATACCTTACGAAATAAGAATCGCGACGTGGTAATGAAATTACTGGAGTTGGTTTTTTTAGTTCTGCTGCTCTTAAATATTTTTTTTAATTTTTCAATATCATTTATTTCTGAAGATAATTTTAAGTATAACCTAATTAAAATATAATCAGAATGATATAATAAAGGCGTTTTGTAAATTACTTTAATACCAAACTAACATAGTCCTAAAGGATGCTGTAAAAGTGAAAGTTATGCAGCATCTTCAGGCATACGATATTTTAAATTATGTTTATATTATAATATTACGACTTCGTCTGCGTGGAGTAAATTACTTTGGGGTGAAGTTAACTTTAACCCAAAACTTCGTTTATGTAGGTGTATAAGTATTCGGTATTTTGGACAAGGATTTATATCATATTAAAAAAACACTTTAGCAAATAATACACTATTTTAGAGCGAATTTGGTTAGCATGAAAAAGATTATAGTGAGAAAACCTTAAAAGATATGCTGTTGCAGACTTCTTTTTAGAACTTTTAAAGGAGAACAATTCTGTCATACGTAATTTTTGAGAAAATTTAACCCTTTACGCAGCGCACACAGCGGATGCTCTCAATGGGAAAAAAGTCCCTCGATTTTGAATTCCTCGAAAGAAGGAAATCAAGAATGTCTGTAAGGTTCGTGAGATTTGGCACTCGGCTTCTTTTGGAAGTCTAAAAATGGCATATCTAAAATTTTTCTAAGGTTATAAAGCTGAAATTCTGTTTTTTTTACTTGAACGTTGAAATGACCTTAATTTTCACTCCACTCCAATTGGTCTTAGCGTGATGATATAATATAGCTTATAAGCTTATTTGATAAACGGGCTATCTAACAGTGTTAGAGTTTTGGAAAAATTGGACTAGTATTTCCTGAGATAAGCGCGTTACTTAAACTGTTTAAGTTTAAGTTGTCTTATTTTTTTATTTAAGCTCTAGTTACACCGGATATACGCGTTGTGTACATACACTAGTCCATCCGGTTTTGTCCTTCTGTGTGAATAAGACAAATGACAATGTTAAATCTAAGAAATTACTTCAACATTAATTAAAATAGCAGTTTAAATCATAATAACACTGAACAGTTGAAACAGCTAGCAGACAGTTTTAACAAAGATGCCTCAACAAATACTTAGCTTCAAAATTAAACGCCTTTGAATAACTAAGTCAACCTCATTCCCAACGCTCGCTTGTTAATATACTAGCTGTCGCGGCGAACTTCATACCGCCCGTCTTACGTCACGGTAATTTTTCAAATGTTTTATTTGTTAAATAAATGAAGATCCCTGAACAAACACTAATTTATCCAACTCCAAAGCAAATAAATGCTATAGTTATGTGTGTTAGCCAACGACTCTAATACACAGAAATACTTGTATAGGCACATGAATAAATATATTTAATACCCAGACCTATAAATACAGAATGTTGAAAAATTTACGGAAGCAAGCAACGTCGGGACTCGAACCCGCACCTGGCGGTTGGACAGTGGAGTTGCGCGTGTAAATAAGCTCGTCGGCCAAAGAGATGATCAACTATTCAAGGCAAAGAAAACAAAACCAATAGATTAACATTTAAAATCAGTCCACTAATTTTCGAATAATATGATTAGTAACAAACCAGACTGTTATTCGACTTTAAAAAGAAGGGGGTACGCATATAGGTTACGTGCTATAGTTTCTACGATAGTCTGCACTTGTTTAATTACATTTCACATATAGTCATCAAGGATGGTAATGGTGTGTTGCCAACTAGAGGCTAGAATGTGAGGTCTCTTGCGAAATAATTAATTATCCTTCTTCAAATCTGGTCACGCTTTGAGCTTGAATTTTGCGCACATACAAGAAGTAATTTCAAATGTGGTATAGGAGAGAATAAACACAAAATGGCGTTTTGTGATTTTCATATTAAATCCTGTAATATGGGTATCAAATGTAAGGGTACTTAACAAATGAATATCAAGAACGGCTTCGTTAGTCTAATAATGGTTGTAGACAGTTGCAAACACTTCTCAAAAACATTGGTTTCCATCTGTCTAGATTTAATGCTAATATAATAATAATTGTAAGATGGAAACATAGTTTCCTCCAAAGTTGCCTTTGTTGGAAGGCGGTGGTTACAGCATTCTAGAACGTCTATGACCATTAATTTACACGTCTCACGCCATTCGCGAGCGTTACGATGTTTTTTAGCTACGGCGTATTGATTTTTGTTTTTTATAATAATTTTCCGTAGCTAACGATTCTATGGTATTATTTTTGTATAAAAATGTAGTTATATATAAAAAAGTGATACCTAACATCTGAATATATAAATCAAAGGCGAGTTTGTTACACTTATAACGCGAGATCTGCTGGACTAATTTTCAAGGTTTTTGATTCGCCGGATTTTCTGCACCCCGAATAGCGGAATAAATCTAAGAAACAATGAAAACTCGACGAATATATAATGATGAAAGATAAATCATATTTACATGTATATACTAAAAAAAAGTCGTGTTACATAATTAAACCGATTAGGATGAAAATTGATGAGGAGAGGTAGGGTACATTTTATTCCGTACAATAGCGAAGAAACTAGGAAAAACAACATTTTAATTTTTCCCATACAAACTGAACGGGCGGAACGAAGTTCGCCGGAACAGCTAGTTATTAAATAAAAAAGATGTTATTTTTTTTAAAAATATTTATTTGATGAAAATTTGTTGAGACCAACCTAAGTATTTATAAAATACATGTATCTCGCTCTTTCTTAATTATTTGAATTTTAATTAAAATTTATTATTGTTTTTTTAAGACAGTATTTTTAAGGATTCATATTATTTTATACCAAAGGCGCTCATGGAGGCGAACAACTTATAGGATACACAACACACACTCACACGAATGCAGACACTGTGTGCGTGTGCCTGCGTGCATTCGTTCGTGTCACATGAACGCAGACACACACACACACACACACACACACAAACACACACACACACACACACACACACACACAGGCAAAGAGAGAAAGAGGGGGCGAGTGCCTAATTGTTCGTCTTTCAAAATTCTGTCATTTATGCCAGTTTAAAATATTGCATTATAGGGTATTTTAATAAACATCAAAATAAGTACGTTATTCATCACAAGAATTTAATACAGTTCGATCAGCTTCTACACAAAAAATCTTTATCGAAATCTGTCCATCCGTTCAAAAGTTATAATGCCACAGATACACACATAGACAAATTCAAATTCAAATTTATAACATCCTTCTTTTTTCGTAGGGGGTAAAAAACATCACACATAGTCTTTACACTATTATAAAAGCATCTTCACGCCCATACACCCGAAGTGGTAGGCAGAGGCACAACGAGGCCACCCACGACTAGCCGAAGACACTAATTCTTACAATGTGATAGATGGCAAGCCTATCGCCAACCGGGCACATATCCAATCCCGAGCAAAATTTTTTTATTAGTAAATTGGAAAAACCAAATATTCTTCTTGTTGCCCGACCCGAGATTCGAACCCGGCACTTCATGCAGTCAACTGAACCGCTAGACAACAGAGATATTATGAGTAAGACATAACAGTTTTTAGCTACATTCCCGTTGCATGTCAAAATATTTTCTAAATCAAATAACGATTCGACCGTCATGTTGATGTATGTATCTATTGTTTTTCACAAAAAACATCGAATTTATTTATTACTGCATACATCCTCGACAACCGACTGCAATGCGTACAATGCATCTTGTTTATTTACAATCTAACAATATTTGCAGGCAAATGTATTTGTATTTTTAAATTAGTTTTTTATACAAACGGACAATGGGTTCCTTAATGGGAAGTAATCACAGCGGTCCACGCACAAGTCGCTGAACTCCAACAGAGTTAGTCTTAAATGTCGATTTTATGCAAATTGGAACATTATTTTTATATTTTTTTACTTTTGAACACAGTACTAGCGAATTATTTACATTAAGCCCAAAAAATAAATTAACACAGACTCGTTAAACTTCATCCCTCTTTTCCATCAGTTGTATAAAAAACGTTTAGGCTCCTAAAACATTTAATTTTTAAAGTCAATCGCTTGAAAGAGTAGAGTTGACAATGTGTCTGCTCCTAACTTGTAAAAAGTAAGAAATCTAAAAAAGATGTAGGTCTCATTATACCCAAGCCGAGTGTTGGTCTATGCCCTCCGAGTAGAATAAACTATCTGCCTCTCTGCCAGGCAGGTCATAATTGACGAACACAGGTAAAAATATAGGTCAGAACCAACAACACTACTGGTTGTAGAGTGCTTTGCAGCAACTTGCCCATGCAGGAATCCTCCACTTACCTATTCCTAAAAATCAAGATCCGGAAAGTATGGTAGACGATAGACTTGCACATTAGGCCTAACATACCAACAGGACAGCAACGCAAAAGTGGTTGCAACAAGATGTAGTCAAAAGTTTTTAAAAAATCGCAAACATAACTTTTTTCATTCGCACTATCCATCCTTACTACTACTGTAAGTACAGTTACACGGCCATTTTCCCTAATAATGGGGCAAACAGCAAGGCTTTTAATGAAATCTTGTTTTCTGTTTCTGTAGAAGCTCTAGACTCTAAAGTTGACCATGTGCCTTTGGTTGCTTTTACTTTTGAAGTGGGTGCCACTTTTTTGTCACGCAAAGTAAGGGGATGGATCTTAAGTTTTAGGATTTTTTGTTCTATAAAGTTTTTCTTCGACTTATCTACTAATACAAGTTTTAAATATTTTATTAGTAAAACCACTTTCTTCCAATTAATTAAAACAAGTTATCTTTATTAAAAAATAATTGACTTATGGTGAGTATAAACGCAGTTTAAACCAACTAATCCTAATAATAACTTAATAAAGTTGATTCTTATTCAAACCTTAACTATGTTTTTCCTAAAAGTCGCTAGCGAAAAAACGAGAAGGCAGTGTTGCTCCCATGAAGCTTAATTCTTGAAGTAACAAAGAACTGATTTGATTTCCAAATGTTGCTGACTCTCTAAATGTACCGGCCAGTCTCTCATTTTAACTTTTTCGTTCTTTAGTTTTTGGCATTGGCGTTAGCGAATGCCATAACCTAAGTTAAAATCTGCATGAGTTAAATTTAAATAAAAATTTTCAATATAGCATGGTTGGTCCCTACTCGTTGACAAAAAATAAGCAAATTAATTGTAGGTAATTTGTAATTTGGTAATTAAACTATATATTTAAACTTAAACTACATATTTGTAGTTTAAGTTTTAGCCCTGATGATGCTGTAGAAGCGAAACCGGTGACAAATTTACAAAATAATAAATTATAATTGATACGTAAAACAGTACAAGTGTTTCGTTATTTAAAAATATGAATATGACGGCGCCACCGTCAATGTTTTGCAAACAACGTGCCACAGGCAAGCGGTGACGAGCGATAGAAGCATTACATCATTCCAATCCTACCGCCAGCCCTATGTAAAGGCGGCGATAACCGATGAATCGGCATTCTTTCGTCGACCGCCGGCCAGTGCACTCATTACGTAATCACTACGTCATTTAAATTTTAATTATAAAGTAGTTTTGCTGTCAGTGTCTATCAGTGTTGCAATTTTGTTAAAGTTGAGTTAAATTATTGAAAAAAATATTAAATTCGAATAAATTAAGATATCAAGTGACTTTTGCGTTTTTTTTTAAATAATGTCGGAGCCCGATTTTACAAATCTTTGGAAGTTTTGCCAAGCGCCGTCGGTGGAAAATATTAAATATACGTAGGTAATTAGTCACCAACCAATTATAATTAATGCACGAGTGGCGTTACTTATTTAGTCGTAATATGTTCTGCATGGTAAAATTTAAAAATAGCCTTTTAGTAAAAATATATTTTTTCTAATAAGAATCACAATGGAATCAGATAAAAAACACAACACACATGTTAAAGTCAATTTACACTTATACAAGAGACCTTTATGGACGTCCTGATACACCGAGCTGACAATACACTGAAGGTGATAGAATATCGTTCTACAATACAAATTGCTCCCAGCTTGTTTTGAAAGGACGCGGTTTGTATATGAGCGCCCTTTATGTCTCCCTTGTTGACGTGAAACCAGCTTAAAGAGGAAATCATAAATTTATCACGGAAAGCCAAGCTTTCAGTTCTTGTGATATACAAGAGCTTAAGGCAATACCGGATACCCCTCGTATATCTTACCTTGTCACAATTAATCCAAATCAGTCATTAATAATAAAAATAAAACCATGGATTAGACTACAAACTGAAGTGATCATAATCATTGAGATATGTTTCATAGAGAGGATATATTTTAAGAAACAGATCATATTTAACTTAGTGGAAGGTAGGGAACAAAAGTTTCGAACGATTAGAGGACCTTGCATTTGCCAACACGATCCACCTACCTTATAATGAATAATTTTAATACATTGTAGTAATAATAGGATTCTATTAATGTATTAGTGTACGAAAGGTTCAATATCTAAGATTATTTAATGTAGTCTGAATAATGTATTTAATTTTAGATAAGGTCCAGTTAAGATTAAGATTTCAAGAAACTCAACACACATTTTACTTACACAATTATAGAAAACTAGCTGTTGCCCGCGTTTTTACATTTTTCGTTATAAAAACTATCTATGCGTTAATCCAAATTACCCTCTATGTGTGTCAAAAATTTTATGAAAATCGGTTTAGCAGTATTTGCGAAAAGGAGTAACACACAAATGAACGAACATACTGTTACATATTAAATATGTAAACATTTTATTACATATTTTTTTATACAATACATATTTCCCCGTGTTGGTCCGAGCTCTTTTGCAGAATAGACCATCTACCTTCCTGTTAGGCTGCTCGTAAGAGGCGAGCATAGGCTAACCGTCACTAGCACCGTGACATCCTACTAGGCGGTAGAGCTTCGCAGCGACTCGCCCGGATTGGTACCACCGCCTTACCTATTCCTGCCGCCATAACGTCCAATGCTTGACGTTGACGTGTTCCGGTTCGACGGGTAAGGTAGCCGGTAAACTTACTTTTGCTCGGGGCCTAACATCCCGGCCTCAGGTTCGTATCGCACCATTACCACCTTTGGTGTCTCTAGGCGGCGTGAATTTCTTACCATTAGGAAATCCTTATTCTTGTTCACCTTCCATTATCATAAAAAAACAAACTTTTGCATTTATGATATTAGTAAGATATCTAGAATAGTTGAAATTATTTAAACATTAGCGCGTCAAGTTATATCATATCCGGTAACGAACGAATCTGTTTTGTATTTTGGCAATCCGTATTGGCAACAAGAAATACATTTGAAATACAATGAAGAAATACGTGGCAATAACAAGAAATACACTTTTAACGCCTTTGGATATGGATATTGAACATCGGAAATTTTCATTTGAGATACAATTTTTATGTATGATCGAAAAATCTCGATGTATGAAAAAAATGTTTCTGATATCAAGTAGTGCGGGCAAATAGAGCAGATGTCACATTGGACACAATCGCGGTAGAGAGTAACATTAGAACGGAATGTAAGCTGTCTCTATGAAATAAATGTCTGCATAGAAGCATCTTCACGCCCATATCCCGAAGCGGTAGGCAGAGGCACAACCAGAGCACCCACGACTAGCCGAAGACACTAAGTCCCACAATGTGATACGTGGCAAGCCTATCGCCAACGGAGCACATATCCAATCCCAACTAACATTTTTTTAAATTATAAAATAAGAAAAACCCAATTTTTTTTATTTGCCCGACCCGGCATTCGAACCCGGGACCTCATTCAGTCAAGTCCAACAACTGAACCGCTAGACCACAGAGGCGATGTAATAGCACGTGAGACAGATTTCAGATTACACGTTGTTTTAAGATTAAGCCAATTTCAAGGCTCAAATCTGATTAAACATAGTCGTTCTTTATCACGAAACTGGAAATCTCAAACATTGTGTCTTTAAAGACCTCGTCTAATCCTCGCAAACGATAATCGGCTTTTTCCGCCCCCTGAAAAACGAATTAGTTTGATGCAGGTGTTTTCGTAACAAGTTTAACGAAAAGGTTTTTTGTTTAAAAATGCGTGAAGAGGATTTAGTTACTTAAGATGGTAAGATTGCTGCAAAACCGCCATTTTGTCTTTAAAAAGCAACGTTTCTACTCCTTAAAGGCGTTCTAAATGGTAGTAAACGTCTTCCAACTCAGATCACCTTCGTGGAAATTTTGGTTACATCTATCGATTTCTATAAAATTAGGAATATAGAAATAAATCTAAAATCCAGACTGATGCAAATTATTGATAACAACCAGTACTTAAAAAGTCTAGAATCCCTATTAACAATGTTAGATTTTTTGCAAAATATAGAATCCACTCCAATAATAAAAAAGCATCTTAACGCCCATATCCCCGAAGAGGTAGGCAGAGGCACAACCACCCACGACTAGCCGAAGACACTAAGTACCACAATGTGATAGGTGGCAAGCCTATCGGCAACCGGGCACATATCTCAACCCGGGCAATATTTTATATTAAAAAATTGGAAAAACTAAATTTTCTTTTTGTTGCCCGACCCGGGATTCGAACCCGGGACCTCATGCAATCAAGTCCAGCACCTGAACCGCTAGACCACAGAGGCCATAGACCATAGAGGCCGCTAGACCATAGAGGGATATACCCACTCCAATAATACAATTGTGTAAAAGTGTTTCTGTGTTTGTTCTTAAATGACTAAATCTATAGTGACAAAATTTGTCATGTGTGTCATATGTGCACTGATACTTCAAAATATAGTCCGGATTGACAACATCCTCGCTTTTGAAATCGGTTAAAAACATGCCTGTGATTTCAAGGGACGTTGACAACTTTTACTTCATGCGAGAAGCAGTCGTCATGTCGTAAAACAAAAAAAGATACCACCTACCAATTACTAGTTTTAAGAGTTTTGCAGCTACTCACCCGGATTGGTACCATCTTACTTATTCCTGCCGCCATAACGTCTTGTCGTTGACGTGTTCCGGTTCAGAGGGTAAGGTAGCCGGTTAACTTACTTTTGCTCAAAGCTTAACACATCGGGCTCTGGTTGGCAACGCACCATTACCTTTGGTGTCTCTAGACGGCGTGAATTTCTTACCATCAGGAAATTCGTCTACTTGTTTGCCTTAGAATATCATAAAAAAATGAAGTGGAAAGCATAAGTATGCTATGGATTAAATAGGCTATTCAGAATAAATTCATGAAGATATATAGTACCTAGACAACTTTGACAATATTAAAGACTACACATTGTCTTCGGAAAATGGGTCACAGCTGCCTGAGACAGTGATTGTCAGCGGATTAGTCAGACTAATTTAATTGACAATTTAATTAATCTAGTTATAAATTACGGCAATAAATACATTGACACTAAAATAGATATTTTTTATCAACTTCAAAAAAGAAGGTTACAACGTATGATGCTTACATTTTTTAAAAATAAATATCCCTGGACAAATCACATAAATTGAATCTAACCACAAAGTAAGCAAATTATATGATTGTGTTAGTCAACGATACTAATACATAGAAATTACTGATATAGATACCAGAATAAAGTTACTAAACACCCAGACCCAGAAACGTAGATATGTAAATGTTCATCACACAAACGCCTGCCCCCGTCGGGAATCGAACTCGTGCCTCACAGTTGGTCGATATAGTTAGGCGTGTACGCTAGCCATTCGACCAACGATGCGGTTATGTATGGTATTCGATTTATCAGTCATTTGTTAAAATATGATTTTAATTTTTAGGGTTCCGTACCTCGAAAGGAAAAGCAGAACCCTTATAGAATCACTTTGTCGTCTGTTCGTTTGTCAAGACTAAATTATTTTGTATTTATATTGTTTTGTATAATTTTGTATAATAATTGAGTATTTGGTATAAAATTTATACCAAATACTCAATAGTATTTGGTATAAAATTTATACCAAATACTTAACCTTACAGTTCTTTAGAGATGTGAAAAAATATAAACGCAATACAGTCAGTCGTTTATGCCTCTAATTTCGGAAACTCACAAGGTAGTCAAAATAGTCCAGGGCACTTCTCATGAATACAGAACTTAGGTAAATCGAACCAAAAATCCATTACAAAAGCTTGAAATTTAAACTTATACCACAGATAAAGTAAAACATGTGAAACCCGTATTTTTTGTTAAACCTAGGTGCGCGAGTTTGACACGCACTTTGCAGTACTTTTTATTTAAAAAAGCCTACTTGCGAGCTGACCCTATTCCGATAACGTTTGAATCTTATCATGCAACCCCAGGGAAAATAAGGAAAATACTCATATTTGCGTGTACTTAGATGACGTTATATTCAAATTGAAGAAGGGTTTTTGCACTTTGCTGATTTTAAAATACAAAAAGTCTAAGCACTCTATTATCTTATTTTATACAAACATACATACATATCTTCACGCCAAGTCCCTTACGGGGTAGGCAGTGAGCATCGAGTGCCAGACCTTACGATCGTGACAAACCTGTCTGGCTTCCTTCACTTTCATTACTTTCATCATTATGGGAAGCCATACAAATACGCCGTTTTCGGAGACTCTTGACACCACCCCCAGATAATATCCGAGTGATCTGATCGTGGAATGACCTTGGTCTACCTGGGTACCTACATCCATCCACATTCGCCTTTTATATCTGCTTTGTCAATATTTCATCTGTTATTCTTTTCACGTGACCGAACCAGTGGAGCAAGCCCTTTCGCATTTTAACACCAACACTTTCTTTCAAACCCACTCTTTCTCAGATCTCACTTTTACGAAAGCGGTCAACGAACGTTACACCACAGATTTTCCGTAGTGCTCTCATTTCAACCGCAATTATCCTACTTTCATGCTTTTTCTGACATACCCAACTCTCGCTTCCATATAATAACGTTGGGATAAGCACAGAATTATGCAAAGTAAGTGTAGCTTTTTGACTCAAAACCTAGCTTTAAATTAGCTTAACCAACGCTCCATTCACACTATGCCCTGCACACTCTCTCCTCTCTACATCCGCGGTGTGCCTTCCATCCCTGCTAAAAGCACAACCAAAATATACAATTTCATTTACTTGTTCCAGTACTCATCATCAACCAAAACTCTAACATCCATTCTGGCTTCGTCTCTTTTAAACTCCATAACTTTGGTTTTCGTCGCATTCAAATGTAAGGCCTTCCATAACTGACGTGACGTGACGTGACCAGTGTCTGCAGCCCAGATGGTGTTGAGCCCAAAAATTACAGCATCATCTGCATAAAGCAAGCAGTTCACCACTTGATTACCCATTCGCATTCCCACATTCATAGACCTCAACCTTTGAAGATATTTATCCAAATACAAAATAAACAAGTGTGTCGACAACACACAGCCCTGCTTGACCTCAATGTTGACATCAAACCAAGGCGATATGTTGTCGTACACCCACACACATGCTTTACAATGTAAATACATAGACTGCACAGCATGCGTGGCAGCAAGGACCCGTCTATGCCATAATCTGGCAAAATGTCCCAAAGTTCCTGACGAATAACCCTGGCAAACGCTTTTTCGAGATACAAAAAACCGCAGAAAACCTTCTGACCCACAGCCAGATGCTTCTCTACAATGTTGCGGAGCGAAAACACTTGATCCAGATATCCTCTTTCAGACCTGAAACCATCTTAAAACTCCAACAAACGTTCCATTTGACATCCATTGCATCCTCCTTTCAACTATTTTCCATACACTTTTGATGCTAAACTAATCAAACTAATGGCCCTTTAACTTGTACTGTCCATGCGTGAACCCTTGCCTTTATACAAGGGCACGATGACTGCACGTCGCCAGTCTTCAGGTACTCTGCCGGTCTTACAACATTTGTTACAAAGAACCCAGAAAGAGTCCCGGATGACAGGACTACTAAGTTTGATCATCTCAGCTGTAACCTTACCATACTCCCGCAGCCTTACCATATTTCATACTTCTTATCGTCTATTCAACTTCCTCCATCGTAATGCCATCAGACGTCTTCACTATTTCCTTGTAGTCGGACCCAGCGGCAGCATCTTGGGCATATTCATACATATCTCCATGCCCAAGTCTTCACTCAACCGTTTAAACACGTCATGCGCCTAATCTTATGCATAAACTGAAACTGTAAAAGAGTGAATTCTGTAAATTAAAGAAATTAAAAATATATAGAAAAGCAGGCGCAGGTAAATATAAAAGGGAAAGCAATGTTGTTCAGAGTTTTGAACCTGGAAATCCTGTGAAAATAATGAATGTGGAGGAAGCTAGATAGGTGTAAAGAAATATTTACACATGGCACTTGATAATCTCCACCTAACCCGCAAAGGGACGTGGCGTGAAAATTAACATAGGCGTTAGAAACAAAATCATACATCACATCGATACTAAATTCAAGTCACGAATTTAGAATAAATACATCTATCAAGATATATTTGCGTATAGATAACGTCAACAATATAAAGACAGCACATTGTCTGCAATAAATAGAACACAGCTGCCTCATACATCAGTGATTATCAAAGTATTAATTGAACTATTTCGAACATCACTACATGAGTATGCTTAGATCTTTAAAACTTCGCAACGGATTTTAATACAGTTTTCTTCAAGCGCGTTATGAAAAAATTATGACAGTGAAATTTTTAGATCCGTCACACAAAAGTCACAGAATGCACAGAAAAAAGAACAGAAAGACAGAACAGACACAAAAGAACAGATGCGCATATCTGTAAGATGTGGTGTGATGATATCAATTATTGTTGTGTTAATTATTGGCAGGAGACAGTTTTGTTGAAAGAAAAATGTTAAAAGTTTAACGAAACATTAGGAAATTTAAGTAAGCTTCACAAAACTTTTAAATCAGTGCGTACCGCAGCCTACGTGTGCAAGTACGTACATACATGCATATAACATACATAACTTCACCCCAAGCTGCCATATCGTCAGTGTTTTTTATTGTCGTATTCCGTGTAGGTGAGAAAAGTAACCGGTAGACTTGCACACGTGCCCAAAGATTGCAACTATAGGATATCGAATCGCCAGTAACATCTATGTTGTTTATAAGCGATGGTTGCCTCTAACTATTAAGATAATCGTCTGCATGTTCACTAATAACAAAAAAAATATATTATAATTACAAATATGGATTTGGCTATGGAACCCTAAAAAGCGTGAAGTCTTTTCCTGAAAGATCCCGCTGATATTACTTCACGGCAATATTCAAATAAGTCACGTGAAACATTACAAATTTACAAGATCATAGGGACGTTCTTCGCATACAAAGCATTTTGTAAGTAGATGCTTTTTAATTACAAAATCAGCAAGGGTAGGGTTATCACTACATTCTTTTTGAAAACCACATTTAATAGTGTAAATGAGAAAACGTCTGACGTTTTGCTTTTGTGGCTAAAGCGTTTTCGATGACATTTGAACGTAAAGATCGTTGAAAGTTAAAACCAGGAGTCTGACATATGACACATTTTAATAACACCGTGCAAGTGGTCCTGTGTGAGAGTAGTGTCTCTTAAGCACAGTTGAAACCGCGGGAAAAAACTAGTCCTTAACTAATAAACTAAACACTTTTATAAACAAGTCGAAGGTCTTGAGAAATGAAGATGGCGTTATTATCAACAAGAAATTTAAATTTATTATGATCGAATTTCGACCAATGGGCGACTACTAGTATAATATGACATGTTCTACCGTTCCATTACTGCTACCTTAACGTTTCACCCGTTACCTTAACGGGTGGCACTGTCGTGTTTCTATTTAGAGGCCAGTAGTCTGTAGTATAACACTTGAGTTATTACTAACTAAATATTTGAGTTGATACTAAGTTATTCGTCCAAATCACTTGTGCTGTTGAAAACTATGTCAATTCAGTTTAAAAGGACTAGGTTGTAAGGATTTCGCATACATACGTACCTACTTAAATACGCAAAAAAATATGCATGTTCAAGTACATTATGCTTTTGGAGTAGAGTAAAACGGAAAAAGCAATGAGAGTTTAATAATTTTAAGTACAAAAAACAGCCATCGTTTTTAATAACCCGCGTCTCTCAATTAATATTTTTTTTGATTAAGGTATAGAGGTAGCCCTAGCCCGAAGCGATCTGATTAGAATCCTGTAAAGGATTTTTAAAATTACAATAGATTTTCTTGATGCCAAAACGATCCTATTTTTTATTAAAAGCCTGTTAGCCACGGGCGGTATGTTGAAAGCATTTTCCTGTTTTGTTTCTTTTTTTTACACACGATTCGGAGAGACCGAAAATATTTTAATTGAATATCTGAACGTAGATGCGAGGAACGATGGGGATATCACTTGAAAAAATAAATTTGCACGGATTTTAATGACAAAAAAAAACAATTTGCTTTCAGTCTGTATAGAGATTTTAATTTTATTTGCTTCTCTTTATATTTCTTACATAGCAGGCAGAGGAAGAGAGTGCCAAGTTTCAAAATTCCTTCTGCCTAGCTTCCTCCTCATTCATTTCTCTTCATACAAACTTGCCGATTTCGGAGAATCTCACCCTCGCATAAAACACTAGCATTTTGGTAGTAGAATGTCAACCTAGGTCTCCAAGGGTCCACATTGACACACTACATTTTATCAATCTTTCATGTGTAACTCTTGGATTATTTTTGCAACGAAGTATGTCCCTTATTTATGTATCTATTTAGAAAAAAAAAACTTCGCCGCTGTGGTCTAGCGGTCCTGCGTCGAACTTGTCTTTTATGATCCAGGTTCGATCCCCGGGTCAGGCAATAAAAAATAATAAAAAATGTGTATTTTCAATTATTTTCTGAAAAAAAATAACGTTGCCTGGGACTGAATATGTACCCGGTTAGCGATATACTTGTCACCTATCGCGTTGTGGGATTTAGCATATTCGGCTAGTCGTTAGTGTTGTGCCTCTGCCTACCTATTCGCGGATATGGGCGTGAAAATATAGCTTTGAATTGTTGTAAGTTAAATTTAATCCAAGTTATTGCTTTCTTATTTTAGTGTGATAAATAGAATATACAGTTGTGTCAAATTAGTGAGCAATTTAAGGGTTTCCAGACGGATGTAATTATGCTTCCCATCAGAAATGAAATTGTAGATTTACATCCATTTAGACCCAAAATTTTGTTTAAATTTGATCTTCATCGTCCTTTGTTTTTAGCCTGGTATTTCCATCGGTAGCTAGATTTAACAATTTAGGTAAAACTTGAAGGTAAATTCCTTCAAGTTCTACGTTTCAATCGACGTATTTTGAGTACTTGACAAAACATTTATTGAAATACATATCAAGTACAACTTTATAAGATTTTTTTACTTGATTTTATAATTTTATTTTTATATTTAACATTGTTTAAAGAATTTAATTTGGCAGCTTAAGCTGGGTTGCAAAAATGGTACAGACATAACATATAAGGATGTATAGTCCGTTTCAAGCGCAAAAGTAAAAAATGACAAAAAAACTGAATGAAAATAGGGCTACGCACTATTTCTTGAATCCTTTTAAAAATCGATAGTACTTTAAACACATTTAAGGTTTGACTTGCAATTATTATACAAATTATTATACCTTTAGGTAAATATCTTTCTGTATTCATTTATACTCATGTGTACTCATTTATTATCATCGCCTTATTCATTTCGCCTTTTACCACGACCCGCGTAAATCAAACCATTTGTTTATGATATTGGAAAGAAAAGAAGCAGACGGATTTCCCGATGGTAAGAAATTCACGTCGCCTAGAGACAACCAAGGTGGTAATTTTTGTGTGAAATTACGCTTTTGGTTTCGTTCAGTACTAACATAATACTTAAGGTCAATGATCGTCTCTTTAATTATGTTTGTAACAAACAACAGAAATAATTTTTATATTGCTTACCAATTATAAGTCCAAGAAAGGTTAAAATCCGTAACTGTCAGTGTACCTGAAACAAAAAAAAATTAAAATTCCTAAAAAATAAATAACATTTTTCATAGTTTCTAAGTTATCGATGTTATACTTTTTTATATCGTCGTATCTTCTGATACTAAGAGATAACCGTCACTTTTAGATAGAGTTGATGTAACTAGTGCGTTGTTACCTTATGGCCAAGATCTTAGGCTAAGTGTAGGTTTAACGTCTACACCCAGGTTCATATCACGACAATGGCAACTACTGTCGCTATGACAATAATGGTACCAATGGAACAAGCTTTCTACCACCTGTTCAGAATTGACTCCACTAGTAGAATTACAGTTATCTAAATTTCGAGTACCAACAGCGGGAAAAAGTTACGTAGATACATTTCAAAGTCAAAAAACGGTCAAGTGCAAAACGGCTCGTACATTAAGGATTCCGTAGCAGCAAGTAACATAATATAACAATTGTTGGAGTTCATATACAGTGGTTGCGGTTTACGGTTCAAACCAATTATCGTTGGAAGTTTACATTGTACGTAATATATTTTTTTTATTTTCATCATTCTCTTATTTTAGAAGTTACAGGACTTTTAGCGCAAACTAATCACTGTAGAAAGAAATATATTAGAAACCTCAACATATTTTTTTAAGTGAGATACCCCACGCATATGAGTTTGATGAAAACATTTTTTTGAGTTTCAATTCTAAGTATGGAAAACCCAGAAAGATTATGACATTTTTCTGTTTTTCTAAATACGGTTTACAAAATACATCTAATAATCAACTTTCAACAGCATTGCTGTTACTGTTTCGGAAAAAAGTGGCTGTGACATATGAACGGACAGACAGACATACAGATATGATGAATCTGTAAGGGTTTAATTTTTTGGCATCGGAACCCTAAAAAAGGTAGACGAAATACTTAAGAAATTGTTATTAATAAAATTTAATTTTTACAAGGAAATATATATTTTATGTTTAAAATATTTCAGATGTAATTTCAGATCCAAACCTATTTATAAAGTTAAAGATGGCCAGAAATTTCATTCGAAACGCCTCGTTTACTTTTCAAAAACAAAACTACCAACCAAATGAACTAATTACTGATTGGTCAAAATAACAATAGCTATTGATTGGTTAGAAACACAAACTGACGCCTATACAAAAACTGTGGTGAGGAAACGCCCACAAAACTTCGCTGGTGGCAATCAGCCAGCCATTTGTTAGCGGAGACAAGACTGAAAGGACAAACGACATGCCATCATAAGTCTTGTCATGATCCGACGACGGATTAGTCCCAACTAGTACCCATTTGTCAATGTTTGTGTTCAGACTAAACCGAAACCAATTGTAAAAACTTGTATCTCCAATAGTCTAGTCAAAATAAATTAATTTGTATGGAGTAGGTTACATTAATTGCACTTCGGGTGTAAACTTGCCATATGGTAGATATTTAGAAAACTTAGTTTAAGTTAAAAGTTATTGTTTAAAGTATGTAATCATCAAAATCTCCAAAAGTGCTATTTTGTAAGTCATATTTTTTTAAATATTTACCAAAAATATTTATATATCTTTTAATATATGCAACGCCTACGAAATTGTATTTTTATAATATTTTTACGGTACTATAGAACATATGTGCCAATATTCAACTAAGAAATTGTTTTTGGTTATGCGTAAAATAAAAAAAAACGCGTTTTGAGGTATATCTCGGAGTGCAACCTCCTTAAAGCATGGAAATTACATTGAATGTATTTTAATACATCCATACTATTGTTGACTATACTATAAGGGCCACTTGGACATTCACGGGTTACGTTTAGTATTGAGTTAAACTGTCAAATATAACGCTAGCTTATTGTTAAATACTTATCCCAGGAACGTGCAAGTGGCCCTAAGTGGACTTATTTCTTTAATCGAGTTCAAAAACCGAAGAGGTTCTCAATTCGACCGGTACATTTATTTTATGTATGTATACCGATTTTTCCGTGGTTTCTGGACCGATTTACGTAATTTTTTTTGTTTGATGCGGAATAGTTTCGAATTGGTCCCATAAAAAATGTATTCAGGTAGGCCCATTCGTTTTTATTTTATGAGTATTTTTTACCTTTTTCACCTATGCCGATGTTTTTTTTTTTAATTAGCTTAGCTTAATCATATCAGCAATAAACTAAAAAGTTTTAAATAAAAATAACTACTTTACTTAAAAACGACTTCAAAAGTAAAAAATAAAAAGGATTTAATATTAATTATACGCTACCTATTACTCATGTGTGCTATTTACTAACAGGTACAAACTCGGTGCCAATACAATTAAATATTTACTTATAATTATTAGTTTAAAGCTTGGCACCTACTTTTTAGTTTTGAAATCGGTTTTAAGTAACGTAGTTATTTTTATTAAGCATATTAAGGGTGACATTAATTTAATTAGGAAATTTAACAAGTTCATAAAAAAATGTGTTATAATTTCGAAAGTTTGTACGTCTGTTAATTGATTTTTTTTAATTAAAGATTTGGGTAAATTTTAATTTGCATATAGTTAAATACCGAGTTTAAGCAAAGCCTACCATTTTAAAAAATCAACTCCTACAGGACTGCATAGGGGGATGAAAGTTTGTGTGACATATATTCAATGCTGAGGCAGTCGGAAATAAGTACCTAGCTTTCGCTATGTATTTTAAGTTTATTTTTATGTATTTTCACGTCAAACAGCTGAACCGATTTTAAAGAATTTTATTATAACTATATTTAAAGCTTGAGGAAGGATAAAACCTTTTTATCTTATTTTATATGCAGTCGAAGTCAAGTGTCATCAAAAGAACGTATCTTTAACCTGTATCCCCGTAGATTTAGGCAGAGGTACAACCTTGGGTCCCACGATTTGAACTACTACTTAAGTGGCCTTATTAAGTGGTACAATGTGATAGGTGGCTGACATATCGCCAACCGGGCACTTGACCAACTTAGTCAACGATTCTAATATAAAGAAATACTTAGATACCTGAATAAATTTAATAAACACCCAGACCCGGAAATGCAGACATCTAAATGTTCATCACACAAATGCCTGCCCCCGTCGTGAATCGAACCCGAGCCTCGCGGTTGGCCGGTGCAACGGTGAACGCTAGCCACTCGACTAACGAGGAAGTCGAATGTGTAGAAGTTTGTTGCCGGGATGTTAGGCGTATTGTGTAAGTCTACCGGCTACCCCACCCTCTGGACAAGAACATGACTGAGTCATTATGGCGACAGGAATAGGCAGGGCACTGTAACCCTGCCTGTGCAAATTGGTGAAGTCTACCACTAGTGTTCTTGTTGGTACATATTTAACCTGTGCTTACCGCTACGAGCTGATTGTATGAGAGATTTCTGCAAGCATTTTGATATTTCGAGCTGTCCCACCAGAGAATCGAACTCAAGACCTCAAGTAGTCTACATCAACACCGTAACACTTCTTTAACTAGCAATTTAAAAATGTCATGACCAAAGTGCATATTATAAATACTAGCCGAACCGGCGAACTTTGTATCGCTCAATGAACTGTAACTTCTTTTTCCCTTAACTGATTTTGACGAAACAAAGTTTAGACAACGCTCCTAACTATATGTAATCCACCTGTAAAAACCGCGTTCTAATCCGTTGAGTAGTTTTCAAGTTATGACGTACAAGACAGACCGACGAAAACTCCAAAAAATATTTTTTTTTTGTTTCTGTTAGACTTCTGTAGGGGACGACTATAATTTTTTTGGAAAATTACTGGAAATTATTGGAAACTTACTTGAAATTTTACTGTCTCATAATATTATTGGTTAAGACTGCCTTTCAAAAGATTGTAGCTCGCCTCAGTGCCCTTTCGAGTAACCACAAATGGAAAAGTTTTCGTCCTAAGTTTCTTAAAGTTCTAAATGTTGGTAATAGTTACTAGTTTTCTGGAAAATAAACTGCTTAAAGGATTTCTGTGATTCCTTTATATTAAATGCATTCTACCATGTTATATAGTGTATGTACTTATTTTGGTACATAAATACATACATACATATCTTCACGCCAATTCCCTTACAAAGTAGGCAGAGAGTATCGAGTACCAGACCTTACGATCCTGACAAACCTGTCTGGACTCCTTCACATTCGTTACTCTTTTCATATAAACACGCCGGTTTCGAAGACTCTTGACACCACTCTCGGATAATATCCGAGTGACCTAATCGTGGAATGTCAACCTTGGTCTCCCGGATACCTACATCCGTCCACATTCGCATTGTATATGTGCTTTGCCAACCTTTCATCTGTCATTCTTTCCACATGACCGAGCCTTATTTTAGTATTGAATCAATACTTGGATCTGTAATTAGCACTCTATGTAGGTATCAATATAATTACAAGTTCCTGAGAATCGCAGAACATTTCATTCTGCTCTTCTTAAATTATGAAGAGACAAATACGCTGATGGATTTCTTTAATGCCAAGAAATACTTGTAGACATCAAAGTCGGTACTCTCTGCCTACCCCGTAAGGGACTTGGCGTGAAGATATGTGTGTATATAAAGTCGGTAATGGTGTGCTGTTCACTTGAGTCAAGTTAAGTTCAATTCAAATTAACCGTCTACTCAGCCCTTTGAAGTGATTTGTAAGCTAAAAACAGTCCTGTGTGACATAGTCTTATGTATACACAGATCGCTTTTAATATATGCAATAGATAACCTTGAAGATTTTGTCAAATACAGTGTGGCCATTTAGCATCCCAACCTCAGATTGGCAACGCACCAATACCACCTTTGGCGTGAATTCCAACCATCAGGAAATCTATCTGCTTGATTGCCTTCCAATATCATAAAAAATACCGACTCCAACAATTGCATTGGGTACCATCTAGCGATTTAATAATTATTTTTTTTCTGTAGCATTACTGCGTTTAATCATAAGAGTGTCGTGTACCCCGTACATTGCTTAAACTGGCCAAGCTGTATGCGTCACAAATAACTAATATGGAACCGCCTCGGAATCATGACATTAAAAACGGTTGGCTGTTGACGGAGTAATCGCGTAACAAACATACAAAAAACAGAGTCGATTTGAGAACGTCCTTTTTTTCTGGAGTTGGTTAAAACTGATTCAGTATCTATGAGATAGTAATATGAAAGGAGGGTTACATATTATTTGTACAAAAGTATCTTCACGCCCATATCCCCGAAAAGGTAGGCAGAGGCACAACTAGTGTACCCACGCCTAGCCGAAGACACCAAGTCCCACAATGTGATAGGTACAAGCCTATCGCCAACCGGGCACATATCCAATCCCGAGCAACATTTTTTATTGAAAAATTTGTAAAAACCAAATTTTGGGCAACAAAAGAACGGTACAATAAATAATTTAATAATTCTAATATTAGAGGGTTAGCATTAAGGCAACAAATTTGGGGACAGCACGCATTGTGCGGAGATTCTCAAGTCTGTCCCTCTGACCACCAAAGGCTTTGTTATAAGAGTACCGTCTTTCGGAATATAAAAAAAGGAATATATTTTTTGTTTTTACTTTTAAACGCCTCGGTGGTCTAGCGATAAGGTGTTAGACTCAACTTCATGAGGACCCAGGTTCGATCCTCAAATCGGGACGCAAAAGGAAAATTTGTTTTTTTTTTAATTTGCTAATAAAAATAGTTGCCCGAAATTCGATATGTGCCCGGTTGGCGATAGGTTTGCCACCTACATTGTGGTGTAGTATTAGTGTCTTCGGCTAGTCGTGGGTGCCCGGGTTGTACCACTGTATATCTCTTCATGGATGTGGCCGTGCAGATACTTTATATATTATTATTACTTTGTTACATTGAATGCATAAACCCAAAATATAAGAAATAATGTTATACAACGAAAACGATAACAATTTCCTTATACAGAAAAAGTCTAAAAGCCATAAAAAAGAAATTTGTTAACATTTCATAACGGTGTTCAATTAGGTCAACATTAAAAATTTATAATTAGGTCACGTTTTGGGCACTCCAAGCAAGATCCGGTTGCAAGGGTTACCATAGAGACGCTCACGGCATTGCCGTGGCTTCTTCAGATATTTCGTTGTTTGAACATTTTTATTTTTCTACCCGCATTATATGTTACTCTAAATCTCACAAATACTTTTGCTACTGGTCGAAAACAATAAGTTTGTATGTACACCAATCTTCCTTTATTTTTAACCGACTTCCAAAATAGGAATAGATTCTCAATTCTGCCGGTATATTTTTTTATGTAGATACACCAATTTCGCCGAGGTTTCTGGACCGATTTACGTAGTTCTTTTTTTGTATGATGCGGAATAGTTTCGAATGGGTCCCATAAAAATATGATTCAGGTAGGTCCATTAGTTTTTTTTTATGAGCATTTTTTTCACCTATCTAAAATATTAAATTAAATCAAATCTCGCAAGTAAGTTTGATCCACTTAGGTGACAGCGACAATATTACAGAAACACTTTCCAGAACAGATTGTGAATCCAAATTGGTGTTATAATGCATAAAGGCATGCTCCGCTATTAGTAACTAGCACATATAAATAATAGGTAGTATATAATTAATACTGAATCTTTATTATTTTTTACTTTTTAAGTTTTAAAGTCGGTTTTTTAACAAAGCTATTTTATAATATTCTGCTTAATAAAGGAATTTTATTAATAATGAATATGCAAGCCCCATCGTAGTCTAAATTTACTAACACATATTAATCTTATACATGCAGAAATATACCCATAGGAGAATTTGAGATTTTTATTGTTGGTCGCGCTAATATGTCCATGAAAACTACAATGTCACACTTGTTTTTGTTATCCTTCAGCTTTAATTCGTCAATACTATTCCTATACTTATAACATTCTACATACGTGTTGCATGTCATCAATGGTATCACAAACGTCACAGTTATATATACTAGATGGTACGAGTATATACGTACTACTAGGTGGTAGAGTTTAGCAGCGACTCGGCCGGATTGGCCTTACCTATTCCTGCCGCCATAACGCCATGACGTGTTCCGGTTCGGAGGGTAAGGTAGCCGGTAAACTTACTTTTGCTCGAGGCCTAACATCCCGGCCTCAGGTTGGCAAGGCACCATTACCACCTTTGGTGTTTCTAGGCGGCGTGAATTTCTTAACATCAGGAAATCCGTCTGCTTGTTTGCCTTCCAATACCATAAAAAAAAACTATTCCTTGCTTGCTAGCTGGCCCGAATTGATCGAATTTTGTTCTCAAACAATCAAGAAACCCATTGAACAGACATACAAATTTCATTTAAATCACTCCAGCCGTTTAAGATGATATAAGTAAACAATACATATAAATTCGGAAGATGAATATTGTATATTGATTAATCCGACAGACGTCGTCCTGTATAATTCTAACTACGGGGTAAAACCAATTTTCATCATCATAAAAGTAAATCAAGTGGTGGTGGTGGTACAGCAAATTATGTATGAAGATTAAAGTAAGTAGTGAGTGAGTATCTTCACATCTATATCCCCGAAGAGGTAGGCAGAGGCACAACCAGGGCACCCACGACTAGCCGAAGATACTAAGTCCCACAATGTGATAGGTGGCAAGCCTATCGCCAATCGGGCACATATCCTATCCAGAGCAACATTTTTTTTATTAGAAAATTGTGAAAACCCAATTTTATTTTTGTTGCCCGACCCGGGATTCCAACCCGGGACTTAATGCAGTCAAGTCCAACAACAGAGGCAACAAAATAATAAATAAATAATAATAAATACTCCTAGAAAAGTTACACAAATTGAATCTAACCACAAAGTAAGCATATTATATGCTTGTGTAATGGGTGCTAGTCAACGATATTAATACAAAGAAATACTTAAATAGATACCAGAATAAATAATTTAGTAAATACCCCGACCCGGAAATGCTAGACATCTAAATGTTCATCACACAAATGCCTACCACCGTTGGTAATCCAACCCGAGCCTCGCTGTTGGTCTGTGTAGTTAAGCCAATACGCTAGCCACTCGACCAACGAGGCGGTCAAGTTGATGGAGACATTTCGTTGTAAGGGTTAATTGGTCATTGTGATTTGGACAATTTAAATACTTCTTGCCAAAGGGTTTCGTGGTCGAAACCAGTAAGTCAGCAATATTAGAAACATCATGACGACTTTCATAATTCTCACTCTCCTCTGTAGACGTAACATGCTCAGAAAAACTAGGTTTTCTCTTCATATAATGTAGAAATACGTAGAAAATGTTCACAATTTTCTTTTAATCGAAAATATCTACCCTTTGAATCGCATCTGTGGCTTTGACGTCTAGCCACGCGCTTGACTTCTTGAAATCTCGGATTCGATCCCCGAGTCGGGTAACGAAATAAAAATATAAAACGTGTATTTCCAATTATCTAATAAAAATAACGGTGCCCGGGATTGGATATCTGTCCGGTTGGCATTCGGGTTGCCACCTATCACATTGTGGTTTCTATACTTTTAATCGTCGGTACTTGGTGGAATTCAATTCTTGATACAATTTATCTACAAACACTTCTACTTTCCATAATATATTTTTAGTTTTTATTTATATAGGTACACATGGTGGGTGTTGTTTTTCACGGCTAGTCGTGGGTGCTTTGTTTGTGTCTCTGCCTAGCACTTTGTGGATATGGGCGTGGAGATAATACTACATTCACTTCCAGGCAGACTTGACCAGGAAAACAATTATTTTAAGTTAAAAAACTGCGAGAAGTAGAAATCAAATTCAATTGTTTCAGTAGTTTGCCGGCAATGCGATAAAAATCAGCAATCATAATAAAACTCAAACTAGACAAAAAGATAATATGTAATTGAAAAAAGTTCTGGGTGTAAAAGCGTGTTAACAATTTGTTCTAATATTAAATTTCAAGTATTTGCATTCAAAACAACTCTTTTACAATTTTAAAATATACCTTCGTGTATGTTTTTGATATATGTATACATATATGTTTTATAATATTATATCTCGGGCACAAAGAGCACTTTATACCCGTCTATATGTCTAAATAAATATAAATTACATGTCACGCAATGGACTCGACTACTTAACCGACTTTAAAGATTTTTTTACATCGAGTGCAAGTTGATCCAACTAGAAAGATAGGATAGCTTACACGCGCGTGGCCGAAGCTGCAGGAAAAAGCTAGTGTACAAGTACCAAAACGAATCGCAAAAAATCGAACGACTGACCCAATTTGACTAATTTCTTTTTGAATTATTTCTGAAATTCGAGAAAGGGCTAAAAGATAAAGGGGAATAATAAAATGAGAGAAACTGTTAAGGAAACCAGGGAAAACAATATTAATTTTTTTCTCAAACTAACTGGACGGGTATAACGAAGTTCGACGGAAGTAGTTAGAAAGACAAACTGATGCATATCTTTTCAAAAAAATCACGAAAACGTCAATTCTGTCACGG
>NJDC01001075.1:59543-73579 GCA_002245475.1 Calephelis virginiensis
AAAATTTGATTCAGGTTAGCCTATTAGTTTTTATTTTATGAGCATTTTTACCTTTTTTCACCCATCCATCCATCCATTCATCCATCGGGACATAAATGTCGGTTTATTTTTATTAAATTAAATCATATCAGCAATAAACTAAAAATATTAAGTAAAAATATTTACTTAAAATAAAACCGACTTCAAAACCTTTTAAAGTAAAAAATAATAAAGATTTAATATTAATTATATACTACCTATTACTTATCTATGCTATTTACTAATAGGTTTGAAGTCAGTGTCAATCCAATTTAATACTTATTAGTTTAAGGCTTGGCACCGACTTTAAACCCATTCGTAAATAGCAAATATAAGTAATAGGTGGTATATAATTCATTTTTAACCTTTATTATTTTTTTAATTTTGAAGTCGGTTTTAATTAACGCAGTTATTTTTGTTTAATACTTTTTTTACGTTCAAGCTGTATAGTTTACATTAATTTTCGTCAATCTAATCGTGAACCCAGTATTCTGCAAAAATCTCAAGTTTGATTGTTGTTTCATTTATAGATGCCATCTATTTTTCAGCGGCAATACGTGATATAGGTATACCTAGTTGTCAATACCTATACCTAGTGGTCTTCTTGAAAAACCCAGTGATAAAAGTAGCCTATCAACACCTTCAATATTTAATTTATTTTTCTGTTAAAATTCAATAAAATCGTTAAAGCTGTTTTGACGTTAAACCGAAACATACAGTTAACACACTGGAGCAATTATAAAGAAACATTTCAGGTGTTCGATTAATTTTGTTATTCAGCAACACCACTACATTCATTTCGTACCTGATCTTTTTCTCAGCGAGCAAAAGAAATACACGATCTCATTCTCGCATTTTGTATCTAATATCAGATAGATTTTATACGACTCGAAGTTGGCTCGATATTTCACTGGATTTTTCTTTTATTTTCCTTATTTATTTTACTATCCTTTCGGCTCAATATCGAATTTGGAAGGAACCAAATCATATAACGCTTTTAGTATTATTTATTTACAACAAGATATAATACGAAAATGTTTTATTGTGAAGAAAATACATCATATTACTTTATTTATGTTTAGAGTTCCGGTTTGGTAAGATTTATATGCTACGTGCGGGAATTCTTGAACACCGGGCAGTGGGCAAACAATATCCATATGTTCAGGGCTTATGGCTGTGGACAGAGTAACGACAAATCGTTATTGTCTTTGTTTCGTTATATTGAATCTATAAATCTTCGTAGCGATAAATATATCAAAAACAATTGTAGCTCCCAACTTTGTCACGCTTCACTTTTTTGTATAATATATTGATAACGAGCAAACAGACTTGCTAATGGTAAAATGGCACATTGAAAACTAATAAAACGAGAAATCTAAAAAAAAAACTTGAAATTTTTTTTAAGTCTCGGTTTCCATAGATTTCCATAGTGCCCTCAAGTACACCTCAACCGGGCAGTAAAATAAGAAAGTGTTAGATCACAATATGTTTGTCTCCTTCGCCACAGCCATGTGAGGCTATCTTTTTTACTGTCTGACGTGTGTATGCTATTGTTCAGCGATACCAAGAAAGTAGCAACTTTGTATAGCGCAGAGATAAAAGTTGTACTTTTCCACCAGATTGGTAGAATAGTACATTTTATTTAAACACCCAAAATATTTACAGTGCGTTACCAAATTGAGGACGTTAAGCCTCTTATGTAAGTAAGATTATCCGTAAATCTGGTAACCATATCAAAGTAGGCGAGTTGGTCCAAAACTTTACCTCCTAGACAAAGTTTTAAACCTAGCAATATGATTTGGGAAAATATTATTCGTTTTGAATACTTTGTGTAAGTCAGTTGCATTATATGAAATTGTATATAAATTTTGTCGAATCTAACCACTGTAATTTTGTAAGTTTAATTACAGATTACATGGCATAAACCATATTCTTTGTATTTTCTCTTTGTTTTTTTTTATGATGTTTTTTATGATATTGGATGGCAAACAAGCAGACGGATTTCCTGATGGTATGAAACTCACGCCACCTAGAGACACCAAAGGTGGTAATGGTACATTGCCAACCTGAGGCCGGGATGTTAGGCCTGGAGCAAAAGTAATTTAACCGGCTACTTTACCCTCCAAACCGGAACACGTCATGACGTTATGACGGTAGGAATAGATAAGGCTGTGGTACCAATCCGGGTGATTCGCTGCGAAACTCTACTCAGATGATACTCTAGTCAGATGTCTAGGGTTTATTTTTATATAATTCTATAAAATAAGGAAGTATTGTAGTAATATTAAGTAATATATTTTGTCTGAGTAACAGTGAAGTAACTTATCAAGGAACGCCTTCCGAAACTGAAACACCATATTGCATTATTAAATGATTTTGTAATGGACAAATAAAAAGTTCTCTTGATTCTAATTTTATTCCCCTAATTCCCCGTGTTGGTCCGGGCTCCTTTGCAGAATAGACCATCTGCCTTTCTTGCCAAGCAGCTCGTAATAGGCGAGCATAAGCTTATCATCACTAACACCGTGACATCTGAATAGGTGGTTGAGTTTCGCAGAGACTCGCCCGGATTGGTACCACCGCCTTACCTATTCCTGCCGCCATAACGTCATGACGTGTTCTGGTTCGGAGGGTAAGGAAGCCGGTAAACTTACTTTTGCTTGAGGCCTAACATGACCTCAGGTTGGCAACGCACCATTACCACCTTAGGTGTTTCTAGACGGCGTGAATTTCTTACCATTAGGAAATCCGTCTGTCTTGTTTGCCTTCCTATAACATAAAAAAAATACTACATAACGTATGCTCGTAGTATTTTTTTTTTATGAACTGAATATGAATAAACAACATACTGATGCCATTAAAAATAATCTACTAACTGTTTCCCGCGACATCACCAGTATAGCATAGCTACTATACTAGTAAAAACATTCATCCCCCATTATTGTTCTTCGGAGGTTGAGTTTTATAAATACTATTTTTTGAAATCGAATCTTTTGTTCACATAACATTTCATCAAAATTGCTGTAACGGTTCAGCAGTCAAAGAGCAACAAACAGGTTGACTTTCACATTTATAATATCAAGTATGGATAAAATCAATCTAAAAAAAAATACAAACTTCGCCTTTATATGTAAGTGGCTAGATTCAAAGTACATACAACCTCAGACGTTATTAATAATTAGGTTAACAGATAAAAGGAGAGGGTAGTGAATGTTGAATCAGACGACATATTGAATATGTTAGGTTAAAAGCAGGAAGCTCCAGGAAAGCACAACCGCCCTCCAATTTCTATTATTCAGAGACTGTAAAACGTCTCTCGACAGTGATAGTAACTTTTGGTTACATTCCCTGCAACGATACCGGTAAAACTTGAATTTACGAGGAAAAAAACACGATTTCATTTTTTTAATGTGATAATATAGAGACTATCACGCAGCTGTATTTGTGGTAAGATATAACCTTAGCCTTGTCTGTAGGTCATAGATGAGCGGCTTAAAAAGGTAAGTATTTTAGCGGCCGAAAAGATATGCACTAGGTATAATCAAGGCACCAAGGACTAGCCAAAGACAGTGAGTCCCACAATGTGATAGGTGGCAAGCCTATCGCCAATCGGGCATTCGCCTAATAGCGGGCAACGATGTGCCTATTACACAATACATTTTGTGCTATATTTGATATTTTTCATCGTCGGCGTTTGGTAAAACTTCCAAATATTCCAAAACTAACAGTTTTAGGCCTGATGATGCTGTATAAGCGAAACCGGTAGACTGTTTACAAAGTAATAAATTATAAGTGATACGTAGAACAGTACAAGTGTTTTTTTGTTTAAAAATATGAATTTTTTGTGCTGCCCGACCCAGGAACGTTTACCCGGATCATTAGAACACAGGCTACGTCTCTATCTATGCGGTATGATTATAAAGTCGCCTCTGTTTAGCGGTTCAGTTGTTGGACTTGACCGCCTGAGGTCCCGGGTTCAAATCCCGGGTCCGGCAACAAAAATGAAATTGGGTTTTTTCCAATTTTCTCTTAAAAAAACGTTGCTCTGGGTTGGACATGTGCTCGGTTGGCAATAGGCTTGCCACCTATCACATTGTGGCACTTAGTGTCTTTGGCGAGTCGTGGGTGCCCTGGTTGTGCCTCTGCCTACCACTTTGGAGATATGGGCGTGAAGATACTTTTTTATGATTATTATAATGGACTGCTTTAACGATCACTGCTCAAACACGAGTGAGATTCGCCTGTGTTGGACCGGGTCTGCTGTATAGAATAGACCACCTGCCTTCATAATAGGTGAGCACTGATTAACACTTACCAATAAGGTTACTGGTGATAGAGTACCGTCCAGAAACCTGCCCGGATTACGATCCACCGCCTTACCTATTCCTGCCGCCATAATGTCCGTGCGATGTTTCAGTCCGGAGAGTAGGGTAACATCTACTTACACAATAACATGCTGGTCATAAGACAGAAACGCACCTATATTTTTCCCCGTGTTGGTCCGGGCTCCTTTGCAGAATAGAACATCTGCCTTTCTGCCAGGCAGCACGTAAAAGACGAGCATAGGCTTACTGCCACTCAGACCGTGACATCCTACTCTGTGGAGTTTTGCAGCGACAGGTTTTACCACCTTACCTATTCCAGCCGCCATAACGTCAGTGCTTGCCATGGCGTGTTCCGATTCGGAGGGTAAGGTAGCCGGTTTAGAATAGAATAGAATATATTTTTATTCACATTCACCTTACAAGAGGCACTTGTGACGAGTCTATACAATATTAAAACTACCACCGGATCGGAACGCGCCACACACTGAGAAGATAAAACTTACATAAACTTACTTTGCTCGATGCCTAACAGGCCTCAGGTTGGCGACGCACCATTACCACCTTTGGTGTCTAGGCGGCGTGAATTTCTTACAATCAGGAAATAAGTCTGCTTGTTTGCCTTCCTTGCCTTATAAAAAAATAGCATCAATGGTGTGTATAGGCCGCAGTCGTCTAATATCATTCCCTTGTTCGCTGATCGCTAAAATAATCTTAAAATTAAAAATGTTAATGAACTCGTAACAAAACCGTAATGTAATATAGTTAAATATCATCTCGATAATGTCAGCTTTGAAACGAAAAATCCGCATCGATATCGGTCTATCCCTTTTGATGATACAGGTAGGCACATACGGACACGTCAAATTTATAATACTTCTGCTGTCGATGTTAAAAAAAAATGTTAAAGTACGGATTTGGAAGAACAGCATTTGGAAGTGTCTATTTATTACTAGCTGTTCCGACGAACTTCGTTCCGCCCGTTCAGTTTGTATGGGAAAAAATAAAATGTCGTTTTTGTTGTAAGGGATAAAATGTACCCCATGTCCTTCTCCCGGTTCTGAGCTACCTCTCCCTCAATTTTCAGCCTAATCGGTTTAACTATCACGACTTTCGATTCATCTTTCATATTTTTTTTTTGTTTTTATTGTTTTTGAGGTATATTCTGCTATTCGGGGCAGAGAACAATCCAACAAATCAAAGACCATGAAAATTGGTCTTGCAGATCTCGAGTTATAAATGTTGTGATAAACCCGACTTCGTTTTTTATATATAGATATCTTAACAACGTAGGCGTAAAAGTTATAATAAAGTTTACTCATGGCTGATGAGTTTCTGGGTTGAGTTGTTTTCGCGCTTCAAGAAGTTTACTATAAAGGTTTTCTAGCAACATACTTTTGACAGCAGATTAACATTATAATACGAGAAGAAAGGGCTCCAACAAGCTAAATGTATCTGCCACCTTTGTTGTCTTTATACGTCTTAAGAAGTTTTGCTGAGAGAAAAGTTATCATAATGTGTTGGCAATTTGATATCTCTTGTCATACTTTGCTTAATTGATTATTTAAAAACATTGTTTTGAGCGATGACTAATTCATTGTTAACTAACTGTCCCGGCAAACTTAGTTCCGCCTAACAAATAATATTATTTTGTAATTGTTTTATTTGCCCTACTACTCCGTCAAGAAAGTACCGGGAAAGATCAATGTTACACAAACTGTTTGTTATTCATCAAAACTAATTTTATCACCTTTAAAGTATCGAAAGAAACGATACACAATAAATAATCCAATCATAAAACATTTTTTTAAAGCTGTTTCCTGAAATGAGTTCAATTCTCACCACGAATGCTATTTTATGTCCTCCACTGATTGAAGACGGGTGCCAAGAAGTGGTCCAATTTGTCAGTTAGAAGACGCCACTCCGAAGCTTGTTGATTGGTTTGTATGTCAAACTCGCAAATCGTCATGTTTTGTCATCAGTGACAATGAGTTCCGTCAAAATTGACTCGTTCCAGCATGTCCTCAGCGACTCATATGCGATTGAGTTTCTTGAGGAAATTCAGGTCCCTTGGGACCAGCCGAGCGGCAACATGTTTCATATCCAAAGAATTAGAATAATAAAGATCAAGAGAAAGTTCAAAAGCTATCACTCTCAAAGTTTTATTAGGATTTTCAGTCACTGTTTCCTTCACTTTTGTGGTGTTAGCTTCAGTTGCAGACGTTGACGGCCTGCCAGAGCGAGGCAAACATTTCATGACATCTCGACTGCTGTTAAACGCTTTGTATTACTCATAAGCTCTAGTTTTTGATGTAGTCGATTCGCCTTAAGCCTTCTGTAACATTTTCTTGTCCATTATGAAATTTGCAATCATACTAAGCATGATATAACCGAAAACATCACTGTATATAATGTAAATTACAAATGCAACTCAAAAACCGCACCAATGTGAAAGACAGTCGTGCCAATCTAACAGCAAAAAAAAAATAATTTGAAAAAAAAATAAAAATTATAAAAAATATTCCAATACGCATATGAGGTGAAAAGCGTTTAACAATAATAATTATCAAGCATCTGTGGAAAAAAAGGATTTATAAATAAATTTTAAAATCATTAATATATTTAACAGAATGAGAGAAAAGACATTCACGTTCTGCTACGTCAGATTTGCGTAAATTGCGATAACAGAGGCTGATGCACACTATTCGTCTTATTAAATAAACAGAGACTAAAGTACTCGAAGACATAAGCTGGTATATTACACTGTGATATACAGACTATACTATCAACTTTATTTTATCCTTACTTTAGTCTTTGTTTATTATAAGACAATAACAGTCTAAATAAAAAACGTATACTAAAGTAATCTAAGGTTTGAAGTGACGTTATAGGTAGTCTGTTTAAAAATTCAAGAAGCCTACAATGTCAATTTAATCCTTGGCTTATTTTAGTCTGTGTTTATAAAAAGGATGGTTAGGCTTTATACTGCTAACTCTCCTTATTTAGTCGCGGAAAAACTATTTTTAATAACGTCGTAACCTAGATTAAAAAGGTAAGCTATAAGAGGCCGTATATCAATTTCATTGGCCATAAAGTAATATCGATCTGGGGTTATGAATAACAGAATAACCTGTGCCAGTATATCGTAAATCTGAGAGGCGAGAATCAGTTATGCAAATTTGCACTCCTATTGGATTATTGGTGTCAATTCTGCTTCATCTGAAGTAATTTTAAGTTATTGGTATAAATTAAAACAAAAGAGACCATATCTTAGAGACTTTAGTTTCGTCATAATTAACGAGCACATAGTATCTCGCATAACTTTTAGTTAACATTTTCCGAGGAGATGACTAATAATATTAAAAATTGCGTTTAAACATATTGTTAACGTTTAGGAAGTGCGGATGCAACAAAAACTTTGTAACAAAAAATGTTATATGACATCGTCGTTTGTGTTACACTACAACGCGGCATCGTTTCCGAATAAGACGTATCGTACTACTACGACGATTATGCCTCATATATACGTAACGATTTATCTTAGCGATTGATCTGTGCAGACCAGTTTGCGCAGTTTTATCGATCGTGTGTATGAAAAATCGTTGTCGATAATCTTACGTCGGTGGCAGTTGCAATTTTTATCAGATAAATCGTTGTCGATTACATTTGCACAGTTTTATCGTTGCGTGTGGACGGCGATCGCTCAGTTCGGCAGTACCTCACGGAGCTTGCTAGTGTTAGCAGGTGCACATCGCTTTTACAGAAGCATGTCGGAATACGAAAGAGTTGGACACCGCGAACTACTTCAAGATTTTATAGAAAGCTACAGAAACGAAACTTGCCTTTGGAAGACTACATTTAAGGATTACCACGACTACTACAAAACAAATGCCGCCTACGACAGGCTAATCGAAAAATACAAACCCATAGATCCATATGTCACCAGGGATACATTGGTTAAGAAGATTAATAATCTTCGGACTACATATAAAAAAGAGCTCAATAAAATAAAAAAATCGTGTAAATTTTATTGTCATTTTTTTATATTATTATTATGTCTAGATTATTTATTTATTGCGCATGATGCCTTCCACTGTTTCTTCACAGATTCTAATTTTTAGGGTTGGCTGGAAGAAATCTGTAAACCTAGAGATAAGCCCACCTTTTGTGCATTTCTGTTTATCACTATCCATGTTTAATGTCATAAATTGTGTACATCAAAGAATTAAATTAATAAAAAAAAACAGATTGCACTCCAGGAGTGCCGGCAAAAGTGAAAACTTGAATATTAACGTTGCGCATTTTTGATATTTTGGAATGGTTAGGATTATTTTGCACGAATTGCTTTAATTATCAGTATGAAAGTACTATCATTTATGTGGTAGAATACAATATTCATTTATTGAGCTATGGTACAAAAACATGACAGCACGAACATTCGCGTAAGCGCCCTGCGCCGTCTTACGAATTTTCGATCAGGGCACATGTCCTGCCGCGAGTTGAGAAGTTTTTACCCATATCAAAAAAAGTGCGCAACGCCGCTAAAGAAGTTTTCATTTCAATAAACTATAAGGTCTCCAGTACATCGTAAATCTCAAGTGGCGAGAATCAGGTATGGTAATTTAGTGCTCCCAGGTAGAATGTTAGCGCTTGAAGTTTAGGAACGAAGCTCTGTAAAATTATGCAATGAAACATGAGTATGTTGCAGTTGTAGCAAGTGTTTGAAGTCAGCTCCGGACCCAACGAAAGTAAACAAGTGGGATCTATACTTGCTATCGTCGGCTTTGTAGTAAACACTTGTACTTATCCACTACATAATAATAATGAATAGTGGATAATTATAAGTATTTACTGCAAAAGTGTGTAGACAAGTGTGCTCTCTGTTCTCGTTGCTTGGCTTTCGCTGTATTGTTCATATCCAATGTAAATCAACCAAACCGTAGTCTAAATAGGGAACAGTATAGAAACCAAGCCCTATTTTTTTTATAATATTGGAAGACAAACAAGCAGACGGATTTTTGATGGTAAGAAATGCACACCGCCTAGAGACACCAAAGGCGGTAATGGTGCGTTGCCAACCTTAGGCCGGGATGTTAGTGCTCAAGCAAAAGTATAATTACCGGTTACCTTACCCTCCGAACCGGAACTAGTCAACGGCAAGCGCTGACGCTATGGCGAGAATAAGTAAGGAGGTGGTACCAATCCGGGCGATTTGCTGCGAAACTCTACCACCAAGTCAGATGTCAAGGTGTTAGTGACGATACGCCAGTGCTTGCTTTTACGAGCTGCCTGGCACAGCAAGCATTGGTCTATTCTTCAAAAGAGCCCGGACCAACACGGGGGATCAACCTACACTCCATTGAAGTTATAGGGTTTTCAGGTTTTTTTTATTCATAGAATTTCAATGAATATGTAGTTTATAAATAATATAAATAGTTAATCGCATGCTGTCTTATCAATATACACGGACTAAGCTAAGAATAATAGTACGTTGATATTTTAGTTAGTCTGTATCACATTGTAACAAAGACTAGGTTGAACCAAAGAATACCTTACTTCATGTTATTAATAAGACGGTTAGTGTCAGTTAATCCGAGCCAAAGATGAATACGCTCGGGAAATGTTTTAAATTTTTGCGGAAACAAATAGGAACGTATCGTTCGTCATGTGGCACGCACTACTATAGCACCCCGAAAGCTGTTTAGGGGTCTCGTCGATGTGGATGTCTGTGTGAGTGTGCCCGTTTCGAACGTTTGTATATAGTTTCCATACTGTGCCATATTTATACGTGACTAAACTGCGCAGTTTCAGGTAGTATATATTTAAATAAAACACTTTTATGTTCGTTTGACATCATTAGATAGTCTTCGTTTGGCTTCCATCTAAGAATGTTAATAACGGAATATACTATATTGTTCTCCGGTATATTGTAAATCTGAGTGGCGAGAACCAGTTATGCAAATTTAGTACTCCCAGGTAGATTGTAAGCTCTTGGAGTTTAGTTACGAAGCTCTGCATAACCATGTAATGAACTGAATATTTTGCTTAAGCTATTACAAGGTTTTCAGATCGGGGTATATAAAATGAAAAACACCAATTTTAACTTACTACTGGTGATAAAAAAAAGTTATAAAAAGTGTTCAATAGTTTTACAATTAATCAGCTCTGTGGCCTATTACTTCGGTGCTGACGTTGACTACAATAGGTCTCGGGTTCGATTCTCGGATGGTGCAAATCAAAATATATTTTCAATTTTCTTACAAAAATAAAGTTGCTCGTAACTGAATAACTTTTCGGTGATGATAAATTTATCACCCATCTCATTGTGGTACTAAAACATACCTTTAGCTAAACGTGGGTTTTATAGCGGTACTCATAATAATATGGTAGTTCTCGGAAATACCTCTACCTTCGGCGATTTTTTCTTTGAACTGACTTCGAAAAATAATATAAAAAACAACTAAAACTGTCCCTCTAGTATACGATTTAAAGGTAAAAATATACAATTGAACAAACAAGATCCTATTTTAAAAACATAAAATAAAATTGAAAATTCTGACTGTAAAATGATAAAACAATGCGAAATCTGCCATATTTGAATTAGGCAATAATCAATGAAGCGTATCATTTGATAGTTCCATCTTAGCCACAAACCATTCCACATCACTGAGCAATGCAGATAAACCCTTAGTATATAAAGCGAAGAATTTTATAGCGTATAAAAATATTACAATGACCCTTTCCAAACAAGACCCTAACATCGCGTTCTGTAAGCTTTTTTCGCCCTCAAAGTTCTTTGCAGAAAAAAAATGAACTCTAAATCTAAGACACAAAGATTTGTTTTCCATAAAAAGTTAGAATTTTAAACAGTAACTGCTGTAATGTAACTTGTTTCAAGGTGGAATAATCTAGTTAATGAGATGGCCTGGATGTTTTCGCGACCACTCATCCACTTCGTCCATAATGTAGCTTCTTGGGAGTTGGAGAAACGCTTTCTAAAGTTGTATAGGCGTCGTCTTTGGAGGACTACTGAAGAACAAATAATTTCATGGAAGCATTAAAGTCCGGATTTCTTTTGACTTGGTAAATGTAATTTTGGAGTGGGTTTACATTTGCGTCGTGACTAAGATTAAAACCTTTTTTTTTACAAAATATTCATATGAGTTTTGTCGGCGTGAGACGAAAGGTTACAGGTTCAAATCCTGACGGGGGCAAAATTTTTTCTTTTCTTAAAAAAATTATAAAATAAATTGCCTCTGTGGTCTAGCGGTCTGAAGTTGGAATTGACTTCACGAGGTCTCAGGTTCGAACCACGGACTGAACAACAAAAAGAAAATGTATTTTTCTATATTTATTTTCTATATATAAAACAACTTGGCCCAGGATTGTACGTGTGTCTTGTTGGCAATAGGCTTATTAGGAAATCCATCTGCTTGTTTCCCTTCCAATCTAATAAACATAATAAAAAAATAATAAACCCGTAAGGACTTGGCGTGAAGATATGTATGTACCTATCTAATAAACATAAAAAAACATAATGTTAGAATTTCAACAAAACGTCATACAACAAATGTTGCTTTAATTTATTTGATATTTTCCATCGCCGGCGCTTGTTAAAACTTCCAAATAATCATATTATGTTTAAATAAAGAAACACTTGTGCTGTTTTACGTATCACTTGTAATTTATTTTTTTGTAAATAGCCTACCGGTTTCGCTTATCAGGACTTAAACTTATTTTTGGTTTGTTTGTATATTGCTTTAATTATTTGTTTGTGACATATGTACGAGTATAAGGTTGTTTGAAAGGATACCGCTGTGTGTCAATTTGTTTGAAGTAAGAATTTGGTGTTTCGTGTATTCGTAATTTATTCATATCTAATGCCCAATAAAGAGAAATTGATACAGTTTGTATTATACTGAATTATCAATCGAAACACTAAGTCATATAGAAAATTTTCATATGCACTATGTAGGGTATTTTACGGCTATAGAACATAGAAGGAAAGTACCTTAAATATTGGAGATGGATTAATTTAATAAAAGAAAACTTTACTGCAATTTAAAAAAAAAACATTTAAATACAATTTATGGATTTTAAATAATTTCCTGGTTAAACCGGGTATCGAACCCGCTAAACGTAATCATACCGATCGAAATAATATTGAATAGATCGGATTTACCATAAGCATCTTTGCTAAACAACATCCTATTATTACTAATAATAATATTATGATTGATATTATAACTTTCATGAAATTTAGTACACACCTAAAGAGTAACTTGGATTAACATATAGAATCATAATTACGAGAATAAAGGTTTTTATCCCGAAATAATGTTCCTGTGGAACCACGCGGGTAACACCGCAGGTAACAGCTAGGCACTACATAGTATAAAACAAATTCGCTTACTCTGTCCCTATGTCCTATTGTATGCTTAAATCTTTAAAACTACGATTTTGATGCAGTTCTTTTTAATAGATAAAGTGATAAAAGAGACAAACGAGAAACGGATTTTGATGAGGTTTTTTAATAGATAAAGCGAGTTACAGTGAAGATTTTTATGTTTCTTTTATAGCCGTACGAAGCGGAGGCGGGCCGTTAGTTAAAAATACCTTTATATTAAAAACCTTTATATTTTAACTCGAATTCAACATTGGAAACATTACATCTATATGACTACATATAATAAATAGCTAAGCTCAGATATGATATCTATGTTCATTAGACAAATCCCAGCTTGAGTTGACAGCTTGACAGCTCCATCTGTGTATGAATAAATGTATCTCCGCCAGTTCAGAGAACTCAATTTTCACACGATTTTCTCCAAGTTATAGCTTACCTATCAAGAGCCTTATTAAAAGTCTTATATTTATACGTGAAACAAAAACTTTGGACCTCTTTTTAACGGAAATTGTGCGGAAGGTATGACATTTGGAAAACTTATAGTTTATGTCTAGGAGAAATGCAGAACGCTAATGTTTTTCAATAATAATGCTCATAATGTATATTAAATCAAAAAATAAAACATTACACATACTACGATGCATTTGATACACACAAACAAATATATCGATGATAACGATAAAAGATCACACATTCATAAAGTTTGGAAACAAATTAGTTTGTCTTGATAAATGAAGATGGCGTTTTTATCACAAAGATATTAAAATTTATTAGAATTTTGATCAATGGGCGACCACTATGGTATATACGGTAGATATGGTATGTATGGTATATGGTATGTCATATGCAAACCGACAAAAACTTAAAATAGTTAAAAACGAATAACAGCAAATAAGAATCTTCGCGCCCGTATCGCCGAAAAGTTAGGCGGAGATACAAGTCGGAGGTATTTAGTTCCACAATGGTGGCAAACCTATCGCCAAGAGAGTACTAATCAAATCTCCGGAGAATTTGTGAAGTATGTCCTACTACACACAAAAGAATAGGACTGAGTATTAAAATAAACCTATCATTTTGTCTTTTTCATAACTCCTCATAATAAACAGGATAAAAAGTGGCCTGTAAAACTGCTATGCTATGCTATATTCGAGACCGGAACATAGGCGTTAAATCATGATCAAAACACTACCTTTGAACATGTCTGTTTTAGGTCTGGCACTTCCACACTTTACATGTAAAATTTTATTTGTTACTGTTTAATTTTTACATACATACACACATACATATTT
>NJDC01001075.1:81810-99279 GCA_002245475.1 Calephelis virginiensis
AGGGGGAGGGGGGGTTGTAGCGAGATATCACGTGTATTTATTTTATCATTGATGGCGTAATCAAGTCGCGATTTCTAAACTGCAATTATTATACTCTTCTTAAGTGTCGAAGAAAGCCTGACTGATCTGTATTTTTTTGTTTTTATTTTTCTTTGTTGTCGCCTCTGTGGTCTAGTATTCAAGTGTTGGATATGTCATGACACGGGTTTGATTCCCGGGTCAAACACCAAAAACAAAATTGTTTTTTAATTTATTTAATAACAAAAAACATTTTTCTCCTTGCTTTTGTTTGCCAACTTTCTCGCTGTAGATTTAGCGTCTTCGGCTAGTCCTGTCCGACATCTTCAAGGATACGGGCGCGGACATACTGACTCAAACTTTCATTTATTATTTTTTGCTAGCCAATCAAAATCAATCTGAATTATTTAAGAGCAGTGAAACTGCAAAAACCGACACAAGTTATTTCATTTACACGTCATGATTTGCAACAAAGGTCGAGTTTATACATCTAGCTCATATATTTTTTTGTAAGTTTAATCGATTTCTCCATTATTGCTGAACCTACTTTACAATTATTTTTTTTATTTAAAAGAGCAAGCTTCCGAGACAGTCCTATTACAAGTCCAGCTACCAAATCAGACATCAAATGTTTTTTTCTTAGTCTACTAATAAGTAGAGAAATAACTTGATTATTTTAAAAAAATACAATAACTAATTTATGCAAACTACACTACCCAGCGAATTTCGATCACTTAACTCTCCATACGCTCTGCCTACATTCACTGACACTTGCACTTAACTTAAAGATATGATATGTATGTAAAATGACCTGTTCGTTTAAATGTTTTTATTCATTCTAGATTTCAAGTGATTGGTCACTTTGTACTGCATGTATTGTGTATTAGGTATTTATGTCTGTAATTTTTAAACTACAAAATATTTGTAACTTCAAAAATAATAGGGATCATCTGTAATCTCGAGCTACAAACCAAGTAGCCCAATCTACATTTAGAATTTTTCTTCTCTTAAACGTAAACCCCTTAAGCGAGCGGTATAAAAATATTGTATAACATTAATCGAAACATAAAGTGCCTGTCAGCTACATTTCCTTACGATCGGTTATGTAGATTCGGCGCGAATCTCGGCCATGGTAAAGACCGACAGACATATAGTTTAAGGTTGTACTAATGCTAATAAGCTGTCACTTTTTAGCCAGCAGCTATTGCTTGTAAATATATTTAATGTAGTGAATTCATTCGTCTACACTTTTATTATAAGTACATATTAATTAAGGTTAACTCAAAACCACTAGTGGGATGTAGACAACATTTTGGCGGGACCATCTTGAAGTCATGACCTACCTTTCAAAAAAAAGAACCATCAAACCGGTTTTGTGGAGTCTGTTATACCTAGGAAGTGCGATGTTTTAAACAAAAAAAAACGGTTTAGAAAAGGGTAAAACGGTTAACACACCGACAAAAATCAGTCGGTAAATTGGTAAAAAAAAATACACGTGATGTTGGGTAGGGGATGGGGGAGTAGCCTTAAACATCACGATGTACCAAGTGGGAGGGGGGTCAAAAAATGATAAAAATAACCTCACGTGATTAATGGACGGCCCCTAAGGCGAAAGCACAAATACTTTACAACACTGAGTAACCGGAATGTTAGTGCTGAAAAATCACCACCACCGAATCGTTAATCTTGTCCCGAAGGTGGTGTTCCTCAAGCATTACACTTGATCAAAGATTGACAAATGATTTTCGACTCCCCGAAGACGGACTATGAAAAAGCTACTGCAAGTAGATTGAGTTTCGATCTTAGAGCATACGATACTACAGAGTAAACGTGGTCTTATGTTGAATTTTGTTAAAAAATGTTTTTGTTTATTAAATATAACATAACAGTTAGCTGCCTTATTCATAAAGAGTACTTAAATAACCTCCTAAGCATTGCTTAACTAATCATTTGATAAAGCCTTAAACATTGTTTAAAAATTTGTTATTCATAAAGTACATTTTGACAATGCTTAGTTAAATACTGTTTAACTTGGTAGGTTTTGGTAGAAATATGGCTGTATGCGTATATCTTTTGCTAAAAGTGAATTAAACAATTTTCATGCGTTGTCAACATCGTTGTTTCCATAGTGATTATATTCTCTTTGGTTTCCATGTTGTTTCTGAATACAGTGTCGGACGTCTATGACCTCTTGCTAAAGAGTATTTATATTCCTTGCCTATAACTATCTACCTGCTAATGTGCTGAACCTGGGCTATGTAACTTGTTGGCGTTTCTTAAACAATGTGATGTCAAAGTTCAGTACTACTAGTATTGTACTACAATAAAATAAAATTTATTAGAGTAAATATACTTGATGCAACATAGTCACAAAACATTGGAACTGATACACTGAATTTCAAAATTTTTTTTTAATGCATCTACATTATGTTACTAAGCTAAATATAAAATGATGTCATTTCTGTAATATTTTCTCCCGTGTTGGTTCAAGTTCCTTTGTAGAATAGACCATCTACCTTCCTGTTAGACAGCGCGTAAAAAGCTAGCATAGGCTTACCGTCACTAGCACCGTGACAACTGACTGAGGCTAAGTTTCGCAGCGACTCACCCGGATTGGTACCACCGCCTTACCTATTCCTGCCGCCATAACGTCAGCGCTTGTTGTTGGATTGTTACGGTTCGGAGAAAAAAGTAGCTAAACTTACTTTTGCTCAGGGCTTAACATCCCAGCCTCAGGTTGGAAACTCACCATTGCCACCTTTGGTGTCTCTAGGCGGCGTGAAATTTTCACCATCAGAAAATCTGTCTACTTTTTTGCTTCCAATATTATAAAAAAATGATCTGGAAAACTATTGCTTCTTCATAGGAGTCATTGGCCATATACATAATTTAACATATTATTATAGTCCTATATTGTTCCAAAATCCAACATATCCCGTCCAAATTTGTCCAAACTTCAACGAAATCAAAATATTTCATTGTGTATATATAGAAAATCCATAAGAATACACAAATAAGCCATATTAAATGGCTATTTGTTGTATTTTGTCATTGCACATAAAATCAGCTGTTTGAAACTTAGTCAGCCATTTTGTTGATTAAGGTTTTTAAACAAGGGTCCGAGGTTGTTTAAAGTGACAGGTATTTAAGAGTACATTTTAACAAATGATTAACTCTAAATAGCGTTTATGAATTAACTTTTTTTTTAACATTATTTAAATTGGCGATTAAAAGTTATACGACGTTTATGAATAAGCCTGTAGATTATTAAACGTCATTTTTCGCGACGAAATAGTCCATTTGAAAGGAGATTTAAATGATGAGGCTAAATAATTACAAAGTCTTGATCTTTAACAGTCACAAAAAACTAACTTTAGTTAAATGAGTTAAGCACAACAACAAAATCTGTAAGACAATATTTTTGACTCAGTCTTATATAACTACAAGAATGAATAAAAAAGGTATGATCAAAATTTAGCTAAGTTTAAACCAAAACATTAAAATTCATTTTTTTTTAGATATTGAAAGGCAAAGAAGCGGGCGGACGGTTGAAATTTCACGCCGCCTAGAAACACCAAAGTTGGTAATGGTGCGTTGCCAACCTGCGTCCGGGATGTTGGGCCTCGACCAAATTCTTGGTATTTATGCATAAGTCATGTTCTCTTAAATAATAACTAGCTTACAGTCATGATTTCAATTTTTTTTCATTTGCCGGGTTTAATAAGACAGATGCAATTTATACTACTATAATTGAAAATTGGTATAACAGTCACCGTTTAATGTGGGAACAAACATAACAAACAGACATTCGTGCGAATTTTAGAATCGTCCCAGTGATCTATCACAATATTATTTTTTCTAGCTCTTTTACGATTTATCAACATTTAAAGTTTTATTTAACGACATTAAAAGTTTAAAAATAGATCTTTTATAGCGACACTAAGTCACCATTGTATTATATCATCTAAGAGCTGTTATATAGATTCAAATGCTTTATTTTATCATTGTATTTTTCTTTATAGCTCTAAACTCACGTCTCACGTGTCAACGTGATTTACGAGAAAACTGCGTGAGGTACAGTCAAATAGAAAGTGTATTCTTTCATTGGTTCCAATGAAATATATATAGGGAGTTTTGACGCCATCGTGAATGAAGGTGGTCGTATTTTTTTCATTATTATTGTATTTCGTGTTTATATTGAGTGAAATTGGTTAATTTAGGTGGGAATTAGATTATTTTGTTCAGTGAAAGTGCACAAATGAAATAATCATGAAGAATTAGTGTATCGTCTATTTCCTCACTGCCGTCAAATCTCCTAGATGAGTTTGAGTAACGAATCCACCTTGACCTTAATTGACTTTGTACATAGTGACCAATGACTGTATAAGAATTAACCAACTTGACATTGGCAAAATAAGTCGTGAAAAACGATCGAAAGCCATAATTATAAAAGAAGAAGAAGAAGAAATATATATCGCGTCGTGAAATGAAATAAACTAGGAAAGTTTAACAGAACAACATTTCGTTTCTGGACGTTGAGAATACTATTTTGAATTTGAAGTTTTCTTTCCAATGCTGAAACAATATTAAAATCGTCCGTTCCTTTTCCCAAACCTTTTTATATTTTACCAGAGTCGGCAGACGTTGTCATGTCCTAACTATAGATATTGATTGATTATTTCATATGAACATTTCCAGACAATGACACAACAAAAGAAAATTAGCCAAATCGGTCCATTCGTTCACGCATGATGCGATGACCAAAAGAAAAAGGGACTTTTTTATGAAGAAGATATATTTACTATGAAACAAAGAAAGAAACAGACAGTGCGTGCGTTTGATAGAATTGAATAATATTTGTCAGATATCGTTTTGTAACATCCTTCGCAAAAAGGAGGATGTTATATGTTCATCTGCTATATTTATTTTTACGCATGTTAATGAATTTCTCCTTTATTTGTGAAGCAATTTAAAAAATACATGTTTCATTTAAAAACGCCTACTTATCGTCCTATTGCTGCCAAGTCTAAATCTGATGATGAGATCCTGGGGAAATCGGAGAAAAATTTAAATCGAAGTTTCTGCTTAAAATCGTATGTTTATTAGCTGATTTATTTCACTTAAATTATACTTGCTGTTGTTAGTGGAATATAATTATTCTGTATTGTTTTTGTTTATAGAACCCAATGTGAATTAATAACATCGACTTTATAGTATAGAAATATTAAGAGTTAAATAAAACTTTTATTTGCGTTTATTAATTTTTATTTCAATCTTTAAATAATTAAAATGAAAATATGCAAACGAATATGTGCGTAATCGGTAGTCTCATATACGACGGAGAGCACATTATTTGAAACCAACAATAAAAGTTTACGAGGGCCAAGTTGCTCCTCTGACTATAAATGTAGGTAAGCTATTTACAGTTAACACCCTGCCATTGAGATTTAATTACTTACAATTTTAAAATTATACACAAATCGATCAATTATACAGAAAACAATGTCCTGATAAATGATTCAATTCTTCCGAGAGTTCAGAAACTCCAAAATGCAGACAAAATCGCAGGCACCATATGGCTTCATATAAGTCAGAGTGCACATCACATAATTTAGAAGTCTAACAATAAAAGTGAACAATAAAAGTTTACGAGGGACGAGTCGGTGCTGGGACTATAAATGTATTTAAGCTGTATACAGTTATCGTCATAGAATCAAGATTTTATAAGTTCACAAATTTAAAACTATTTGTAGTTACTATTTAACTACAAATAGTTTAAAACACCTTTTGCCTCTGGAGTCTAGCGGTCCACTGTTGGACTTGACTCCACGAGATTTTGGGTGCGATTCTCGGGTCGGGCAACTAAAGGAAAATTTAATTTTTCAATTTTCTAACGAAAAATAGAGTTTGATATTCGACATGTGTCCGTTTGGAGAAAGGCTTCCCACCTATACCCTACTTTTATGGGACTTAGTGTCTTCGGCCTCTCGTTGTATGTCTGCCTACCGCTTCTAAGATATCTAAGATATGGGCGTAAGGGTATTTTTTTGTTATGTTGAACATAATATACACATAGTCCTATTTCCACAATATTTTTAGTGAAGAAGTACAATCATACTAAAACATGGGTATAGGCCTACCCAACAGTTAGTGTTGTATGTCAGATTGAACATTACATAATTTAAAAGACCAACAATAAAAGTTAACGAGGGTCGAGTCGCTCCTTGGAGTATAAATGTAACTAAGCTGTTTACAGTTAACGCTCTACGATCAGGATTTCATTATTTTACAAACTTGAACAGTAATATATCTACGTTTAATATATTTATACATAATAGTGGTCGCCCATTGGTCGAAATTCGACCATAATAAATTTTAATATCTTGTTGATATGATCTTCATTTCTCAAGACCAACTACTTTATTTCCAAACTTTTTAGTGCGCCATCTGTGATCTTTTATCGTTATCATCAATATATTTGTTTGTGTGTGTCAAATGCATGGTAGTGTGGGTAATGTTTTATTTATTGATTTTTCAATCATAATGGTTATAAATGTACTTTATAAGCATTATTATTGAAAATATTAGCGTTCTGCACTTCTCCTACACATAAACTATAAGTGTGCCAAATTTTATACTTCTGCGTCCGCACACTTTTTTTTCATAAAAAGGGGTCCAAAGTTTTGGAATCACGCATTATTATATAGATTCTAGAATTAAAAAACCAAAAGGCCTCTGTGCTGTAGCGGTCTGGCTACATTACTTCTTGAGGTCCCAGGTTCGCCCCCCGGGGAGGACAACACAAAAAAAATAGAAAATATATATTTCCAATTTCGTAAACAAATACCGTTGCCCGGGATTGAATATGTGTCTGGTGGTCGATAGGGTTGCCACCTGTCACATTGTGGTACTTAGTGTCTTAGGCTAGTCGTGAGTGCCCTGATTGTGTATCTGACTATAACTTCCGGGATATGGGCGTGAAGATACTTTCTTTCTTTTTAAATTATTTCAACTTTCAATGTAAACTAAATGTATATTTCGAAAAACCCTGAAATACGTGTTTCATCATTTGTACTAAAAAGCATTAATTCAAAGTTTCATGCAAAAATGTGCAATAAAAATATTTTTCTCATACAAACTTTGCCACTCCTTTTAGCCCTTTTAGGGGTTGAATTTCCAAAAAATAATATGCCTATGTCTTTCTCATGAATGCAAACTATCTACATATTAAATTTCAGAAAAATCGGTTGGGTGGTTAAGGCGTGAAAAAGTAACAGACAGACAGACAGAAAGACAGAGTTACTTTCGCATTTATAATATTAGTGTGGATAAAGAAAGTAAAATGAAACGTTCCATAAATAATAGTACAAGTCATCGAATAACTGCTAGAAAACGTCTTTCTAAGCAATAATTATCCCATTCAAACTGTACATTAGTTTTGATTTATTAGGAACAAGAACACGAGTAGAAAAATAAGGTAAATTATAGGCTTGAACGAACAAAGCTCGAAAAGGGAAATGAGGAAATGGTTTTCTCGTGTTTCCTATTGTGCAGCGACGTCCAATATACAAGTCTAAAGGTAACTTTATTGGTAGTATAGTTTCATATTAACCAACTCCAAAAACTAGTTGGTTGTCAATTCGATTGTATGTTTTTATGCATGTTTGTGATGCGATTACGCGGTCAATTACAAATAGTTTTGATGTTTCTTTTATAAAAATGTAGGTCATAATTCCGAAGTGAAGTTGACGAAGTCCTGACTAGATATTTCTGAGGTATACTTAATAATATAAGTTTTTATGTACCTTGATGAAATTATGACACGATTGTCGACACGATTGATGACAGCTCGCAAAAGGCGAGCATAGGCTTACCGTCACTAAAACCGTGACATCTGACTAGGCGGTAGAGTTTCGCAGAGTCACCCGGATTGGTACCACCGCCTTACCTATTCCTACCGTCATAACGTCATGACGTGTTCTAGTTCGGAGGGTAAGGTAGCCGGTAAAGTTACTTTTGCTCGAGGCCTCACATCTCGGCCTCAGGGTGGCAACACACTATTACCACCTTTGGTGTCTCTAGGCGGCGGGAATTTCTTACCATTAGGAAATCCGTCTGCTTGTTTGCCTTCTAATATCATAAAAAAAAGTTGATAACATTTATATGGGACGGGACATACATATCCAAGTCTCTTACATGGTAGAAAGAGAGTATCGAGTGAAGAATGTCACGATCCTTATGTTTGGCTTCCATGACATGCATTACCCTTTTTATACAAGCAATTTTTATACTAGTTTCGAAGACTTTTGATACAACCTATTCTAATCTGTACTCCACACCACAAAAACTATCATAAGACCAAAAACATGAAAATATGAACAGCAATGTCGAATCTATCCATATATTATATACGTACACTTCATTAACAACGAACCAACAAAGTTATAAATTCAATTAATGTATTCGAGTTTGATAGAATTTGTCGCTATATTTTACATTCCCCGGGCTCGCCGGGTTTGTAGTTCACTATCATTATGTGGTCGCCGTTGCTAATTGCGGCTAGAACTAGTACAGCCAAGGGAATGTTTGGGAGGAGACAAGGTTTATAAATACGGATCGATACTGTAATACTGGTTTTTAGATTAAAAGTAAAGAAAGTATCTTCATGCCCATATCCCAGAAGGGTTAGGCAGAGGCACTACCAGAGCACCTACGATTAGCCGAAAAAACTAAGTCACAAATGTTATAGGTGGTAAGGCTATCGCCAACCGGGCACATATCCTATCCCGGGCAACGTCATTCCTAATAGAAATTGAAAATACACATTTTATATTTATTTCACGTGTTAAGCGATGGTGTATCATAAAAGAAATGTATTTTTGATTTATGAGTTAACTACTTTCTCAAGTGATTTTAATAATTTACTCAATACTATAAGATGAAAATACCTACTTTATTTGAGTTTTCGATCGTCAGTTTGTGTTAAGTATGGTTTGGGATAACGGAAGATTTTAATGAGACTTTCCCGTGAAAATAAATCAGATTACAGGAAAATATACTGACCACTGATCTCCTAGAACTACTGTTGAACTTGACGCGAAATCGTTTAGTCTTTTTGAAGTTACACTTCTTTTGGCGCGATTGGGAAAAATGATGAGAGTGAATTTTTACGATGCGCGAGCACACCGACAAATAAATGTGACAGTCTGAAGTTAGTTGCTAACGACAGTAAAAAGGCAACACCCTGAAGTTAGTTGCAAGCCTTTTTATTTGGTATTTTTGGATTGTTACGCAAAAGAAGTATAACTTCTTACATGCGTACATGAGCACACACACTCTTTTTTATGTGAGAGGTTAGCGAACAAGCAAAAAGCTCTCCTGATGGTAAGAGAATGATGTTACAGGTTCGCTGTCCTGTTGTCGGGATGTTACTCCTATTGTTCAAGTCTACTGGCTACCCTACCCTCCGTACTGTAACACGACAATGTCATTGTGGCGGCAGGAATATGTTGGATAACTTGCTGCACAGCATTTTAGCACTAGTGAAAAGCTATTTAAATTGAATTATGAAGTTTATCTAATAATCGCCTCTGAGGTCTAGCGGTCCGGCATCAGACTTGATTTCTTGAGGTATACCGCAAAGATATAGAAATTGTATATTATCAAAATTTTCCAATAAAATTAACGTTGCCTGGGATTAGATTTGTGCCCGGTAGGCGATAGGCAAGCCTATCACATCGTGATCTATAGTATCGTAGTGTAGTATCTTAGGCTAGTCGTGAGAGGTTCAGTTATGCTTTTGCCGACCTCTTCGGGGATATGGACGTGAAGATCCTTTTTTCGTTTGAGATAAATGTTTACTTGTTTAAAGACATTCTTTGGCGTTGCGTAGATTTTAGGTCACTTAGTGTTTTGTAATTTTGTTTTGTAATGTATTTATCATGGAGAATGCTTTGAGGAGTTGTTTGGATAGATTCTTGCTGCTGCATTTCACCTTTGGGTATTACGTCAGAGCTTAAGGTATAATGCCCATCACCTTCAAGCTTGATAATCTACAACCATGCGATTCCGAAGACATTTGTTACCCCATGACCTTTGTGGAACCAGTTACCAAGGACGGTATTTTCAGACGAATACGAGTTAGAAGTCTTCAAGAAAAGCGCACTTATTCCTTAAAGCTCGGCAACTGGTGTTGCTAATGTCCTTGGTTTGATCACTTTCTATTAGGTGACCCGCTTGATCGGTGGCCACCTCTTATATAAAAAAAAATCATCATCATCATCAGCCAAAAGACGTCCACTCCCCCAAAAAGCGCCACAAGTCACGATCACCAGCCGCTTGTATCCAGCAACTCACCGCGACTTTGACCAGATCATCAGTCCACCGGGTGAGATATCGTCCAACACTACGTCTTCTGGTGCGGGACCGCCAGTCGAGAACTTTCTTCCCCAGCGGTTGTTGGTTCTGCGAGCAATGTGGCCTGACCAATGGCACTTCAGCTTGCTGACTCTCTGGACTATATCGGTTACTCTCGTTTCTTTTGCGGATCCGAATGACGGATCATATCTCGCAGAGAAATATCGAGCATAGCTCTCTCCATAGCACGCTAAGCGATTCTGCATTTATTTAAGAGGCCCACATTTAACAGCCAAGTCTCAGGTCCGTATGTGAAATAGTCAAGCTCAAATCATATCTGAAGTTAATTTAGAAATATGGAAATTTGTTAACAATGTTGATGTACAACTAGATGACGCAGAAAACGTTCTGCCACGTAGATCTTACGTAGCGGTGTAAAACTCTAATACTCAGGAAAAATACTCATATCGCCTCTGTTGTCTAGCGGTCCAGGTGTTGGACATGACTTCATGAGGTCTCGGGCTAGGGCCGGTATTTAAATGATTTATTGCAAACAACGAAATAAATGATTTTCTACACACTTATACACTTCTATTTTTCCACAATATACTAACAGTTTTAAGCAGCTTCGCCTGCGTAGCTTGGTTTCTACTGTACCGATTTTGATGAAAGCCTATGTCACTCATGGATAATTTAGAATTCTAAAAATGAAAGAATTTTTGAAATTAGTTCAGAAGTTTCGGAGCCTATTCATTTCAAACAAACAAACAAAAAATCAAATCATTCCTCTTTATAATATTAGTATAGTATATATTTAAAATTATATCGCTTTCAAGCTATGCATTTCCACTCTTTACAGTACCATTAGGACTCCAGATTAAAACATTAACAAATCTACTTAATTTTAATGTTCAGTGTTGAAAATTCTTTTCTCAATATTTGTATAGGTAGATACCATTTCTTGATCAAAGTAGAGTACTTTACGAAAGCGAGTTAAAGAATTTTCATTATTAATGCGATCGCTTGCGAAATTAAATTATGCGTTGAAATTGTTACAGTTTACGATGTTTCGCAGTTTTAAGGTATCGTTATTAAATTTCTTGGGGAATGTTAAAGTTAGATACGTTGGCTATACATCTATACATCTCTGTTTATATTGAATCGGCGTGCTACCCACATCCCACACAATTCTTTTTTTTTGTTTATCAGGTCTACAAAACGAAGATACAACTTTTAAAGTACATATTAACTTAATCCTTATGAAATAAACATTTTCTAAGCTGACCTCTTCTAGATGTTAACACAACATCCTATCCTATTAATATTATAAATGCGAAAGTTTGTAAGTATCGATGTTTGTTACTTTTTCACGCTCGAATGGCTGAACGGATTTGTCTGAAATTTGGAAGACAGATAGATTGTGACCTGGATTAACATATAGGCTATTTTTAATCCCGATCGCACACCGGGTTTCTGTGAAAACGCGGGCGAAGCCGCAGGTAGCAGCTAGTGCTAAATAAACAAATAAATAATAACCGCTTCGAATTCTAAATAAAATTTTAATATTATTATCTAACAAAACATTTTTTTAAAACTGCTTTTGATAGAAAGTAGGAAACCTCTAAGGATATCCAAGCTAGTATATTGGTTAAAGGTTTTTGTAATTCGATAGTTAAGCGAGTGTCGTCCCAAATTAGTTCCTATGTCAGGCAAGTGTAAAGTGATTGTGTAATCTTAAGACTTTACACTTCTTTAAACTCTTGTACTTTTCTACAATACACTTTATGTTATAATTTAGCCAACCAATTTTCTTGGTGCTTATTAGTAAAGTAAAATGTATCATCACGCCCATATCCCGCTAGAGGTAGGCAGAGGCACAACCAGGGCTTACGACTAGCCGAAGACACTAAGTTCCACAATGTGATAGGAGGCAAGCCTATCGCCAACTGGGTATAAATCCAATCCCTAGCAACATTTTATTTAATTAGAACATCGAAAAAACAGTTTTTTTTCTGTTGACCGACCAGGGAATCGAATCCAGGACCTCGTGCAGTCAAGTCCGACAACTGAACCGCTTATCATTCTTTACTTTGAAAGAATCGAACGGAGCACAATTAATGTTGCGACACAATTAAAAAAAATATTTTGAATACTACTGACTTGTTGAAAGATACAAATGCTACCAACGAAATCAATCTCCACATCTGTTCACTGATTAAATCCCGGTGACGTGGAAATCTGAATATGCAAAGCGCTTGATGCTCGCTAAGGCTCTCAAGGATCATACAGAGCTCGTAGCGATATTAGTTCGTAAATGTAACAATGATAACACGTATATTTATTAATTCATCTTGCTCTAATACTACTTGATGTTCGTATTTTAATCTCTTCGGCGAATAAATAAAAGTACTTGGCGTGAAGACATGTATGTATGTTTGTATCAGTCAATAAAATATATGAAGAGTGTTTATAATCTGTAATATCACCTTAAAATTAAATTATAAGGAACGCAAATATATGAATACTAATAACATTGTTGTTACATTTCAAAAATCGATTTCAATACCTATTGTCTGGTCTAAGTAAAATAGAAAATTTAGATCTATCCACAATTTACCTCTGATCCCACCATCGTATCTTATCTGGATTACAGTGAGACCACTTAGAGAATCTGTTCACAAATGACGTAGTAATCGCTCGACATGTCTAATAAAATATATAGAAAAAAAGAAATAATGTACATAGCCCTACTTTTTTTATGTTACTTATAGACTCTATGGAGATTTTTCCAGAGATACTAATTTCGCCTGTATGGTCCAGCGGCCCGGCGTCGGACTTGACTTCTAGAGGTCCTGCGTTCGATCCCGGGTAGGCAAGAAAAAAAACAGAAAATGTGTATTTTAAATGTTCTAATAAAAAATAAGTTTCCCGGGATTGGATATGGGTCGGTTGGCGATAGGTTTGCTATCTATCACATTGGGGGACTTATTGTCTCCGGCTAGTCAAGGATGCCCTGGTTGCACCTCTGCTTACCTCTTCGAGGATACGGGTGTGAAATTACTTATTTATATTAATTTATTAATATTTTAAAGTGACAACTTCTTTAGCCACATAGTGCACTTTTTGTGAGAGGGAAAAAAAGTTAAACCCTTTTCAGAGCATGTGATCTAACCGAAAAATCGTAAGGCGAAGAGAGAGAAAAACCACTGTATGTTGTCTCTGTATTACATACAGTGATTTTTGTTTCGCCGACCGGTATATCATCCGTTAGGCCGAGCTGTGAGGCTCAAAGATCTCGCTCGCAACCCGTGCTATATATTCTTTATTTGTTAAACAAAATCAATTAAATGAATTTTGTATTTTACCACATCAATGATAGTACTAGTATACTGACAAATAAAGCAATTTTCATGGAAAATTTATCTTAACCATACCTAAATATCAAAAAGAATCATAACGTCAATATTCAAGTTTTTACTTCAGCCTTTCCAGACTGCAAGCTGTTTACATTTTTTTACTTCGGTAACAGCCCAAAAATGAAAATATAAAAAGTAATTATTTAAATCCCAGCAAAGCGGAAATGTCTAAATATGCAAATCACTCGAAGCTCACAAAAGCTCTCATTCACAACGAACTCAGCAATATTTGTTTGTAAATATAATACTGTATTCGCATCGATATTACATTATATTCGAATCTTCAAGTATAAATCCCATGAGAAGATATTAACTTTTGGAATCTAAGGACACTAGATCCGATTCTTTCAGGCCTGTTTCCAAGAAATGGTAGGCAGAGGACTACTAGGATACCCACGACTAGCTAAGGACGCTTAGTCCCATAACGTGATATTTGGCAAATCTATTGCCAACCGGGCACATACCCAATCTCGTTCTACGTTGTTTTTATTAGAAAATCGAAAAACCACAGTTTCCTTTTGCTGCCAGATCTGAGCATCAAATTTGGGACCCCATGAAATCAAGTTCAACAGCGAACCGCTAGACCTAGGGGCGACTAGTAATACGGCATTTTGGAAATACACAAGATATAAAGATGTCGAAAGAGACATTGTTGGTCGAGGAGTAGTAGTTTTATGTGGTTTGCCTGTTTTTTGTAGTGACAGCTAAAGTAAAACGACCATTTAAGAGGCTTGGGTTTGATTCCAAACAGGAATAAGCATCAAACGTATTATCTCTATTTTTCTCTCACTCGTGGCGCGAGTGTCTTATTATTTTAAGGCGGAATATTTGGATAAATTGCGGTATTTAATAAGGTTTTCTTATCATTGATTAGCATCTATGTCACAACTATAAAATTTGCTTTTAAGTTTAACAACTGCAAAATGTTTTGGGTACTGTAGTACTCTTATAACCATCTTGATATTTTGTCTGGAGCACATTTTAGATACAAAATTAGCGGAAAGTGCTATTTAAAGTAAATTTTAAAACATTATTTTTGCAGCAAATTTAGGGCGCTGTGTAAGCAACCCAGTTCTACTGATCTCTATCTTGTAAAACAAACTATTCCCCAAAGGATGGAGAGAACTTGTAAAGGTTTGCGAAGTTAAGGTTGTAATAATTACTGCCTAGAATTATCCTAATTGTACTACGGTCTTACATAGTTTCATACTCTATCAAGCGACCTGTGGTATAATTCAAAAGCGATAATTAAAGTCGAATGAAGATATTTGATCGTTTTAATAGCTCAACAGTAATTACAAACTATATGCATGGGTCCATCTACAAATAAGTAATGTTACTAGATTTGCTTCTGACTTCGTCTGCGCACTAACATTATTTAGATCTGCTGCAAGAACTTCTATAAAGAGAGCTAATATTTTTTCAAAGCATCTTAATGGGCGTATGCCCGAAGAGATGGACAAAGGTACAACTAGGGCAGTTGCCCTAAATATTAAGCCGAATCCTACAACGTCTTTCGGACAGTGTTAATAACTTATCTAGGATCGTGAAATTTTAAATCAGTTGCCAGGTAACTTTGCTATGAGCATTTTTGCAAGTCCTAGTCCAACCGCTGAACAGATTTAGTCAAAATCGGTTAAGGCGCTCTGTTGTCAATAAGTAACCTTCAACATTGATTATGATAATTCATTGATTATGATTAGATGTCGAATGTAAAAGATCGACTATCAGGAAAGCTACATTTATTTTAGATGACCTAAGTAGTTTCCGTAGTAAAGCACTTCTACACACGAGCAAAGTCGTAGGCTTTGCTTGTGCACAAAAGTTTATAGTAAACTAGCAGAAATAATCAACTCTGTGGCTTTGCGGACCGATTTTAGCATTGACTTGTCCAGGGTTCAATTCCCGGGTCTGGTAACCAAAAAGTGTTTTTTTCAGTTGTCTAATGAAAACAGCGTTGCCCGGGGTTAAATAATGAATGAATTTTCAGTTGACGAAAATTTTGTTCACCTTACACAATGTGGGATTAACAAATTCTTAGTGTGTTCGGCTAGTCGTGGGTGCCCTTGTTGTACTTCTGCCAACTACTTCAGAGATACAAACGTGAAACTACTGAGATAAATATTATTCGATAACCTATTTTATAACTTCGCCGTTGTATGTGAAAGAACAACTACGCAATTCTTATACAATACATCGCTTTACACTTAAACCAATCAAACTCTGGTGTGTTGTCTAAGTTTTCTTCGGGGACTTGAATTTGTGGCAGAAAAACTTTCCCTATTAAGACTTGGTCCGTCATTATTTCAGATCGGCTTTCGTACTTCAACCTTATTTCTGTTTGTTTAATAAGAATTGGTATGGTTATAGTTAAATAATGCAGTAAAGCAACGTTCAATGCGATTTTCTTTCCCGACTACGTTACAATGATTTTAAATCTGGATGCAGGTACTAGAAGTGAGTCGTATCTATCGGAACAGTTACATGAAACGTTTCAAAACGCAGCAATGCTTACCATTTGAAACAATTTCGGATGTTCCACCACAGTATTGAATTTAGGTACATGACACGTCAATGAAACACGAAAATGGAAAGAATAGCGTTTATGATATAGTAAATTATAAACTTAAAAAAAATATAAAAAACAGATAATGACACTGCTTAATTCACATTATTATATATTTGAAAGGTCTTAAATACGAACATGTCATCAAAATTGATAAATTTCAAAAATATAATAACTATATATAACAAATATTACAAAACCTTAAGTTTTGCTGTTCCAGTTTCACTTGTTTTTTATCTGTTACTTGCGTAATATTGGGGTGCGTACTGTGTTGAAATATCAAGTTCTGTTCCACTGGAACAGGTTTTTGTAACTGTTGTTTGTCTGGAACAGATTTCTTAATATGCCTATTATAGGCCAACATTAATAGGTACTCCGGGAGACCTAGGTTGACATTCGACGAGCCGACCCGAGTGATTTGGAGCGGTTAAGTCTTCGAAACTGAGGTGGTTGTATGAAAAGAGTAATAAATATGGAGAAATATTGTGAGGTTTAGCTCCAAAAAACTGCAGCAATACCTATAATTAGTATTTCTGAATTAGAATAGCTTAATATATTTTTATTTCTCGTCTAATCTTTAAAACAATTTGTCTTTTTTTATGATATTGGAAGGCAAATAAGCAGACGGATTTCCTGATGTTAAGAAATTCACGCCGCCTAGTAACACGAAAGTTGGTAACAGTGCGTTGCCAACCTGATTCCGAGATGTTAGACCTCGAGTAAAAGTAAATTTACCGGCTACCTCACCCTCCGAACCGGAACACGTCAACGGCAAGCATTGGACGTTATGGTGGCAGGAATAGGTAAGGCCGTGGTACCAATCCGGACGAGACGCTGCGAAACTCTACCACCTTATCATTTTTTTAATCCTAAAATCAGTTTGTCTGTTTGTTTTCACACCATATTTCGGTATTAATTTTAATGGGGTTATATCACTTATCACAGAAATGCCTGTTACACATATGTTTGCACCATATACCTACAACAATAGCAGCCTATCCCAGCATCGCAAAGGTTGACAAACTTTTATGTCATTATACATATAAACATACCTTTAATGTTAAAACTGTTATATTATTGTAATACTCGTATAAATCGCTCTATCTATTAACA
>NJDC01001075.1:100083-113169 GCA_002245475.1 Calephelis virginiensis
GTTGTTTGTCTGGAACAGTAACGCATGGAACAGATTTCTTAATATGCCTGCTATAGGCCAACATTAATAGGTATCCCGGGAGACCTAGGTTGACTCAACGAGCCGGGCCGAGTGATTTGGGGCGGTTAAGTCTTCGGAACTGAGGTGTTTGTATGAAAAGAGTAATAAATATGGAGAAATATTGTGAGGTTTAGCTCCAGAAAACTGCAGCAATACCTATAATAATTAGTATTTCTGAATTAGAATAGCTTAATATATTTTTATTTCTCGTGTAATCTTTAAACCTTATTATTCTTTTAATCCTAAAATCAGTTGGTCTGTTTGTTTTCACGCCATATTTCGGTATTAATTTTATTGGGGTTATATCACTTATCACAGAAATGCCTGTTGCACATATGTTTGCACCATATACCTACAACAATAGCAGCCTATCCCAGCATCGCAAAGGTTGACAAACTTTTATGTCATTATACATATAAACCTTCCTTTAATGTTAAAACTGTTATATTATTATACATACTCGTATAAATCGCTCTATCTATTAACAATACCGCAACAAAAACCGTTGATAGTTTTTTACCGTTAAGCGCTTATAGAGAAAACTAACTTTTTTATACTACCTATGCAGTGACATAATACATACACACATACATGTATATTTGTAAGTATATACATATTGCGTGATTAGTGATTAATATTTCGCATTATTTCTCGTAATTTGTTTAATTAAGAACTCTTCGTTGCCTCAATATATGTATTTGAATGATGTAATGTTACACGTATAACTGCTTGAGGCTAAGGGAAGCGGAAATTTAAAGCAACAAATATTAAATTGTAGCCAAAATATACAGAATTTCAAAGAGCATTTACATTGTAAAGCTGTCGTTTGAGTCTGTTTCTTACAATATCATGTTGCTACCAGAATAACATAATATATTCAAGAGAGAGAGTCATATCTAAATAGTATTGTTTCAGAAACTATTAATTTCCACGCACACAAATAAGTTGTTGAGAGCCAACATAACGTTGAAATAATTATTCTACGCCAGTGGTTCTCAAAATGTTCATGTGGAATTCTATTATATAAAAGGCTGTTTTGTTATGAATAGGTACTTAAAAAAGTATTTTATTACTTAATAAGGCATTGGTAACTTCAATGTGAGTGTCAGCGATTTTACGTTTTTGTAACTATAAAAATTGATTTTATAAAAAATAGTAAGTATGGCGTCGATTAAATTTAGGGATATTTTATTCAGCAATCTTATTCAAGAGCAACATCTCTATGCTTTATTGAAATTGGATGCATTATAAATGAATTATTCGCAACCGCTCGGAGCTGGATATGAAATACAATAGTATCTTTTGGTGGTCGTCGTTCAGCAGTTTGAGAATCGCTTTTCTATACCAAAATTGTGATTAAATTTATAGCATAGCAGTTGAAAATGTTTTAATTACCGCCATCAAATATGAATGTTACGACTGCGTTTCATGTGATGACATACGAAACAACGATAAATATTATTAGTAGTAACGACATTTAAATTTTGTTGGGTAGTGAAGGTATTTGAACAAGTTATATAATACACTTGGCTAACAGATTTTACATTTTCAATAACTGGTAAACCCAAACTCTGAATTACCAATTACTGACCACCAACATTTTTTTAAATAAAATGTGGGTAACGGTAATAATAGTAGTGGTCTACTAGATATAATCAGCTTTAAACAAGAAATTCGTTAACTTCGATTAAATAATAAAGCCGGAAACAAAAAAAAACGGCAATTTAAAAAAAAATCGTAGGTGTCCTGGTTGTGCTTTTGCCTACATATTTAGGAATATGGGCGTGCACATACTTTAGAAAAAAAATATTTAAAAGCCAAAAGTTCAAAATATTGATGTAACATTAAAGTTAGTTTTGATTATATATTCTACCACCGGACCAGAATGCTGAATTTTTATGGATTGGAAGACATACAAGCAGACGGCACTTTCCTGGCTAAAAGATAATTTCTTTTAGCCAGGAAGCCGTCTGGAGTTAAAGCTTATTATAAGCTTCAACTTCAGTTACCAAAGATGATAATGGTGAGTTGTCAACCAGAGCCTATAGCCTCTTGCTTAAGTTAATAGGATATTTTACTTGCGAAAACATCAACACGACAACGACGAGTTGACTTAATAAAATAAATTGATATTCACGCCCATATCCCCGAAGAAGTAGGCAGAGGCACAATCAGGGCCCCCACGACAAACTAAAGACACTAAGTCCCATCATGTGATAGGTGGCAAACCTATCGCTAACAGGGCACATATCCAATCGCGGCAACGTTATTTTTATCAGAAAATTTAAAATATATATTTTCTTGTTGCCTGACCCGGGGTTGAAGCCGGGATCTCAAAAAGTCCAACGCCGGCCCACTAGACCACAGAGGCGACTTAATACAAGCATAAATAGACAAAGTGATGGTACTAAAACGTACGGATTGTCGCAAAACTCAACAGTAATGGTCACGGTGTTGGTAAAAGCTCGTCCCTTCACGAAATACGTAATAGGAAAGCATTGGCCTATATTTTTCAATCAAGCCCGGGACCAACACGGAGTACAAACTCATTCCATTTCACTTACAACCATGCCCAAAGTCCTTTAAAAGTATTCTAGGCGTCACAGTGTCTTTGTCTTGGACAGTTTAAATTGAGGTCAATGGAGATATTTTGTTATGAGTTTTTTGAACTCTCCTATTAAATAAATCGTTTTTTGCATCTTCATTTGTGTCAGAGAGCATGTTAGCACTTACCTGGACATAGAACCCGACTTGTTAGATAAGACTTAAAAATAGTATAGAATTCGACGGAAGGAGTAAGGACCACCAATATACCTATCTATTATATTGCAAAATAAAAACGGATATTCTTTAAAAAATATCTAGCAATTATTTTCCCCGTGTTGGTCCGGGCTTCATTGCAGAATAGACCTTGCCTTCCTGTGCTAGGCAGTTCATAAAACACCGTGACATCTGACTAGGTGGTAGAGTCTCGCAGTGACTCGCCCGGATTAGAAACACCGCCTTACCTACACCTGCCGCTATAATGTCAGCGCTTGCCGTTGACGCGTTCCGGTTCGGAGGGTAAGGTAGCCGTAAACTTAGTTTTGCCCGAGGGCTAACATACCGACCTAAGGTTGGCAACGCACCCTTTTCACCTTGGGTGTCTCTAGGCGGCATGAATTTTTTACCATTAGGAAATCCGTCTGCTTGTTTGCCTTCCAATTTCATAAAAAAAAGCTAAATGATTAACATACCTTACTTAGGCCATATCAGTGATTAGTACTTCCATGGTAGCTACGCTGTTTTTACTCAAAACTCGAAATAATCTCGAATTAAAATTAAGTTATATTTAAATTTAATTTGGCTTATCTAGAGACATAAATTAATGTCTCAATGCATATTTAGACAGGACCTGTTGTAAGCTCTCTATGTTTAATTCACCCGCATGGGCCTTTGACGTATAATCACCAAAGTGATAACCAAAACATCCGTGAAACGATGAATTATCGAATATCCTAATTTAGATCTGGGATATGGACCGCTTGTACATTAGATATCAAGGTAATATGAATATCTTCAACCTATGTTTTCAATTATATAGCAGGTCGGGGTTCATCCATAAATCACATGAGCCATGAAAGGCAAGGCATGATCGGCAAGATTACGGAGTATCACAAGGGGGCGGAGGAGTAGTGAGGATAGTTTTAGTGAAGAGGAGGGTAGTTTTTCATTGAAGTTAGTGCATTTTTATTCAATACATACTAATCCGTGGACTAAAAACAATGCTCTTTAGTAAAATATGCCCCAGTTATAAAACAATTAGGTTTTTCACATAATTACATATTTCTAAATAATTTCCGTATTAATGACTTTTCAATAAAAAAAATCGGTTCTGTAGTCTAGCGGTCTGGTGTTGAAATTGACTTCTAGAGGTCCCGGGTTCGTTCCCCGGGTCGGGCAACAAAAACATTATGTATTTTCAATTTTCTAATAAAAATAACGTTGCTCAGGATTGGATATGTGCTCCGTTGGCGATAGGCTATGCCACCTATCACACTGTAGGACTTAGTGTTTTCGGCCAGTCGTAGGTGCCCTGTGCCCTGTGGGACTTAGAATCTTCGGCCAGTCAAGGGTACCTTTCTTGTGCCTCTTGCTACCTCTTTGGGGATATGGGCGTGAAAATACTATTAAAAAAATCGTTGCCCGGGATTGAACAGTCGGTTGGCGATAGGCTATGTCACCTATCACCCTGTAGGACTTAGTGTTTTCGGCCAGTCGTAGGTGCCTATGTTTGTACCTACATCGCCGGGAAAACAGCGTGAAGATACTTATTACATATTCCCTTTGTTTCTTTTAAACCAGGCAAAAGTAATGAGGGAAAAACATTTTTTTTGTATTCATAAGGGAGGTATTAGCAAAACCTTACTAAAGGCGCTAAAACTTACTAAACCTTGCTCTCTATAAACCTTATTATAGAAAGGGAGCTTTAAAAATGATAACAACATTACATGATTAATAGACGTGCTAAGAAAAGGCACTGGATAATCAAGCACCAAATATGAAGCCATTTGTTGTACAGGGACGCAGATAAGTCATCCCTTTACAATGCTTGGTTGGTTAATTATGTACCTCGACTTATGTATTAAGCTTATACATTATATTGGCAGTTTTTTTAATCATACAATACATTTCATAACTAATCTTCACTCTCATAATCCTTACACCCTCCATGTTCAACCTTAAACATTCACCTAGTTACAATTTAGAATCTGGGGAGCCATTTTCGAATGATAGCGATATTCTAGAGTCACTATCGATGGTACATATTCGTCATGAATAACAAATTTAAAACCCGCACTATGTCAACAGCCACAAGATAGTTCTAGGAGAAATTCAAAAATGGTTCCCACCATCCATGGTCTTAGTAAGTATATAAAATGATGTTATTTCATATATTAATGTACAGTCATCTTTATTTGATTACGTGAATGGATCTTTTCTGTTAACAAATAATTGAGGTTTTAAGGACTTCTAAACATTTGAAGTCAACTATTGCAGTTACTGCGTTTCAATTATTACAATAACATTTTATACAACACACAAATTATGTAATAGATTGATAGTACTTATAATTCTTATTAATCTATTTAAACTAATATTAAACAAAATTATTTACGACAAAAACGTTTTTTGGAAATTTCTTTTTGGAATTAATGAATTAGCATAGAATATTTATTGGACATTTTGACGTTGTTAAAAACAGAAATTCTCCACTGGTCTTGGTGGGTAGCGTACACGCCTAACTACACCGACCAACCTCGAGGCTCGGGTTCAATTCCCGACGGTGGCAGGCATTCGTGTGGTGAACATTTATATGTCTGCATTTCCAGGTCCGGGTGTTTATTAAATTTATTCTGGTATCCATTTAAGTATTTCTATGTATTAGATCGTTACGAAACTCTACCACCCAGTCAGATGTCACGGTGTTAGTGACGGTAAGCCTATGCTCACCTTTTACGAGCTGTCTGGCACCAAGGCAGATGGTCTATTCTGCAAAAGGAGCCCGGACCAACACGGGAAAATCTTAATGGGCGTATTCCCGACAACCATACGGCAACCATATTAATCCAAATCCTATAACGTCCAACACGGGGAAAATTAATATAACGAATAAATTTAATAAATGTTAATAGTTTTTCCATATTTCATTAGGTGGGCCGATTGATATTGTGCTAGACTATTGATGTCAATATCATAGGTGAACTCATTGGAAAAAAATATTAAAAAATCCTAAGAAATAAAATTTGTTTCCAAACAAAATTTTAGGATTTCTTTTTATTAAGACTGTAAATTTCGCGCGAAAAACTTAAAACAATGACAGCCTAAATGAGTTAATCTGTGAACAAACGTGAAATGTGGTGGCAAATTTATAAAATCTCGAAGAAAAGGGATTCTGTAGATTTGATATTTTCATTCGTCGACGCTTGGTAAAACTTCCAAATATTCATATTTTTAAATGAAGGAAAGAGTAAAAGTGTTTCTTCATTTCAAAATATGAGTATGAAGATTCTGTAGGTATTAGCTGTTACTGTTCTCATTATTTCTGTCATACTGTCTTTCACTGCCTTTTAAACAACACTACTTTCTTAAATTACTTTTACTCCAACTTTTTTGGGATATAGAGGGTAAACAAGCAGACAGATTTCCTAATGGTAAGAAATTGACGCCGCCTAGAGATACCAAAGGCGGTAATGGTGCGTTGCTAACCTGCAGTAAAGTAAGTTTACCGGCTACCTTATCCACCGAAACAGAACACGTCAACGGCAAGCATTGACGTTTTGGCAGCAGGATTAGGAAGGGCGGTGGTACAAATCCGGGCGGGTCGCTGCGAGTCTCAACTACATAGTAAAAAAAGCCAGTTTCCGAAAAATGAGCAGATTATTTACTCGACTGCATGAACTGTTTTTTTTATGTTTGTGACGCTAGACCAGTCATGATTCTCAGATTGATCAAGATCAATCTTATCAGTAACAAAGTAGGTTTTTTTGAGTTACATTTAACAATGCACGTTTTCCTGGTTCGTTTTTTGTATTGCATTCATAAATTTGTGCATGGTTAAGTATGGTTCGAAACAACTAGTGGGACGTTGAAAGAAGCAGCAGATGGTCTATTCTACTCAGCAGACACGGACTGACACGATGAATAAGAGTAAGCTATTTGTATTTCTAAACGTTGAAGTGATAGCAACCATCTTTTCGGCCTGATCTTTGTTACAGCAGAGGAAAGCAAAATACTATACAGACTTCACTCAATACCTTTAGGGTTCCTCTCAAATAAACCACAGTAAATAAAAAAGATAAATGTAAAACGTCATGAGCCAATACTAACATTTGCATACCAAATATAACCCAATTGTCCAATCAACCGTCATTGTGTCATGTGACTTTGATCATCTCTATTGTGGCACAATTATTATCTTCCACGAACAAATGGTCGGAAATTGACAGTTTTTTTATAGAATTAGTATGCCAAGTAGAGGATCTAATAGGTCTGATATTGAGTCTGTTTAGAACAGACCATTTAAATCTTCACCTGGCAGCTAAGAGGCGAGCATAGGATATATGGGTCATCAACAACAGTAGAGAAATTCTAAGATGTGGTGGCATGAATAGGTAAAGTCATAGTCACAGTCCTAATTAGGAAAAACGAGGAATTGAAATACATTTTTAATGGCATCCGGCACTAACATGTTGAGAAAATAAACACAAACGAAGTTGGCTTTTAGGATGCAAGGATAAGTTGTAATAATATTCAGCCGGTGACTGGAATTCAACACTACGTAGAGGACTTTGGGTTTCATACAAAATTGTGTAGATCATCTTCACGGCAAGCCGATTGCGTGGTAGGTGTGTTGTTTGTAACTGGGGATGAAACTGGATTTCCGAGTGGCCAAGTGGTGGAGCGATAATAAGAAAACGTTAAGACTTATTTCATGTCTTTATTCAGGTCTCTTTTATATAACATATCTAATAGATGACAGCTCTCATATTATATCAGCGCTGGATTACCAGACTCAGACACATATATAAAAATCAATGACTAATCACAGATAATATATTATCTATGATTGTTACAGTAGGCAGAGGGTATCGAATACCAAGTAGCACGATTTTTACAAACCTACCCAGCTTCTTCAACATTAATCACTCTTTTCATACAGACACACATGCTAAAGCCTAAAAGTTTGTATTAGAAAAAGGTATATTATATTTGAAGTACACAAAAACAATCTTGTAAAAATACTTAACAGATTATCGCTAAATCTTAACTGTTCAACTTGAGAATAAAACACCGGATAGAAATCTTGCAAACTTTGTAAGAACCAAGACAGATATATAAATGAGTTTTTCTAAAACACTGAATCGCTCTCTGGCGTAATATCCACTTGAAATAATTAAACTTGATTAAATTTCACTTATAACTTCAAACTTTATAAAATTTATATTAAATGTACTTTAATAAATTTTGAATCTTAATTCAAATGTCATAATTGACCGTCTAGATGTGGAGATATCGTACATTCCTAGCGCCGCCTATGTGGTCTAGCGGTTCAGGTGTTAAACTTGACTGCATGAGGTCAATTTTCTAATGAAAAACAAACGTTGCTCGGGATTGGATATTTGCCCGGTTGGCGATAGGCTTGCCACCTATCACATTGTGGGACTTGGTGTCGTCGGCTAGTCGTGGGTGCCCTGGTTGTGCCTCTGCCTACTCCTTCGGGGATATGGGCGTACAGATGCTTGTTTTTTTCAATAAGAACGTCTAAGAACACTCGCACATAAGTTACCTTTAATACAAAAAAAAACTAAATTGAAATCACTGCATCCGTCCGGGAGTTACGATGCCACAGACAGACAGACACGTCAAACTTATAACACCCCTCTTTTTACGTTGGGGGTTAAAAATGAAACAGCTGAAATAAGGAAAATTAAAGCTAAACAAAAGTAATTGACCTAACTTTCCATTTACGGTGGAGACCAATATCGTTCCAGTCTATTTTCGTTTCGCTGGAATATCGCCGACACAGCTTTTTGTCGGGTTTTCTAGTCTCGTGTCCTCAGAATGATTGATAGTGTCCCGAACGTATTTATCCAGTTCAAAATGTCAAAAAAACAAATTTAAATGACATTTCACGTACAAAATATTTAGGAACGACCACATTTTTTCTGCCTTGAAATATTTTACAACTTTTTTAAAAAAAAAAGTCGTCATACGCCCATATCGTCGAAGAGGTAGGCAGAGGCTTGTGCATCCAGGGTACCCACGACTATCCGAAGATACCAAGTCCCACAATGTGATAGTTAGCAAGCCTATCGTCAACCGGGTACATATTCAGTCCCGAGCAACGTTTTTTTTATGAGACTTTATTTATCATATTAAATAGTAAGATAAAATAAGTTTATCCGCTATCCTTCCTAAACTCAAACAGGTTAATGGCGGCCATTGACGTTATGACGATGAAATGTATCAATACAGGCATGGTCAAGGTCAATTGTATTACTGCCACCCTAACGTCAGTGCTTGCTGTTGACGTGTTCCCGTTCGGAGGATAAGATAGCCGGTAAACATACTTTTGCTCGAGGGCTTACGTCCCAGCCACAGGTTGGCAACGCACTATTACCACCTTTAGTGTCTCTAGAAGGCGTGATTTCGTACCATCAGGAAATCTGTCTGTTTGTTTGACGTTCTTTTTATTTCTTTTAAATTTAAACAAATCAGCAATAGGCTAAAAAGCATTAAATAAAACTAGCTTCGTTAATAAAAACCGATTCCAAAATAAATAGTAAAAAATAATTAATATCAAACCTTTATTATTTTTTATTTTTTAGTTATGAAGTCGGTTTTTATTAACGAAGTTATTTTTATTTTATATGTTCTATGTACTATGTACAGAATACACTCTACTACAGTTTTATATGTAGATATAGATTAAACATTATCAAAAAGACTTGATATTAAACTCCAGTCTACGACGTTAGGTAGTTAAATATCGTTTTAATCTATTCTCGTTTTGTTTGAATATTATCGACAAAGCTTTTTGTCTGATTTTCTTGTGTCGTGTCCTCAGAATGATTGATAGTCCATAATTTTTTTGTTCAAAATTGCATTTTACAAAATTATTTGACATTTAATGTTCCAAGTATTTTAGCAACGACAAAAGATATTTTATGAAATACCGAACACAAAATAATAATATCTTCTTTAACTTCATTGAGACAGGAAATATATAATAATCATAAAATCGAAAAATGTAATTACCCTCCGACAAAACCTATTTGTAATTTAGCTAAGTACCATCTCGAGTACATCTGCTTCCAAACCAAAATTGCACCGAAATCGATGTATTCGTTTATAAATTACTAGCTGTTACCAGCGGCTTTGCTCGCGTGGCAGTTAATATATTTACTGATTATAGCACATTAACAATGATTTTCGTACCAACTTTCAACCCCTATTTCACCTATAGGGGTAGAATTTCCAGAAACGCTTAAATATGCATATACTCATTTTTAATTAATAGCCCAAAAATAAACTTTCATGTTCCTTACTTAAAAAATGACAGTCTTCCATACAATTATTACCTATTTCACCCCCTTACGGGAAGAATTTCCAAAATTCCGTTCTTAGTGGGTGTCCCAGTAAAATTACCCTACTCACCAAAATTCAATCAGTCAGTCAGGACATGTTGTTTTATAAGTATATATGACGCGACATAGAGAGAGACACGCCTTAACATAGTCAAGTTAAACTTATAACTCACCTTATTTCCGTCGGGTTTAAATAACAATGTTAAAAGACTGATTGAATAAAGATATAACAATGATGTTATACTAATATATTAAAGAACCAGAACACAGGGTGAGGACATAATATAAACTTAGGATAATTATCGGATTAATTTTGCAGGTCGTTGAGTTTGAGTAAAAACTAATTTAGACCTTAGTAACGCTTGGGGGAGCATTTCTATAATGAACTGAAATTGACCAGGATAGCCATTATGTATTCCGATTAGATAAGGGAAGGTTCTGGAAATATTGGGAATATCGAGAAAAGGGATTGCTTAATTCTAGTTTGCGTTCAGAAGCTCGTGTTGCTTTGATAATTGAGTGTAGAAATGGAAGATTTATAATTAAATAAGACTAGCTTGTTATGGCTATTATGTATTCCGATTAGATAAATAAAAATTCTGAAAATGTGGGCAAAAGTGAGAATGGAGACAATGGAATTGCTTAACTTCATTTTGCGTTCAGAAACTCGTGTTGCTATGACGACGACTGTAGTACTTAATAGAAAACTTGTAATTAACAAAGATTTTTTAGCGATCAGACGAACAAAAGAACTGAAAATATTGGGAATATTGAGAAAAGAAACAGTCAGATTTCTTAATTCTAGCTTTTGTTTAGATCTAATCTCGTACTAGCTTGATAATGGGATCTTGAAATCAGGTCTATATATTAATACGTGATGCCAAAACGTTGGACCCCTTTTTACGAAAATTGAGAAGTGCAGAACGCTAACATTTTTAATAATAATGCTTATGAAGTACATTAAATTAATAAATAAAACATTACCCACTCTACCATGCATTTGACACACACAAACAAATATATTGATGATAACGATAACAGATCACAGAAGACGCACCATACAGTTTGGGAACAAAGTAGTTGATCTTGAGAAATGAAGATGGCGTTCTTGTCAACGAGATATTAAAATGTATTAAGGTCGAATTTCGACCAACAGGCGACCACTAATATTTGTAATTAAACAAGACTTTTTAGTAACACCTACTATTATTTCGATTCGAGAAACGAAGGTTTTTGTAATATTGGAAATATAAGAAAAGGGATAAACGGATAACCTTAATCTAGTTTACACTCAGTAACTCGAGTTTCTAATAATTGAGTGTAGAAATGGGAAAGCTGATATTAAGTAAGACTTTCTACATAATGCTATTATGTACTCAAATATTAAAAACAAATAATTAAAAGAATATAAGGGCTGCATTATTTCAGTTTTTGTTCAGTAGCTATTGTCATAATGCTATTATGTACTCAATTATTAAAAACAAATAATTAAAAGAAAATAAGGGTTGCATTATTTCAGTTTTTGTTCAGTAGCTATTGTCATAATGCTATTATATATTAAAAACAAATAAATAAAAGAATATGAGGGTTGCATTATTTCAGTTTTTGTTCAGTAGCTATTGTTGATTTAATACTTACATACATATCTTCACGCCAAGTCCCTTATGAAGTAGGCAGAGAGTATCGATTGCCAAACCTCACGATCCACGATCCTGGATACCACCTTCGGATAACATCCGAGCGATTTGATCGTGTAATGTCAAACTAGATCTCGCCGCGTACATACCTACAGCGTACATTCGCATTGTTTTCGTGTATCTTCTTCATCAATATTTCGTCTGTCATTCTCACTACATGTCTACACCAGCAGATCATGTCCTTTCTCGTTTTAACACCAACACATTCTTTCAATCCCACTCTTTCTCGGCTCTCTCTGTTACAAATAATGTTGATACTTGATTGAAGAAATGGAAAACTTGTTATTGAATTAGACTTTTTAGATGCTCCTATAACGCATTCTGATCAGAGAAACGAAGATTCTTGAAATGGTGGGAACATCGGTAAGAGGGGCAATCGGATTGGTTTAGTCGGAGTTAGTTTGCGTTAAGTAGTTTTGTTGCATTTTTGGAAATTTGTTATTGAACTAAAATTTTTTCATGCTGTATTACAAGTATATTATAAACAACTGAAATCCTATTCAACATATTGTGTTAATAATAACAGGTAATTCTTTTTATATCCTTGTGGACATGACACTGCTTTAAATCCTAATGAAGAGTTTTTTTATTAAATTGGAAGGCAAATAAGCAGACGGATTTCCTGATGGTAAGAAATTCACGCCACTTATGAACACCAGAGGAGGTAATGGGTGAAAAAGTTGCATATACATACAGACATACATACATATTCTCCACGATATTTGTAATATTTCAGACTTTTGTTGCATAATAGATATATTATCAAGAACTTTAATCTTTAAATTTCACATTTAAAGCATAACTTTAAAATATGGGCAAATACCAAACTACAACAATAAATAAAGAAAAACTATAAATATTATTTACTACCCATATGAGCACTTATTTTGACCGCCTCGTTGGTCGAAGCGTAACAAGCCTAATTCCACCGACCAACCGTGAGGCTCGGGTTGGATTCCCGATGGAGGCAGTCATATATTTGATTAACATTTATCTGGGGGCACGGGAGTGCCCCGGCCAACATGAGCCAAGCGAACCGCAAGCGCAAGGGCCACTACCTACCTTTTCTTGAAGCGGTTCGTCGTATTTTTGAACCTCCATAACTTGAGTTTGGATTATACCAGTAAACAAAACTTTCGAGATATGATGTCAGTGGTAGACTTTATAAACCTCTAAAGTTTCAATTGCATAGCTCTTAT
>NJDC01001075.1:126479-147037 GCA_002245475.1 Calephelis virginiensis
GAATTGAGTATGCCAGTTTAGGTACTCTTGAACACAATACTGGTGAATTATAAACATTTAGTTAATCGCCTCTGTGGTCTAACAGTTCAGGTGTTGGACTTGACTGCATGAGGTCCCGGGTTCGAATCCCGGGTCGGGCGACAAAAGGAAAATTTGGGTTTTCCAATTTTCTAATTAAAAAAAATATTGCTCTGGATTGGATATGTGCCCGGTTGGCGATAAGTTTGCCACCTATCAAATTGTGGGACTTAGAATCTTAGGCTAGTCGTGGGTGCCCTGGTTGTGCATCTGCCTACCTCTTCAGGGATATGGGCGTGAAGATACTTTTTTTAGTAAATATTAAACAATAAATCATTTTGTAGGATTCGTTGAATTTATTTGTAACTAAATGTTAGTAATTCGCTAGTGCCGTGCCCTGAAGTACCTAAAATGACAAATACGATTCCAATTTTCAATTCGCTAGAGTAACCCTACTGGTCATTTCCAACTAGACCACTAGTGTTAGAGTGCTACAGCAACTTACCACCCGGCCGCAAGACATTGACGCACCTGTAACATCTATATATTAACACGTGATGCCAAAACTTGGACCCCTTTTTACGAAAATTGCGCGAACGGACGAGTATGAAATTTGGCACACTTATAGCTTATGTGTAGGAGAAGTGCAGAACGCTATTTTTTTCAAAATAATAATGCTTATAAAGTGAATTAAATCAATAAATAAAATATTACTCACACTATCATGCATGTGATACATACAAACAAATATATTGATGATAACGATATAAGATTACAGATGGCGCACTAAAAAATTTGAAACGTAGTAGTTGGTATTGAGAAATGAAGATGGCGTTCTTATCAACAAGATATTAAAATTTATTATGGTCTAATTTCGACCAATGGGCGACCACTGGTAACATATAATGTCTATAGGCCACGTTGTCTGTTAACATTAGCAGACTCGTTTGCTTTTTCGCCTTACTATAACTAAAAATGGTTTAGCGGTTCGGCGTTTGCACTTGACTTTGTTAGGTCCTGCGTTGGATACTCCGTGTGGGACAGCAAAGAGAAAATGTAAGTATTTGAGTTAAGGCAGAGAATTTTTCAAGTTGTTCTAGGCGTAGTCCTGCGAAAACGCGGTATCTGGACGAGACATAAATTGCAACGTGCTAGTGGCTACGCGCGAAAAACGCCCTTTGTGGACAGATTGTAAGTCCTACAAACGTGTACTCCATCGTGCACGCGGAACACTTACCTTGTGTTACTTCAGGTATTAGTTTACGTAAATCGTTAGGGTTATCAAGTTCATAATATAAAGAATTTTTACGTTAATCGCTAGGCTTATCAAATTTGCAACTCTGGTTACGTAATAGTTGATGAGCAAAGTTTGTCTATGTATGTTTTATTTTAATTCATGGTAGAGGTGGCAAACAAGTAAGGGTTTTACTTGATTGTAAGTAACCTCCGCGTCTACGTACAGCTGTATAATATCTATCTCACAGTTGCCTTGCCGACATTTGAGGTGATTGAGCTTTTCTTAAAGGCGTCCAACTCGTAATATTTCAGAAACACCGGCAGTTGAAGTTGATTCTACTAAGGTGAAGTACAAGGTAAGAAATGTTTATGTATCAAGTTGATGTGGGTAAATATTTCGCTAGCGCTATACGCTATGTTGTAATATTCAGTATGTTTATAATTTCTTATATTACTATACAGTATTTTAGCTCCTTTATTTCGATAGCTTATGTATTAGGACACAGAAAAGGGAAGGTGGATATGTACGTATTATGAAACGTGTGCCTTATAGTTAGCAGCAACTTCACTTACATAACTGTTTTTGGTATTGTAAGGCAAGCAAGCAGACGGATTTCCTGATGGTAAGAAACTCATACTAGAGACACATATTATAAGGTGGTAATGGTGCGCTGCCAACCTGAGGCATAGAGCAAATGTAAATATACCGGCTACCAAACGGATAACGTTAACCTAGTCAGATGTCACGGTATTAGTGACGCTAAACCTATGCTCGCCTTTTACGAGCTGCCTGGCACGAAGGAAGATGGTATATTCTGCAAAGGAGCCCAGACCAACACGAGGAAAAACCTAATAACCTAACAGTCACCTCGTAAGACTTTAGTGTCTCTAGGCGGCGAGAATTTCTTCATCACCATCATCAGCTGGAAGACGTTCCCTGCTGGTCATAGGCCTCCCCCAAAGAGCGCCACAAGTCACGGTCACCAGCCGCTTGTATCCAGCGACTCCCCGCGCTCCATCAGGAAATCCGTCTGCTTCTTTGCAAAAAAAAGCAAATTGCCTAGGCGTGTTAACCGAAGGAGCCCGAACGCAGCACAGGTACTAAGAAGTTATGAATAACCATAACTTATATCATAAACACAAAAGTCTACCTACCTGTTACGTACACTGCTGAACCACTGGATCCATTTTCATGAAGTTTGATTTGCACAAGTATAATTAAAGACCCCAGTTCAAACACAGGCTATTTATTTTTCCAAAATCTACCCATAAAGGACTATAAAGGGGATGAAAGTTTGTATAAAAATTGTAAGTATCCTAGGCTGACTAAGTCACAGGCAAACTGCTAGTTAACATTACAATAGCGGAAGTCTGTTTGTTAACCTTTTATAGTTAAGCCGCTGAACTGATTTTCATGGAATTAGGTAGTTGAAGATACCAGTTCAAAGTCTACTTTTTCTAAATATCAACTCTTCAAGGGCTACATTGGGGTATTAAAATTTGTATTAAAATGTATTCTATTCTTAGTCGTAAGTACACAGTTAGCATCCTAATCTTAATCCTTTTCTATCCTAGTCTGAATTCCTAATATCTATGTATTAATACGTGATGCCAAAACTTTGGAGCCCTTCTTACGAAAATCGCGAGGACGCAGGAGCATAAAATTTGGCACACTTATAGTTTATGTGTATGAGAAGTGTAGAACGCTAATGTTTTTCAATAATAATGCGTAAAAAGTACATTAAATCAATAAATAAAACATTACCCACACTACCTTGCATTTGACACACACAAACAAATATATAGATGTTGACGATAAAAGATCACAAACGGCGCTCTAACTATTCAGGAAACAAAGTAGTTAGGTCTTGAGAAATGAAGATGGCGTTCTCATTAACAAGATATTAAAATTTGGATATTTAAATATCATAATGGTCGAATTTCGACCAATGGGCGACCACTAATCCTAATAAATGCAAAAGTTTGTATGTTTGTTTGATAGGTACTCCTTCACGCCAAAACTGCTTATTAATAAACACGGAGTAAAGTACTCCAAGATTTAACCTGGTACTGTAGTCTTTGTTACAATGTAATACAGACTATAATATCAACTTAATCTTACACCTACCCTACCCTACTTGGATCAACACACAGGGAGTTTTTATCCCGAAAAAATTATGCTGTTGGATCATCAACCACGCGGGCATCGCTGCAACTAGCTACTACTAGCTAGTATATAATAAGGCAGTTGTGACTAAAGCTAGATCCTAGAGTAAGTCGATCAAACACATTTTTATTACACTTCATAAAACCGTAATGTAATTCATAATTTTGAGAATTTTCCATAATACGGCGATTTCCGCAGTAAAATGACAAGTGACGCCATTTTATTTTATGGAAATTTTAATGACAGTTATTAAATCGCCCTGACAGATACCATTGTGTTTGAATTATAACAAAACAGAGCATTTTCCATGGTTCCATAATAATTACGGCACCTAGAATATTTTTATATATTTGTAGTATTTGGATTGTCTTAATCATTTTTGTCGTCTCTGTGGTCTAGCGGAGTGATAAGAAAAAAAGTATTTTCACGCTCATATCCCCGAAGAGGTAGGCAGATGTACAGATAACAACCAGGGCACCCACGACTAGCCGAAGATACTAAGTCCCACGATGTGATAGGTGGCAAGCCTATCGCCAACCGGGCCCCGAGCAACATTTGTTTTCATTAGAAAATTGGAAAAACCCAGTTTTCTTTTTGTTGCCCGACCCGGGATTCGAACCTGGGACCTCATGCAGTCAAGTCCAACAACTGAACCGCTAGACCACAGAGACGACAGAAAGAGAGATTAAATAAATAAATATTCCTGAACTAATTACACTGATTAATCTAACCCCAAAGTAAGGAAATTATATGCTTGTATTATGGGTATAAGTCCGGTATAAATAAGTCAGCCATAATTAATGAAAAAAGGAGCGGAAGAAGTAGAAATTTAATAAACACCCAGATCCCAAAATACAGACATCTATACTCTTTATACAAATGCCTGTCCCCGTCGGGAGTCGAACTCAAGCCTAACATCTACACAACAGTAACATAAATATTTTTAGTTATATTATTATGATAAGAGGGAGAGATTATTGGTTTTCGTAAGCACCTATTTTAACGTCAATATCATAAAAGATTAGGGACTAATCTCGATCCAGTTTACTCTCAACCCACGTGGGATTATCCAAATAGACAAACACCTCGGATTAAACCGAAATGATTTCTTTCACGGAGAAAGAAAATCTGATATCGTCAAAGCTAAAATTACTTCCTACGTAAAAACAGTTACTTTGGAAAAATAACTTCTTGAAGACGGCCATATTATATTTATTTATTAACTTTTTTATGTGTTTTTTCATTTCCTATTTTTTTAATAGGTGGTAGAAATTCCTTCCTGCCGCCATAACGTCAGCGTTTTGCGTTGACGCGCTCCGATTCAGAGGATAAGGTAGCTGGTAAACTTTTACTCGAGTCCTTATATTCCGGCCTCAGGTTGTTAACGCACCATTGCCATCTTTGGTGTCTCTAGGCGACTTGAATTTCTTACCATCAGGAATATCCAAAAAAACTTATGGTCGACTGCTTCAGGAATTACTTTTTATTACCAACATGCTAAATTTTAAACGAAAATGTTTACCAACATTTTGCTAGTTGATCAAAAATAAGAAAAATAATGAAACAACTAAATTGCCACTAAAATTTAAAAAGTCAATATCGTTTATTTGACTTACCAAGTACACTTGTAAACGCAATGCGTACAATGACATTATAATAAGTAGAAATTTTGGGGGCAAATTCAATTTCTAATCAAATAAATGTCCTGCATAAACGTTATAAAATAATAAGTAAAACAGAAATGTTGTTTTATAAATTTAATTTTTAATTTTTTCTATTTCACCTAGAGTTTTCTGTGTCTGATGCTAATTCAAAAAATAGTAGGAACAGCTTAACAAATATGTTATAAATCACATTCATGTCTTCACTTGGCATATTTTGTATGATCGTCTACGGAAATTTTAAACAACATACACCGATTGTACCGAAAAAGAAAAAAATGTTTTACCATTATGTCATATGGAATTCTTCTCTGGGGGAGTTCTGTCGATGTAACTATATTTATTTTACAAAAGAGGGCCATACGTGCAATTTATAACTTAGGCTCAAGAGTTTCCCTTAAAGAAAAATTCAAAGAAATTAATATTCTAACTGTTACCTCCCAGTACATCTATGAAAATTTATTATATGTTCAGAAGAATTTACATACATTTAAAAGAAACTGTGATATACATAATGTGAATACGAGGAATAAAAACAATCTTGCTGTGCATGTGTCCCGTCTCCACAGAGTTAGTCATTCTTTCAGGGGCCAATGTATACGCTTTTACAATAAACTTCATGATTTTATAAAAGACCTGCAATTAAATAGATTAAAAAATGTGTAAAAATGAAATTGTATCAAAAAGGTTACTATACCGTTGCTGAGTATCTGTCGGATAAGAGTGCTTGGGATTAAGTGCTCCTCATACCAATCTCTTACTAGTAATGATGTGTGATATAACACTAATAAATTTGTATAGAGTAAGGAAAAAAAAGACAGCCCGCTGAGTTTCTTGCCTGATCTTCTCAATGCGTGGCCGCGTTTCGATCCGGTGGTAGTTCTAGTATTATATAGACTCGTCACAAGTGCCTCTTGTAAGGTGAATGTGAATAAAAATATATTCTATTCTATTCTATTCTACCAATAGTTAAAATCACTAATAAGGTAACCTAGAACATTTCTTGAAGTAACTATAATACGCTGAACGTCCTTTCGCGAACAAATATACACTTGAGTAACAGTCAGAAACCGTTACCTTTAAATGGGAATGATGAAGTGAAATCACAACTCACGTAAAACCAAATATCGTCACTAATCAATTAATGTATGTATAATAATGGCATCTTCAGATTTTAAAACAAACTTGCAGGCCTGTGTGACCGGTTATATCAAATAAATAATAGGAAAAATCAACAATTATCTAAGTATTTGATTAATGACTTTTTTTATTAAAACTAGTGGTCGCCCATTGGTCGAAATTCGACCATAATAAATTTTAATACCTTTATGATAAGAACGCCATCTTCATTTCTCAGGACCAACTACTTTGTTTTCTGAATAGTTAGTGCGCCATCTGTGATCTTTTATCGTTATCATCATTATATTTGTTTGTGTGTGTCAAATGCATGGTACTACGTGAAATGTTTTAGTTTTTGAATTAGTGCACTTTATAAACATTATCATTAAAAATATTAGCGTCCTGCAATTCTCCTACACATAAACTATAAGTGTGCCAAATTTAATACTCCTCCTTCAGCGCCATTTTCGTAAAAAGGGGTCCAAAGTTTTTGCTTCACGTATTAATATATAGATGTAGCGAATATATTATAAATAACAGCATTTTCTTAACACTTACATAACATATATTTATTTATTTTTTAGTAGCAGCACACCCACGTGCAAACATTTTGTATGTGTTAAGTTCGAAAATACATCTAAACGAAAAACAGGAACCTGATGTGTACCACATATTACCGCTTGGCCACGGCAACTGGCGGTGCGACCGACGAGGCGTCTGACGAGGCGGCAATTCGCGCGGCACCGTTTGCAGGCCACGGGCAGTCGCGTTCGCCGCCGCGACCAGTAATGTTCCATTGTGAAATGTTTTTTTTTATGGTATCAGAAGGCAAACAAGCAGACGGATTTCCTGAAGGTAAGAAATTAACGCCGCTTAGAGACACCAAACGTGGTAATGGTGCGTTGCCAATCTGAGGCCCTGATGAGGCCCAGAACAAAAGTAAGTTCTACCACCTAGTCACATGTAACGGAGTTAGTTACAGTAAACCTATGCTCGCCCTTTTTGAGCTGCCTGGCAGGAAGGATTCTATCTAGGTATTCTTCAAAGGAGCCCGGACCGACACAGAGACTAAGGTCTTTTTCGAAATTATCTCGACATTGCTTACAAGGTAAAAATAGTTTATTAGTTCAAGACCTAATATTTGGAAGAGATTGTGGAGTACATGGTTAGAATAAGAATCGGGATATCTATGGAGAATTCTACAAGTAGATAGTACGAGGAATACAGAAATCAGAATAAATCCAGAAAAACTTTACAAATTTACGAGAATGACTATTGAAAAATTCAGTCGAATTCACATTCTTACTATGTATTCTACCTGAATTGAAGAATAAAGTCTATGCAAATTGAATTTCAAATTTGAACGTTGTTTTTGACATTAGGTATTTACAGTATTTCAGCAATAAAAATCTCCGTGTTCATTATTCGCGGCGAAAACAACTAAACTCATTTAATCACAGCGATATTCGCCGCGACTGCCGCTCGACTCCGTGGCTAGCACCGTACTGATTCATACGTTTGTTTTAGAGATGTGTCAACTCGATTTGCTAACCCGAGTCAACTCGAGTTAGGTCCAACTCGAATCGACTCGAGTTGATTTATCTATAACTCGCAATTGCTAATAATCGTACTCCCCGCGACAGCGCCGACTATGCGTCGGCCGCAGCTGAACGACACCGACACGGGCGGAGCAAAGATTTCCGATCATTCGAAATAGTTCATTAGATGCAAATGACAATAAATACTGTCGCACACTTGAAGTTATATTGGACTGCCTGTTGTGTGCCTGTGCCTGAGTTGTGTTGTGTTGTGGTTGTTTGTGCTTACTGTGATTTTTGTAAAAAAATATGCTAGGATCGAAACGTAAATCTAATTAATAAAATAGATTGTGATGTTTGTGATAACTGATAACTGTATAGATAATTAATTAATAACATTTTATGCTTTCGACTTCATCAAGTTGGACTGTTATTATTTTGTTGAGATTGCTAAACATAAATAGTTTTATTGGGAATTGATGTAAATTACATTCTTTAAATAAATAAAATGCCCATTACAAATGTCAAAAATAAGTAATACATATAAATGAATTGAGTTTTTCGCTATCGCAATAATTATATTTATTCTATTTAATCGATTCAAGCGTTATCACGTGTAGCTTTTTTTCATGGATATTGGAAGGCAAACAAGCAGACGGATTTCCAGATAAGTGGTAATGGTGCGTTGACAACCTGAGGTTGGCTTGTTAGGTCTCGAGCAAAAGTAAGTATACCACCTACCTCATACTCCCAAACGGAACACGTCAAAGGCAAGAATAGACTTAATGGCGTCAGGAATACATAAGGCGCTGTTACCAATCTAGGCGAGTCGGTACAAAACTCTATCACCTAGTGATATGTCACGGTGTTAGTGACAGTAAGCCTATGCTCACCTTTACGAGCTGATTGGCAGGAAAGCAGATGGTTTATTCTGCAAAGAAGCCCGGACCAACACAGTTAATAAAACAACAAATCTTACCTCGCTACTCCACCAACACAGAGCGAAGGCAGAATAGCGAGGTAAGAGTTGTTGTTTTATTTATTTTTATTCTAGAAAACATTTCTTATCGCATTTGATTCGTTAAGAAACAAACGAGTTATTAAAATTGACAAAAACGAAGACAAACATGCTTTGCTGAACGTCATTTTAGTTAACTCGAGTAACCGAAATTTTAACTCGAGTTAAATTCGACCCGAGTCGGCACATCACTAGTTTGTTTCACTCGCCCGCCGCGCCGCCAGTCGCCCCCTCGATTCGCTCGATACATTTCACCGGTCGCTTCGCTGGTTGCCGCGGCCCGTGGTATGCTAAGAACATTGCCATACATTTGTTTCAGTCGCCAGACGCGCCGCCAGTCGCACCGCGCGAATATTAGCTTTAGCGAATTTCCCATGGCCAGGCCGTTATGCTAAGTGCATACTAGACTCGATAGCGTAGGTGTAAACTCGTTTTCTCGCGTTTTTATAAAGATAGAATTCCGTACGTTATATTACCATTATTCGTTATTTTCACTTGAAACGTACGTATTTGTACGTTAAAAATGTAAGCCTACTTGTTAATGTACGAAAAGTTGCCCTAAAAGAAAGGGCAAGGGCTTCGTAGGACTGAATTCCAATATGATTTCCGTGCCTTATCTAACGCGAGAACAGAGCAATATCCATCAAAGCCTTAGCGCCTTTGATGGAACCTGATGCCGTGTAGTCAGGCGGCCTTTGAAGTAATTGCTACAAAAGCGTTCGATAGAAACAGAATTCCTATAACAATACGAATATTACATTCCATAAATGTTTTTTTTTTATATTCACGACGTATAAGAATTTTGCAATAATGGATTGATGCTGTGTTACTTATTCGATGCTCGCCATTGTCGTATACCGGAAATCAGTACCCTGATGCCACAAGATGTCCGCAACATCATAAGTCGTAAGAGATGCGTAGCCGACTTTAACAAATAAGTATGTTCTTTTCTTAAAGTTCCTTAGATTATATTTAGAAATATCACCTTTACTAACAGGTTCACTGACGTTGCTGTATGAGTAAAAAGTTTATTTTAAACATAGATACAAATTTACAACAATTTTATAATAACTATTACAAATACCAGATATCCTAAATATCTTTATTAAAAGATGAAAATACTTCCTTCTAGCAAGATATAAAACCTTGGTAGTGCATCTACTGTTTTAAGAGCCAAATTATACGCTTTATGGTAATGCGTGTCACCTCAATATAGTACAGGGGCCTAAGTCTGCTGAGTCTTTAAAATTATTACGATTAAAATTTTTATTTCGAAACATTTCGCTTTCATTTTAAAGATATACTTTAATAGAGCTTCTAATAAAGAGCAGCAAGGTCTGTAAAATTTACCGATACACTGGAAATCGTACATTTATTCAAAATATCAAAGAAATAATCTGACTATGGTCAAGTTGATCCATTAAGTACTAAATTTATCGAAATCGTCACGCAATTACAAAAACATTAAAAAAAAATTAATTAAACTTTGAGTAGGTTTTTTAATTTTGTATACACATACGTAGAAATATCCACTACCAGATACAAAAGTTTACGCAGAATGTTCTATATAAAAGTTTTAATCACTTGTGAAATTGAGACATTTTTTGAATACAACAACTACAACTGAAAAGTTCAAAATCAAAAAAAAACTTTCAAAATATCAAATAAATGTTGATGAATCAAAGGCACCTTTTTAAAAATTATAATAATCGTGAAATTGTAATATCTATATTAATACGTGATGCCGAAACTTTAAACCCCTTTTTACGAAAATTGGAAGGACACAGGAGCATAAAATTTGGCACACTTATAGTTTATGGGTAGGAGAAGTGCAGAACGCTAATATTTTTAATAATAATGCTAATAAAGTACATTAAATCAATAAATAAAACATTATACGTACTACCATTCATTTGACACACAAACAAATATATTGATAATAACGATAAAAGATCACAGATGGCGCACCATACAGTTTGTAAACAAAGTAGTTGGTCTTTAGAAATGAAGATGGCGTTCTTATCAACAAGATATTAAAATTTATTATGGTCGAATTTCGACTAACGGGCGACCATTAGTTATAATAATCGTGAAATTGTAATATTTATCCAAGTACATCAAATTAGCCTTGGGCCTCTTTGTACATAGGGGTAAATGTAAACGCTAAGAACGTTTTAACGTGAAAACAGAATTTGCTTCCGACATCAAAGGATCTGTTTAAAATGCCAAAGAAATTTTTTGGTAAATTAAAGATGGTTTAAAAAACGTGTTGCGAACTTGGAATGCTAATTTATGTTTTTATTACTTTGAGTGTTTTATGATTAAATGATAAAATAATTGTAATATTTTAAATTATAATATGTTCTTACAGCGATAATAGCTCTTGGAATTATGAATACTATTGGTCGCCCGTTAGTCAAAATTCGACCATACATTTTAATATCTTGTTGATAAGAACGCCATCTTCATTTCTCAAGACCAACTACTTTGTTTCTAAACTTTTTAGTGCGCCATATGTGATCTTTTATCGTTATCGTCAATATTTTTGTTTGTGTGTTAAATGCATGGTAATGTGGGTAATGTTTTATTTATTGATTTTATGTACTTTATAAGCATTATTATTAAAAAATATTAGCGTTCTGCATTTCTCCTACACATAAACTGTGAGTGTGCCAAGTTTTATGCTCCTGGGTCCGCGCAATTTTCGTAAAAAAAAGGGTCCAAAGTGTTGACGTCACATATTAATATACAGATTATTTTCTTTAACTGGAAGTCACACAAGCTAGCAGATTGTCAGATAATGAAACCACCCGGCATCTATAGACACAAAAAAAATCTACCGGTACCGATCCTCTCAGTAGAAGAGAAACTAATTTTTAGCTTAGCAGCCAGCAAGAGACGAGCACACGTTAAGAGGGTTATCACCAGCAAGTCTACAAGTTGGTAGGGTGCTATGCCAAAAATAGTGTAGGTAGGAATCCAACACCTTCCGATATAATCGCCTCTGTGATCTAGTGGTCTGGCGTCAGACTTGACTTCTTTAGGTCCCGGGTTTGAACCTGGGTCGGGCAACAAAAAAAAATTAAAATTGAGTATATTAATTTTCTATTAAAATTAACGTTGCCCAGGATTGGATATATGCTCGGTTGGCGATAGGCTTGCCGCCTATCACATTGTGGGATTTAGTGTCTCCGAGTCGTGGATGCCTTGGTTGTGCCTCTGCCTACCTATTCGGGAATGTGGACGTGAAGATATTTTACCTTCAGCAATGACAGTGACTTATTCCGCTTCGGGTTTGAAAATTGAATTCCGTCTATACTTGTAATAGTTTTGTTTTTGTAGTCAGCCCTATATTTGTTAAGTAAATTTCCGTTTGTTAACCAGTTATTTAATTTTTATTCATACAAATTAAAATCAATTAATCACACTGGCGTCCTAATAATAATTAAACCAAACTGTTACTAAATACAACTTTCTTTTAAGGTTTTTACCAAACCTCATGATTTTTGTAAGTCAATACGTTTTTAATCATATTTTGTTTCCCCGTGTTGTTGGTCCGGGCTCCTTTGTAGAATAGACCATCTGCCTTCCTTGCCAGGCAGCTCGTAAAAGGCGAGTATAGGATTACCGTCACTAACAACGTGACATCTGACTAGCTGGTATTGTTTAGCAGCGACTCGCCCGGATTGATACCACCGCCTTACCTATTCCTGCCGCCATAACATGACGTGTTCCGGTTCGAAGGGCAAGGTAGCCGGTAAACTTACTTTTGCTCGAGGCCTAACATCCCGGCCTCAGGTTAACAACGCACCATTACCACCTTTGGTGTCTCTAGGCGGCGTGAATTTCTTAACATCAGGAAATCCGTCTGCTTGTTTGCCTTCCAATATAAAAAAAGCTATGAACTTCTACTTCAATTAACAAAACCTAGTTTGATTGTAATCAATAATTATAATAACAGTTATAATTTACAGGTAATATTCATTTCTGTATCATTTGTTGATCAATATCTAATTTTTATTTTACTATACTATAGTCCAGAAATTTAAAAGTAATCCACTCTACACTGTAAAACAGTATCAGATAAAATCAGAAATTAATTATTAAAATGATTCCCATCATCAGCACCTAGCTGGCTACACCTCATGTGCCAGTCATGATATCTACTATGTAACAACACATTTGCATTTTCAATCCAACTTAAACCAATAGATCCAGGTAATTGCAGGCATTATTCAATTTTTATTGCCTTTTCGCGTGTCACCCTGCCATAAGACGGATTCGTTGCAAAAGTATTTTAGATCAATGTACGAATGGAATATCCAATACTACTCAACTAAGTAATAGAGAAAGTTGCGTTCTCATCAAATTCCATTTTTTAACCCCCGACGTCAAAAAATGGAATTATTTTTCGCAAGGGTTTTATATTTCACCGACGATTTATTTTTTATAAGTGTGACGTGTGTGCGTGTTTGCGTATTCGGGTGGCATCCTATCTCCTAAACGAACGAACCGATTTCAAAGCAGATTTTTCATTTGAAAGCTGATTGACGGGCGTGAATTTTATTAATTATACAAATAATTTAATTTCAAACCACTGACAGAACTTTTTTTCGTATCTTGATAATGAATTTGTAAGGAATCATTACTTAAGTAGGTAGAATACATGAGATAAAACGACGCATGTTCAATTACTAGAACGATCAAGATTACTTGTATATAAATTCATCATTATTAATTTAAACAAAGTTATGTTTATATTTTAAAATGAGTTTATTTACCAATCCATCATTAAAGTGATAACACACACTCAAAATAATGAATGATATAAACAGTATAATGTGTCCGTAAACAACACTTTGGAAGTAATGATATTGGAACAGATTTCCGAATAAACGAGAAGGGATCAAATAATTATAGTAATGATTCATCAACTGCAGGTGCATCGTTGCGTACAATTCATTAATCAATGACCAATCACGTGGCAATCAATATTGGATTTAAAATAACATTTCGAGAAACCAGAGCGCGACCGAACGTGATTAACGTAATATTTATGTGTTTTTTTTTTGTAATGAATGCACTAATATTAACAGGATGTGGGCTGCAGAATTTTTCAAAACTGTAACTTCAGCTACCATATGTGGAGACAGCGATTTGATGCTCAATTTTAATATACAGATGACACTAACACTGATACATATTGCTAAATATGGAAATTATAATATGGTTTGACGGTTGACAGTTCGATAGTGCTAGTGGCTCTTATACGATCAATTGATTTACAATACTTGAGAAATAACTTGTAGTGCTTTCATGATATAGTCTTGTATAACTTATACAGGGTCATCCAAAACAGTTGTTAAAGTTTTTAGACATTTTTCAGTGCATCTAATAGACATCCGTATCAAAAATACGTACCTACATATCTTCACGCCATGTCCATTACGGGGTCGGCAGTGGGTATCGAGGGCCAAACCTCACGATAAAATAGAACTGTCTGGCTTCCATCGCATTCATTATCCTTTTCTTGCAAACACCCCGGTTTCGGCGACTCTTGACACCACCCTCGGATAATATCCGAGCGATCTGATCATGGAATGTCCATCTTGGTCTCCCCGGGTTCATATACATATCTCCCCGTATCAAAAATAACGTGGTTAAAGTGGCTTTTGGTTTTTTCCCATATGACTAACTGCATACATAACTAAAAACGAATTTGATTTAAAATAAAAACAGATTAGGATTTTTTTGTAGGAACACAAACTATTAATATTTGATACATTATATACACAGAATTTCAGGCAGATTTTTTTATGATATTAGAAGGCGTGTTTCCTGACGGCGAGAAATTCATGACGCCCAGAGGCACCAAAGTAGTAATTGTGCGTTGCCAACCTGAGGCCGGGATGGTAGGCCTCGAGCAAAAGTAAATTTACCGGCTAGCATACGCTTCGAACCGGAATTAGTCAATGGCAAGCTCTGACATTGCGGCGGCAGACATAGATAAGGCGGTCACTACCACCTAGTCAAATTTCACGGTGTTAGTGACGGTTAGCCTATACTCGTATTTTACAAACTGCCTGATAGGAAGGCAGATGGTCTATTCTGCAAAGGAGTCTGGAACAACACGGGAAAAAATACCTTTAACGCATATAATTAACATTTTGCATTTTTCACATGGGTCATATAAAAGCAAAGTCAGCAATATCCAGTTCCACCCCATACTGGATGTTGCTGCCCTTGCTTTTATATGACTAACATAATTTGCTAAAAATTATAGATACACAGTAAATTTTCCTGATATTTATCAATACATGTCTTCTATAGCTACAATAGTTACACGGTTCTGTCATTTAGGTTCCATACACCCAGAAAATGTAAGGGACCGGGAGTAATACAAATGAATGGTACTAATAGAATATATTATTCCATTAGCGAATGAATAATGTTCGTGGTGTAATTAATGTGCAGTGCTATGTCACGTATATTTGAAGCTATTTAAATATTTACATCCATAACTTCCCGGGATCAATCTTGAGATCAAAAGTGATTTAACACTAATACACTTGCACTCTTATTAGTTGAAGAAAGATTACGGAACTCACTTTTTAAATCCTTGATTTCATTTAACAGTAAAAATAATATCTCCTTGCGGTTCTCTCAGTTATTTTTGTACAGTTATAGGTTTAGTGCATATTATGTTTTGTGTGTACGTTATTGTATGGAAGCGAAAGCAGGGTATGTCAGAAAAAGCATGAAAGAAAGATAAATTCGGTCGAAATGAGAGCGCTACGGAAAATCTGTGGTGTAGCGCTCGCTGACCGTATCCGTAACAGTGAGATCCGAGAAAGAGTGGGATTGAAAGAAAGTGTTGATGTTAAAATGCGAAAAGGCATGCTCCGCTGGTTCGGTCATGTGGAAAGAATGACAGATGAAAGATTGACAAAACAGATATAGGTACAATGCGAATGTGGATGGATGTAGGTACCCGGGGACACCAAGGTTGACATTATTTCACGATTAGATCAATCGGATATTATCCGAGAGTAGTGTCAAGATTCTCCGAAATCGGCATGTTTGTATGAAAAGGGTAATGAACGTGAAGGAAGACAGGTTTGTCAGGATCGTGAGGTCTGGCACTCGATACTCTCTGCCTACCAGGTAACGGACTTGGCGTGAATATACGTTTGTATGTTTTGTGTGTATACTTATTGTCACTATCATAACCTTGAAAATAATATTGTTAAACCTAAAATACTTTGGTTAGAACTAAGACTTTCCGGAATTTCAGACCTGCGCTGCGTTATAAAATGTTGAATGTGACTTTTGTTACCTAGATGGAATTTAAGACCTGCGTTATAAATGATTGAATGTACCTGTAATATTTATATATAAAAAAGGAACCCATAAAATATTTTTTTCATAAAATTGATACATTCACGAAAGTCTCTCGCCGAACAACGTTAACCTTCTTTATGTACGCCTATAAAATTTTCTAAGATAAAAATAAATTTTCTAATCTCCCTTACGTTTTCGGACCATTAAATATTTGTTACAAGATAGACCCAAGATAGGAGCATATGATAAGACGGAGTTCCGATGAATAAATAATAAACTGGACCAAGTTTTTGGGTCGGGAACTCAGGATATAAACACGGATTAGCAGCATTTACAGGACTTTATTTACTGTCGAATTCCATAACGATAAACATAGGTTTTTTAGTTTTATGACCGTTTTAATATTTTTTATGATTTCGGAATATAAACAAGCAGACTTATAAGACGATGAGAAAAGATACCAGTCATTTATAGAAACAACGTTATGTAATCACAAGTATAATTGCTGCATTTTATATATGTAATTGCTGGGCATTGCTGGCCAGAAAAATGCAGCAATTATAATACTTTGTTTCATGTTAAATCACGATAAACTTCAGGTTTTTTATTTTATTTTGTGTAGTAATTTTGGTCTGAGTCTGAGATGTCAATTGTCAAGCTTCTTGCGTACGCAGCTTTTTCTGGGCTTTCAGCAATAATTACAAGACTTACAAGGGCTAAAATACATAACCGCGGTGCGGTGCGGTGCTTGAATCGGCAGTATCATCACAGCTGGTTGTAGCGGCGCGGCACTGTTTACTTGTTTCAAACAGAGTAATACCTTTTAGTAAAAATACGACGCAACGCCGAAGAGCAAAGCGATGATTTCAGCAGGGCGGCGACGCAACGTGGATATGTGTTTTGGCCCTTATTCACTATCAAATTCCATTACGATAAACTTCAGTTTCTTTTAGTTTCATGCCCGAAGAGATACAAATCATTTATAAAAAACAAAATTGATGATGGTGCATTACCAACTGACTCTGAAATGTCAAGTCTCTTGTGTAAGCAATTTTTTTGGTCTATCCGCGTTAATGAAAAGACTTTATTTATTGTTAAATTTTATCACGAAAAACTAATTTTTCTTAGTTTATTGCCCATTTCAATATTTTAATGACATTGGAACGTAATCAAGCAAATATAGACGCATGTTTAACGCATGACATACAAGTCATTCATAGAAAGTAAAATTGATGGTGCTTGAGGCTCAGATGTCAAAGTCTCTTGTGCAAGCAAATTTTACTGTGCCAACCAAGAAAGTAATAGAAACCAATACTATAGCTGTAGAAACGTGTATATAATATAGGCGACAATCATGTAGGATGAATCATCGCATAACTCTTTCACCTTGTCATGGTCACGGTGACAGTGATATGTTTCCCAGAACTACCCTATTTCAAGGTGGGGTGTTCACAATGAGAGCGCGATAGTTTTTGTATCTTCGTTGTGAATTGGAAGAAACGATTTTACATAATGCTGTGAGTTACGTTGCACAACAATGAATGAACGAATGAATGAATAGCTCGGACGAATAGTGTCTAGTTCATGATTTTCCAATGAAAGAATACAATGCAGTTTTTTCCACATTATAACACAATTCCAGATGGTAGAGGTCATTATTACGAAATCATTGAATAGCAGCATTCTGTTGCAATGGCAATCTTTCACCAGTCAATAGCCATAGTTTTAGATTTGATATTTTTAAGTTGTAAAAATTTGAAAGTCAAAATCTCTAATCTATTTTATTTTGATAAATAGCACACGAGCAAATTTAACCGCTCCACTTGCGACCAGCGAACAGCTCTCATGGTGGTAAGAGACAACCCCGTGTTGGTTCGAGTCTGCTGAGTAGAATAGACTAGAATCTTCCTCTCTGCCAGGCAGCTCGAAAAAGGCGAGCACTGCTAAAATTATAAGTCAGTAAGTACTACCAAGACCAATAGTCTTAGAGTGATGTGCAGCAACTTGCCCCGGGTAGGGATCCACTGCTTTACCTATTCCGACCGCCATAATGACTCTTGTCATCTTCCAGCCCGAAGTGAAGGGTAGCCGGTAGACTCGCAGAATAGCCCTGATATCCCGGCCACAGGGCATTAAGGACCCTGTAACATGGCGTCTACAGGCCACCGTTGTCTAAGAGACAGACCATCAGGAGACTCGTGTACTTGTTTGTTAAAACATTCACATAAAAAAAAGATGTCTGGCACTCAGAGACTGCCGCGGTAAAGCTATTACATAAGCAGGCATGAGTCAACAGATTGCGGGGCGAAGAGGGAGATTACGCATGCGCAGTAAAGCCGATACAACCAATGCCACATAGAGGCGAGCTGCTGAACTAAAAAGGCAAGCGTGAACAAAAAGTCATTAAAAGTTCTGCCATTCATCGATAGATGTCGGAGTGCGCGGTGTCAGGTTATTTTCGTTACAAAATTTCTGGATTCGGTCTCCACGCTCAAGGCCGGCGATAGAAGCTGTGCAAGAGCTTAAAAATGCTATATGCAAGAGCTTATAACATACATATTACTGATGCCCCGCTTCCTAACGGCCAGTGTCATAGGTTTGCTGCTCTGCTATCGTACACTCGACCCGGAACACGGCAATAGCAAATACTCATTTTATAGGGGCTTTGACGGATAGATACCAATCCGAGCGAGCTACGTGAAATAATGCAGTAGCCTAATTTACTAGTTCACCACCGGACAATAAGGTTGTCACACCCTAACGCTGATAAATTTTGCGACGAGTAACAAATGTTTATCATTAGTGTGTTGAAAACTCTTGTTTAAACCAGGCGGGGAAATTATAACAAGCTTTCAAGTGAATGTAAATATTAAATTAATCACACGTCACACACAAAATGGAGTAATTAAACCAAATACAATTACGCACTCAACAATAAATATACTAAACACATATTCATCCCGGGGCTTATGTTGCGTGTAACATGATATTTCCATAACTTTAACCAGCTTATGTTCGTTGGGCGAGAATAAACTAAGTCTTTGTTTAGCTTTATCATACTTGCAAACACATGTAACGTGCCTTAGGTAAATGAAGGGAAAGGTTTGACTGGCTTAGATGAGGTCATATCAGGTAAGCCATTTGCAATTAACACAGGATAGATAACTCTGCTCAAATCATATTACCATACAAACAAATCCATTAACCTAGTATAGCTTTAAAGTGGAAACTTTTCAACTAGGTTTATTAAAATTTGCCTTCAAGTATGGATATTAAATTATACCGTCAACAATGTACCTAATTGTTTTTAGAGTAAAATTTTGTGAAAATATAAAATTAGTTATTAAGTCGAATACAACTACGCATTTAACAATAGATTTAATAAAAATATAAATATTGGGTAGTCAACCATAAATATCCTTCAAATATGAACATAAAGTTGAACAGTCAACAGTGGAATTGTTTTTATAGTAAAATTTTGTGAAAATATAAAATTAATTATTGAATTATGTTATTAAGACGAATACAATTATGCATTCAACAATATATTTTATATAAACAATTAGGTAGTCAACAATAAATATTCTAAAGTCCTCGACTCAGTTTCAGTCCGGGTTACGTGTGAAGAATACAATATCTTCCTTCCAGGCAGAAAGCTAGTAAAAAACAAGCAAAGGTTAAAAGACTCATTACCAACAAAACAACTGGTGACACCGTACCTATTAAGCAAGCCATTAATGATGAACGCAGTGACCTGATTAATAAATAGTTTCTGAACATGAGAACTTAACAACAAAAATTTAGCCTGGTTTCGCTCTATGTACGGTAACATAAGGGCTCTCTCTCTCTCTAACTCTTTGTTAAGATAACTGGATAGATATAATGGAGAAATCGATCAATGTCAAAATATAGGATTCGAACCTATAAAATCCTCTTTTTCAGAAGTCAGTTAAAATCCAATTTTTTTTTAATGATATTGGAAGGCAAACAAGCAGACGGATTTCCTGATGTTAAGAAATTCACGCCGCCTAGAGACACCAAAGGTGGTAATGGTGCGTTGCCAACCTGAGGCTGGGATGTTAGGCCTCGAGCAAAAGTAAGTTTACCGGCTACCTTACTCTCCGAACCGGAACAGGTCATGACATTATGGCGGCAGGAATAGGTAAGGTGGTGGTACCAATCCGGACGAGTCACTGCGAAACTCTACCACCTTGTCAGATGTCACGGTGTTAGTGACGGTGAGCCTATAAGCTCGCCTTTTACGAGCTGCCTGTCAAGGAAGGCAGATGGTCTATTCTACAAAGGAGCCCGGACCAACACGGGGAAGACACAACACAAAGATAAACTTACACATTTTTATTAGATACGAGTACAGATTTATCTCTTTGTGCGTAGCCGAGAATAGGTGTACTCCAAACCCGGACCGTTCTAAATAATGACTAAGGCAAAACATAGACGTA
>NJDC01001075.1:147088-164084 GCA_002245475.1 Calephelis virginiensis
TATTCTACAAAGGAGCCCGGACCAACACGGGGAAGACACAACACAAAGATAAACTTACACATTTTTATTAGATACGAGTACACATATATCTGTTTGTGCGTAGCCGAGAATAGGTGTACTCCAAACCCGGACCGTTCTAAATAATGACTAAGGCAAAACATAGACGTAGATGAATATCACCTGACCTTTCTCGGTTACCTGTACAAAGGTATAGTGGCCAAGCAATAATCAACGCTACCACAATGATCACAAGGCTCAGAAGCTCCAATGGCACCAACAGCGCTAAAACTGTCATATATACACAATACTTATATCGCTTATCAGTTGAAGGTAAGTCTGGAAAGATCCTTTGCATATATGATGTCATTTTTCATTCGCAAAGTGTTTTGGTTTGTCTAGATATTTATTTATCGCCACTGGTCTAGTGACCCGGTCAAATCCTATGATGTCGTGAGGTCCCGGAATCGATTCTTGGGTTGGACAACAAACAAAAACAATGTGTTTTAAAGTATCTTCACGGCCATATCACCGAAGAGGTAGGCAGAAGCACAACCAGGGCACCTACGACTAGCTGATGACACTAGGTCCCACAATGTGATAAGTGGCAAGCCTATCGCCAACCGGGCCCATAACCAATGTTGGGCAACACTTTTTTATTAGAAAATTGGAAATACCACATTTTCTTTTTTGTTGCCCGACCCGGGCACCTCATGAAGTCCAACACATGGACCGCTAGACCACAGAGGCGACTATGTATTGGTGTTTTACTAACTTTCCGATAAAAAAAAACGTTGCCCGGTATTGGATAAGTTGGTTGGTGATACATTTGACATCACATAGTGGTTCTGTCTACCTTCTCTACTTATCTTCGGTTGGTGCTAAAAACGTAACTGGTGATGGACACCACCGTACCTGTAACAATAAAACATGTCCTATTAACACTCATATTCCAATTTAATACTTAAGGAAAATTGGTACCGTAATACGGGACTAAATAATATATACTGTATTTGTTTTGTCATTAACTTAAGGTAGATCAGGAAATATATTTTGTATAAAAGACATATAAAAATGACAATACATAATCATAAACGCAGAATGAACGTAGAGGATACTTCACTTATTATATAATTTCATAAGTCACTTTTTTTTAAGTCACTTTATATTTTCCTTGTGGAATTAGTCGATATTTGTGAGAAGTGTGTTACAGCAGGTACAACTATTGTTCATAAGTTATTTTTTAAATCGGGCTATACGATATTTTTAAATAACACCACTGTATCTTCTTACGCCTGCAACCAGGATTTAGTTAGTAGACTCACGCAAAAAAAAATATAACTTCGTACGATAACTTTCCCAAAATTAAACAAATATATACCCGAGGCTTGGCCTCGTATAAATTATACCCTATGGAGGTGGCACAATTTGCGAAGTAAAAATATTTAACAGTAATTTTTACCATAATAAGTCCAATAAAATTAACCACGTACATTAGTTTATCATTAACGATAAACACACACACAAAGGAATTATGATACATATAGTAGCAAAATTGGTTAAAAATCCCTACTAATATTATAAATGCGAAAGTAACTCTGTCTGTCTGTCTGCCTGTCTGTTGGGCTTTCATGCCTAAACCAGTGAACCGATTTTGATGAAATTCGGTACAGAGATAGAATAGACCCTGAGGAACAACATGGGCTACTTTTTATTGCAAAAAAAATAGGGAAGTATGGGTAAAAAGAGGGGATGAATGTTCATATGGAAAACCGTCATTTTTGAAGATATAACTGTGAAACTTTGTATTCAGACACTTTATTAGGAATGAAAGAACATAGGCTACTTTTTATAGCGAACATTGGGGTAAAAACAGATGACGAATATTCGTATGGAAAATCATCATTTTTGAAAATATAACAGTGAAACTTTGTATTTAGACACTTAATGCGGAACGAAAGAACATAGGCTACTTTTTATAGCGATAATTTAATCAAAAGTATACTTATCAACCTTATTATAAAATAATATAAACATGGAAACGTGAAAAACTACGTCATCGCTAAATGTGTTCAGTAAAGTCAAATTAATTTTCAAGATTTTTCTCTTAAAAAAATTAACCGAAACTCGCCTTTTGTGACTAAGTTAGTATGAAAGCAGTTCGTCTATATTTTTTTGTAAGAGATCGAAACCAAAGTCTATATATTATCTATACTAATATTTAAAAGCTGAAGAGTTTGTTTGCTTGAACTTTCAGTGTTGGAAAGTCCATTTATTGAAGAAGGCTATAGGCTATACATCATCACGCTAAGATCGATAGGAGCGTAGCACCAATGATAAATGTTTTAAAATCAGGGGATTTTTTCCTATTGAGAGCGTGTGCTGCGTTAACGGTGAAAGTTTCGTACAAATCATCTATGAAAGAATTTTTGCCCCTTTAAAAGTCCTGAAAAAGTCCGCGACAGCACATTTATATCTTTTAAGGTTAGCTCACTATAACCTTTTTTTATGCTAACCAAATTCGTTTCAAAATAATGCATTATTTGCGAAAGTTATTTTATAAACTCGATGTTAATCCTCATCAAAAAAAATACGTCATTCATCACAAGTATTTAATTTAAAACAAAATTGCATTTCACATCACTTAATTTGAATGAATATCTTAGGAGATATCCCAGTTTTAAAATAACACTGTCAAATAGAATATAATCACTACGTTAACACTATAGTTTAAAGACCGCGCGACACAGACGCGTGGTATGCGCGTGGTTGACTCCTTATGGAACGGCTGTGCTCAATGTACTACTTTCTAAATATATTCTTTCCAGTACATCATCGTGTAATACTTTTTAGATGATGTTTAAATAAAAATAGACTAAAGTTTAAAGAAGGACGTAGGCCGTTTTTCATTTTAAAATTTCAACGGGTAGCGTTGGAGAGCTAAATATTAAATAAATAGACTACGTGGGCGAAGCCACGGGTAGCAGCTAGTATGAATATCAAGTTGCACAGTCAACAGTGGAATTGTTTTTATAGTATAATTTTGTGAAAATATAAAATTAATTATTGAACTGTGTTATTAAGACGAATACAATTATGCATTCAACAATATATTTTATATACACAATTAGGTAGTCAACAATAAATATTCTAAAGTCCTCGACTCAGTTTCAGTCCGGGTTACGAATGAAGAATACAATATCTTCCTTCCAGGCAGAAAGCTAGTAAAAAACAAGCAAAGGTTAAAAGTCTCATTACCAACAAAACCACTGGTGACACCGTACCTATTAAGCAAGCCATTAATGATGAACGCAGTGACCTGATTAATAAATAGTTTCTGAACATGAGAACTTAACAACAAAAATTTAGCCTGGTTTCGCTCTATGTACGGTAACATAAGGGCCTAAACTCTTTGTTTAGATAACTGGATAGATATAATGGAGAAATCGATCAAAGTCAAAATATAGGAGTCGAACCTATAAAATCCTCTTTTTCAGAAGTCAGTTAAAATCCATTTTTTTTTTAATGATATTAGAAGGCAAACAAGCAGACGGATTTCCTGATGTTAAGAAATTCACGCCGCCTAGAGACACCAAAGGTGGTAATGGTGCGTTGCCAACCTGAGGCTGGGATGTTAGGCCTCGAGCAAAAGTAAGTTTACCGGCTACCTTACTCTCCGAACCGGAACAGGTCATGACATTATGGCGGCAGGAATAGGTAAGGTGGTGGTACTAATCCGGATGAGTCGCTGCGAAACTCTACCACCTTGTCAGATGTCACGGTGTTAGTGACGGTGAGCCTATAAGCTCGCCTTTTACGAGCTGCCTGGCAAGGAAGGCAGATGGTCTATTCTACAAAGGAGCCCGGACCAACACGGGGAAGACACAACACAAAGATAAACTTACACATTTTTATTAGATACGAGTACACATTTATCTCTTTGTGCGTAGCCGAGAATAGGTGTACTCCAAACCCGGACCGTTCTAAATAATGACTAAGGCAAAACATAGACGTAGATGAATATCACCTGACCTTTCTCGGTTACATGTACAAAGGTATAGTGGCCAAGCAATAATCAACGCTACCACAATAATCACAAGGCTCAGAAGCTCCAATGGCACCAACAGCGCTAAAACTGTCATATATACACAATACTTAAATCGCTTATCAGTTTAACCTCAATCCCAAGGCAAGTCTGGAAAGATCCTTTGCATATATGATGTCATTTTTCATTCGCAAAGTGTTTTGGTTTGTGTAGATATTTATTTATCGCCACTGGTCTAGTGACCCGGTGTAGGATTTGATGTCGTGAGGTCCCGGAATCGATTCTTGGGTTGGACAACAAACAAAAACAATGTGTTTTAAAGTATCTTCACGCCCATATCACCGAAGAGGTAGGCAGAAGCACAACCAGGGCACCTACGACTAGCCGAAGACACTAGGTCCCACAATGTGATAAGTAGCAAGCCTATCGCCAACCGGGCCCATATCCAATGTTGGGTAACACTTTTTTATTAGAAAATTGGAAATACCCCATTTCCTTTTTTGTTGCCCGACCCGGGCACCTCATGAAGTCCAACACTTGGACCACTAGACCACAGAGGCGACTATGTATTGGTGTTTTACTAACTTTCCAATAAAAAAAACGTTGCCCGGTATTGGATAAGTTGGTTGGTGATACATTTGACATCACATAGTGGTTCTGTCTACCTTCTCTACTTATCTTCGGTTGGTGCTAAAAAACGTAACTGGTGATGGACACCACCGTACCTGTAACAATAAAACATGTCCTATTAACACTCATATTCCAATTTAATACTTAAGGAAAATTGGTACCGTAATACGGGAGTAAATAATATATACTGTATTTGTTTTGTCATTAACTTAAGGTAGATCAGGAAATATATCTTGTATAAAAGACATATAAAAATGAGAATACATAATCATATACGCAGAATGAACGTAGAGGATACTTCACTTATTATTTAATTTCATAAGTCACTTTTTTTTTAAGTCACTTTATATTTTCCTTGTGGAATTAGTCGATATTTGTGAGAAGTGTGTTACAGCAGGTACAACTATTGTTCATAAGTTATTTTTTAAATCGGGCTATACGATATTTTTAAATAACACCACTGTATCTTCTTACGCCTGCAACCAGGATTTAGTTAGTAGACTCACGCAAAAAAAAAATATAACTTCGTACGATAACTTTCCCAAAATTAAACAAATATATACCCGAGGCTTGGCCTCGTATAAATTATGACCTATATGTTATTTTCGTAAAAAAACTATATTTCTATGAAGTTTTGTCTTAATCCGTTCAGTAGTTTTTATTGAAAGAGCAACAAATATACATCTATCCTCCCTGACAAACTTCCATGTCCATAGTATTATAGTCCAATCGACAAGTTGAAAATGGTACCAAATAGAGATACACTCTTAAAATTATGTGCGGTAGCTCATTGGATCCGGAATGACGTCTAGAAAAATGTGCCAAAAGCGTGTATTAGCACATAAAAAATAGCAAAAGTTATAAACAATTAAAGATGAGAAAAAAATAGCATTTCGTTTTTTGCCAATATTTAATAAAATATTAATATTATCGCCTCTGTGGTCTAGTGGTTCAGTTGTTGGACTTGACTGCATGAGGTCGCGGGTTCGAATCCCGGGTCAGGCAACAAAAAGAAAATTGGGTTTTTCCAATTCTCTAATTTAAAAAAATGTTGCTCGGGATAGGATATGTGCCCGGTTGGCGATAGGCTTGCCACCTATCACATTGTGGGACTTAGTATCTTCGGCTAGTCGTGGGTGCCCTGGTTGTGCCTCTGCCTATCTCTTCGGGGATATGGGCGTGAAGATACGTCGTACGTACGTACGTATTAATATTTAAGAAATTTCAAAAAAAGATTCTGAAAGAGGAGGAAATTTCCAACAAAAAAACTCCTGACTCCCGGAACTATCTCCATTATATATAATTTCAATTTAACGCTGAAAATAGGTCTGCACGCGACAATTTTAGGTTGCGCGCATTGTGTCAATAGCGAGTACGGCACGTCAATTATTTTTGAAGGTATTGAATATTAGTATATATAGTATATAGGTATTTTTGAAATTTGGAAAAAATACGGTGTGTTCTGAACACTATAAGTAATTTATTCCCGTTGAAAATTTTACTTAAAGTTAATTTTTCAACAAGTTAAACAATTGTTAAGTATCGAAATTTTCTCGAACTGTCGTCTTAATTGTAAGTAAAAAAAGTTTAAATAATGGTCGCAAAAAATGTTTGCTTCGTAGAGACTTTCTTGCATACATACTTAACAAGATCGTGCCATAAAAGTTAAAAAAATATTTATACTTTGTTTATAACAATTTTTTTACTCGAACAACATTACTTTACTCGAACTGTTTGCCTTGCAATAATTAAAAAAAATACCTGTTAAATATTTAAACAATACGGGAATGCCTTTGCGAGTGTTTTTTATTTGCCTTCATTAAACTTTTCAAATATTTGTGTCTCTGTTGTTTCGGGCTCAAAAAAATCCATGAAACCAAATAACATTAGGTAAAGTTAGCCAAGCTATTTGTAACCGACTATGAAAACAGAAGGTTAAATAAATCTAATTATTTTGCAATTTTCCGCCAAAAAATGTATACGTATTATGGCGTAACAAAACAGGCAAAATAGTGCGCTAAGAATGAATTGGACTTACCGGAAGCTAAAACTCCCAAATACATCCAGCTCCACACAATACACACCACTACACTGTTTTATTAGCACCAACAATACACATACTACTAAAAACTCTATAGTTTATTTAGATTTAAGTATGGATTTGCGCAAAGTAACGCCTTCTTCTATTAATTTTCTAAAGAAGGTTAAATATCTGACTCATATTTTTTATGTATCTTAATCGATTTCACGTCACTGGCGAACTGATTTTAGTTTGTTTTGAAAGAGCGTCGTCACTTTACTAACTGTTTTTGTTCGGAAGAGCGTGCTTCGAAGGTGGTCCTATAATCACCAAGTATACCTAAATGTATGAGTATTTTTTTTGCACGTTGTTGGAAGGCAAACAAGCAGGCGGATTTCTTTATTGTAAGAAATTCACGCCGCTTATAGACACCAAAGGTAGTGATGGTTGCGTTGCTAACTTGATGCCAAAATGTTAGATCTCGAGGAAAAGTAAGTTTACCAGCTACCTTAACATCCAAACCAGAACATGTCAACGGCAAGCACTGACGTTACGGCGACAGGAATAGATAAGGCGATGGTACCAATTCGGACAAGTCGAGGCAAAACTCTACCATATACTCATAAATTATTATGTTGTAAATGGTGCAACTAACACGAATTATATAGTTTCATACACACAACAGCAAGAGCAATTCAAACTTTGTTAAGTGTTAGAATTTAAAGAGATTAATTAGTCAGTAAACAAATAGTCGTCTATCAGAAGAGACACGTCAGAACGATGCGTTCTAAATGAGTCGCCGACGTATACTATTCGCCTTCCTAGTTCTATTACTGGCCACTGTGTATAAGAGATCAGTTGTTAGTAGCTCGAAAGTTATTGGGATATTCTATGTTACAATTACTAGAGGCAGTGCTTCCCAAATGTTTCGACTTGGCGATCTTTAAGTTTCTATAACTCGTTGCTAAAGGGAAGGCAGTGTGAGATCATTGGTGTTATATATATTCTTAACCAATCGGTCTTATTGTACACCAGGTAGATAACTTATTTTTCCCTCTCTTTCATAAAAAAGAGGCTCTACAGAAATGATAATTAAACATTCCAAAAAATATAAATAAAACAATGCCCCAAACAAAATCTGTGAGTAATGTAGCTACAAACCCTTTCAATCACGTCAGCTTTTAGATGAAAAAATCCGCATCGAAATCGGTCCATCCGTTTAAAAGTTTTATTGCCACAGATATACAAGCACACACAGACTTTTAACAACTCTTTTTCTGTCGGGGGTTAGAAAGGGAAAACAGACTGAAGCGGTTTACTCTCTCATATGAAGTGATCACTTTAAAGGCAACACACATATATTCAAGCCAAGTGTTTATTAGAGCAGGAGGATGGTAACATTGTCATCTGTACTTATAAAGTAACATGTCCAGACTGACTGCCACAAAGCCATGAAATTTGGTGACTAATTTGAGATAGCGACTACGGGGCGGAAATTCAGAAAATAAAAGGGTGAAATAGGGGTTTAAAGTTTATATAGAAGGCCGTCATTTTTTAAATTAGAAGCGTTAAAAAAATTATTTTTGGGCTACGTATTAAAATAAGTAGATACGTATTTAAGCGCTACTGGAAATTCTAACCATAAGGGGGGTGAAATACGGGTGGAAAGTTTATATAAAAGACCTTATTAATGGGGTTATCATTAGTAAATGTATTAAATTCCACCGAGCAAAGCCGAGGGTAACAGCTAATGACTAATACAATTGTCATGTGCGGTTTTCTAGGCGATATTTTAAGTTCTGGTGAAAGATCCGACCCAAGTCGAACTGCACTGAACTGATCAGATGAAGCATATTAGTATGTACAATTAAGTAGGTACCTATACTTTAAACGGGTTGGCTAAAATAATCCATGTCATGAAATGTTGCAATATTAAGACAATATGAAAATGTTATCCTTATCTTAAGTATAAGACGTATAAAATATGCAGAAGTTTGGTTGCCTGGTATTTACCGGAGTTGCCAGGTACAAGCAGGCATATCGTCGACTAACAAGCAAATAGCTTCCTTTTTTGGGGTTAGATTTGATTAGTTTAATTTATGCATGTTTATTATGTAATTTGTATTAAATAAGGTATAATATATATAATCGAAGAACCCTCACCCTATACAAAGCCCACTTTATCAAGTCGTTACGAGATTCGTCATGGTCTCAGTTTGTATGTTATCATCCATAAAATAATACAAGACTAATTTCATCATAACAATACGAAGGAGCTCTAAATATAATTTATAACGCTTGTTGCGGTCGCTCAATTTGTCTGTGCGTATTAGACCGGGTATACAATTACACAAAATAAAAGGCTCCATTATTTGTTCTATACCTATTATTACAAAAAGAAAAAAACCGGTTTGTGTGTATGATTATAATGGAAAACATCATCGGCCTCTATACCAATTTGGACTTTTTGTATTTAATAGCAATGTCACTTTAAAATCAGATTAGCAGTGGATCTGCTGATTCCTGCAAAACAAATGTGTAGAACTAGAACCTTAAATTAAACAACAGTATTTTGTAGACTTCCATTTTAATTTCAACGTCACATTTTACCATATCATGTGTTGATAACATTTAAAGAAATTATCTTTACGCCCATGTCCCGGAAGGGTTAGGCAGAGGCACAAATAGGCACACCCACAATGTTTCCCACAATGTTGTCACAATTGTGTACACATCACACACACAGTCACATTTGAGATTTGGGCGACAAGCCTATCGCCAACCAGGCACATATCCAATCCCGACCAACATTTTTTTTATTGTGAAATTGGAAAAACGAAATTTTCTTTTTGTTGCCCGACCCGGAAATCGAACCCGGGACCTCATACAGTCAAGTCCAACATATGGACCGCTAAACCACAAAGGCTATTATTTTATAAAGTAGATAAAAAAATTAGTTAATAACATTAGTTTCTATTCTTAAATTAACTTTTTTAATTTAGTAAAAACAATATTTATATTAAAACATACTTTTTACGTCGTCGTTATTTTTAATACAAAATATATTAATAATATTAGTAATATTTATCTTACGTTATTAAATATCATGTTACGGAATAAAGTCATTTTTTTTACTTTAATTAATAATGCCTCTAGACATGTGTACCTGCCCTAATATGTACGAAAACGGCTGAACTCATAACACGACAAAGGGATATATTATTAGATCTTGGCAAAGCTAACGGCTGGTACGCGATTTATTATCGAACTGCTGGAAGATATTTTGTGTGTATTGCATTAATGCAAGTACAATCGCATTAAACCTGTTATCGTATTACAGTATCCGGAACAATTTGTCCATGTCATAATAAGCGATAAGCGATTAGTAAAAGCTTAATGGCGGAGCTTTTCCTATTAAATACAGTTTTGGAAACGTTTGCGTTAATATAAATTTTGTCCTCTATAGATTTCAAACTTTCTATTGTCGGCATTTGGTGCGTTATTTTAAGAAGTGTATACTTCGAACGTTATACTTCAAAAATAATAATTTTAGTAGTAGACTTCATAATTTCTTTGTTTATTTTTTACGAGATGACTCAGTAAATTACGAATGGACACGAAGTTTTGTTTATCGAAAGATAGGACGTGATTGCAAGATAGTCCAATGAAAAAATGATTATCATCTAATTAGCAGTTCTTGAGTTATTATTTTTTTGTGTACTTAGACTTTTTTTACTTAGTTTTGTGTACGTGGTAATCAAAAACGATTCTGTTATTGCAGTTTACTCGCTTGAGCTATTCTATAACTACATACCTACAATTATTTCATACTTTTTGGCATAGATACGTAACTCAAACACCTATCAGTGAATTAATTGAGCATATACAATTTTCTATTCTATTTGTTGCCCGACCCGGGGATCGAACTCGAGATCTCAAGAAGTCAAATCTGACGACGAAACGCTATATGTTATAGTTTATAGTATATAATTGTTATTTGAAAACAATAACATTTACAATTTATAATTTTATTTTGTTACCCGTTTTATAAAAAGTGGTTTACATTGAGCTAAAGATAAATACAAAAACATACTAACAACTTTTTAAAAAAGTGCTTTGTAGAACTTTGCTGTTTAATTTTGAGCGGTGAGATGTTAAATATGGTTACGTTTTAAACAAGCACATTTTTGGACATTATAATAAAACAAAATGTTTAGAAGAAGCGAGAGTTGGGTATGTCCGAAAAACCATGAAAGTAGAACAAATGACGTCGTAATGAGAGTGGGAAACTCTGTGTTGTTATACGCGCTAACCATATTCACAACAGAGGGATCTGAGAAAGAGTAGGTTTGAAAGAAAGTGATATGTAAGAAAAAGAAAGAAAATATATTGATTTGCGGAACATGCGTGTCGAAGTTGTTACAAAATTATTAAAGCTTTCCAACATATTCTACCACACTGAGGTATGCAAATATTTTAATATTTATAAAAGTAATTATTTAATTATGTGAACAAAATATAGGAAGAGTCTTGGTTCCCTGTTGGTTGGTTATTTTGAAGCAATTATGGAATCTGGTTGTGCTTGTTTACATAAAAAACGTTAGCAAGAATATAATCGGATTTACTTTTCTTACTTTTTGAAGGCTTTAAAAGTATGAACGTAAAGGAAGCCAGACAGGTTTGTCAGGATTGTGAGGTCTGCCACTCGATACTGTCTGCCTACTCCGTAAGGGACTTGGCGTAAAGATATGAATGTATGTATGTAAAAGTATACCTATGTGAAATTGCATATACTATATGTCAGAAAGTCATATAAAAATATGGTTGTGAAAATTTCATTTCTAAACTGACAGCGGAATGACGCGTCATGAAAAAACGGTTTAGTTCCGATTTTGTATAATGGCGTAGAGTTGCCATAAACAAAATCTAAATGGATTACAATGAATGCGAAAGTTTTTGAGGATGGAAGGATGTTTGTTACCCTTTCACGCAAAAATTACAGAACGGATTTAAATTCAACTTCAAGGTTATATGTTTTGTACACCAGAATCACATATAGACTAACATTTTTAAAGATATTGTATAATTTGGCACGCGGACGAAGCTTGAACATCAGTACATATTTATTTTGTAATTCTGGTCTTACGAGAACTGTCAAAGACGACTGATTGTTTCTAAGGAGGCTTTGGAATTCTCTCTCTGTAGATATCAGGAGAGCTCCAAATATTCTTATTTTCAAAAGTATGGTAAAGCGTCATTTTCTACATTCATTTGATTGTAATTTGCGTTTGACTTTTCTTGTTTGTTAAAATACTTATAATTAAAAAAAGCTTCTGCTTTTAGAATGATTTGTGTTGTCTAGTAATAGATGCATTTTTTATATTTTTAAGAGCACTATTGTACAGTATCTCGCTAAATCTTGTCGAGATCGCTGCCTTTGCGATTAGGCCGCCTTTGTGTATCTTCTTAGTTTAAGTTATTATAATGTATTTGTAATTTCGTTGTTTTTGGTGCACAATAAAGAGTTATTGTATTGTAATCGTCAGCTTGAAGACAATATTTAAAAATCCTAACTTCACGATGGGAGAACACTCATGGAAACTTTCATCCCATATTTCCTTCTTTTAATGGTGTAGTTCTAAATAGGCTTTAGGCAACATTTTTCTTTAATCGATATCTTAACTCTATACTAAGTTTGTTTTCAAATTGATTAGTAATTAATATTAATAGCTAAAAATAACCTTTTGTTAATTAATAATATTTTTAACATATTCTTTATGTGCATCTAATACTGTTATTTATTTAATTTACATTTCATTTTTTACTTTATTTGACGCTATTACAAAATTTCCATTTAATTCCGTATCCATCCAATCTTTTATTTCAAGCAATGTCTATAAAACATCAAATCTGTCCTTGGTGATTTTGACAGCACATATCCAACAATATGTGTTAATTCATTAAACATTACGCGATTATGTGCCTTAATCCAATGTAATACGAAATTCAAAATCACCTAGCGAGGGTAACACTTTAGTCCTCTGCCCTCGCTACAAATTAATTGTGCCTAATGAGACACATGAGCTCTCAACGAGTTACAAAATATAAATTACATTTAAAACAAAGAAAACCTTATTCCCTTAACATAACGTTCATTTTATAAAACAAATCACGTGAAATTTTATTTGCTTTAGAGAAGCACGAATATCTAAACGCCTACAATTGTATAAATTGCAAATTCTGTAACCGACACGAGATTTTATATTAAAATATTATTTGGAATGACTTTTGTATTAATTAATTCAATACTGTAAGACAAACTTTTGTTGAAATATTAACAGAATAATTAATTTTATCTAAAATATGGTTAAACGGTCAAAATTAGATAACCAGTACACACACACATTTGAAATGTTTGAAAGGCAGTAGAAGTTGTTAATAAGACGACGTATTATTAAACCTATTACGAAATGGCCACTAATCGAATCCGGCACAATGTTGTAATGGAAAGCTAACTGAACAGATAGCCGTTGTCGTGAATTCGAATGTCAATCAATTACCATAAAAGTAAAAGTTACATTTTCATCAAGTTTTCTTAATTTTCTAATGTTCGGCTAAACTAACGTTTTTTTTTCTTTCTTACGATATCTTATACACATTATTAGAGCTTTATATAGTATATATAATTAATATACACTATATATATACTCGACACCAACACTGTCCCACTAAACACAGACACCAACATTTAGGTCGTTGAAACGCAAACACCAAAGTAAAATAAGTCCTTTTAAAAACTCTTGCTTGTACAACATGACAGCTACCACATTTTAAGACTCTCCAGAAAAAACAAAAAAATGTAGGCAAGCTGGTTTTATCCCCTTGCACTTCTGAACAGCATACGGGCAGTCTGGCAGTATTTCTTTTCTAAAATGCTGTTTTGTCAATGTTTCTAGCTCACGTACTATTAACAAAGCCGTAGAATAAATACCGTTGCTACAAATATTATGTCGTCTTTTAAAAATTCATTGCAAATTCATGAAAAGTATTCTTAATATTCTTAAACTTGAGACATAAAACCAAGCACTTATATGGAGTGGCAGAAAGTACTAAAAGCAAAAATACAGCAATTACGAGTAAGTTACGTACTTTTAAATTGGTACTTTTATACACTTCACGTCTTAGTCCATTGTTATTAGTCATTAGTCGAGAAATATATCTATCCTGTTTCCTTATTTCTCTTTTTTTTGCCATGGGAAAAAGGTGTGTTATACGTTTGACACACACAAGTATTGAAAGATTTTTTTTTATAAATATAAATAAATATAATATAAATATCTTAGGACAAGCTACACAAATTAAATTAAGCCCAAAAGTAAGCAAATTATATGCTTGTGTTACGGGTGTTAGTCAACGATACCAATACATAGAAACACTTAAATAGATACCAGAACAAATTAAATTAACACCCAGACCCGGAAACGCAGACATCTAAATGATCATCACACAAATGCCTGCCCCCGTAGGGAATCGAACCCGAGCCTCGCGGTTGGTCGATGTAGTTAGGCGTGTACGCTAGCTACTCGACCAACGAGGCGGTCAAGTAGATTCTTGTTTGAAAAATAAAGTGGTCGAGATTTTATTTTTCATTACCAAAAGGTTTTTTAAGAATACTGAAACGTTTTGATTATTTAATTATTGATAAATCTCATTTCACAATTCCAGGACAATTAAAATTACTTCGAAAGGTGAGCAAACAATCACATGGCTCCCCTGATTGTATCAGATACTTGTCGCCTATAGATACCATAGATGTTATAGGTACGTCAATGTCCTGTATCCACGATGTCAAGCATACTGTGAGCCTAAGCACACGCATTCCTGAGTTTGTGCTGCCTCCAATTTGCCGAGAATAATAGTGGTTCATTGCTAGAAAGTGCAGTTTTAAGCTTTTAAATTTCTCCGCAGCAGTGATGACAGTAGCCAGAACTAACGGTCAGGCGCAAGTAATAGGTACGGTAATATTATCAACCTAGAGTCGTTAAACTTTACCAGCTCGTTTTAGACACACTACTTTCGTCCAACCAACGTTTGTCTCTTACGAGCAACTCGGTAGGAAAAAATGTTCATGTTATGCGATTTCTTTAGGATCCAGGAGCAGGATCCAGGTCAGTCCAGTGAAAACGGCGAAAGCGGTTCGTATTCACCGCGGCATGTCCGTAATCCGTAGTTTTGTATCAGATGAGTGAGTATAAGTGTCTGAAAGCAGGTCCTATTTGACTATGATACCATTTCTGGCAAGGCTATGAACAACCGCTACTTTTTTATGATATAGGAAGGCAAACAAGCAGACGGATTTCCTTATGGTAAGAAATTCACATCGCCTAGAGACACCAAAGGTGGTAATGGTGCGTTGACAACCTGAGGCCGGGATGTTAGACCTCGAGCAAACGTAAGTTTAACGGTTACCTTACCCTCTGTTACCGTTACCGAAACACGTCAATGGCAAGCACTGACGTTATGGCGGTAGCAATAGGTAAGGCGGTGGTACCAATCAGGGAGAGTTGCTGCAAAACTCTACCACCTAGTAGGATGTCACGGTGTTAGTGACGGTAAGCCTATGCTCGCCTTTTGCGAGCTGCCTGGCAGGAAGGTAAATGGTTTATTCTGCAAAGGAGCTCGGACCAACACGGGGCAAAAAACTTAAAAAACGCTAAAAAACTAAATTTTAATGGAAACCAAAAAATACACGGTAATTAACAAAATCATGTTAAATATGTATTGATAATTAAACATAATTTAATTTAGATTCATTTCGATGTTTACCGAATCATTTTATTATATATCATTTTTTGGCAAACATTAAAATTGAATCTGCCATGACATTTCGTAATTAAACACCAGTCAGGCAATGGCACCAATTCTGTTGAGTATTGTCTCATTTTATTTGTTAATAAAAATATTAAATACATACAAATAAAAAAAAATGCAAAGCTAAATACAATTAAGAGCAGCGAGATTAGTTTGTTTCATTTAAAAAAATAACGAAAATGTATTTCTTACAATACAACAAACACTAATATTTGGCAAAACTCATTTATACTCAAATTACATTAATTCTTAATTACATTCCTATAATTGAATATTTATTAGAGAGGAAATATATTAATTACAACAAATTAGAAATTAATTGTAATATGATCAATTTTCTCAGCTTCTTAGAAATATGTTTAGGTGCGTTTACTAATAATAATCGATTGATTGGTTTGTCGCCTATAAAATTATTAAAGATGATTTATGAATGAAGTAAATGTTTTCAGAAATATAATTTCCAGTTTCTAGTAGGTAAGCTTAATTAAAACGGAATAAAATTTTAAAAAAACGACGGGTTGCACTCCGGGAGTGCCGGCAAAAGTGAAAACTTGAATATTAACGTTGTGCGCTTTTGATATTTTGGAATGGTTACAGAATAATTTTACACGAATTGCTTAAATTTTCAGTATGAAAGTACTGTCAATTATGTGGTACAATACAATATTCATTTATTGCGCTGTAGCGATATGTGCCACTTACCTTCTACCACCATATTTACCTTTATAAATCCATACCTTCCATTACTTTAATTACCAACCTAAAACCTTTACCTTTACCTTTACCGTTACCTGGAGGAACAAATAAAACACAAGGATACACTTTATTATTAAGAAGAGGTAAATAAAACGCAGTGACGATCAGCAGCCATTATCCTGAAAAGGACAACCGTTTCTCGTACGAAACCACATCAAGTTTGAAGCACTGGAAGCCTGCCTATCAAGATCACACTGACCGCCCTGAAAAGGACGTGGTTACCAACAAGGGATAGGCATATACAGCTCCGCATCTCTTCATATAACCAGACTTACCGTACGAGGAACGACGCTCCGCTCACTGAAGATGTCGACCGACGCAGACGGCTCGCTGGCGCAGACTGGAGTCTCGCTCGCAGAAACGCTTTTATTTAACAGGACCGTTCTCGCCGTAGTCACTAGGCAAATGATATTGCATGTATATTCTGTCGGTAGATGTTAATATTTTTATATTTTTTTATGTTATTGTTTACAATTTTTTATGTGATTTTAAATGTATATAAACAGATGTAATTTTGTAATAAATTCATTCGCATTCGCATTCGCATTCGCATTCGCACTCATTCATAATCACCGATCTCAGAGCTAGCACACTAGTTTCATTATCTTCCGCATCGACCTTCCGTCTGAGCAACTAGTCAAGTAGCAGCATCACGACAACAGCCACACACAACGACG
>NJDC01001075.1:165009-175365 GCA_002245475.1 Calephelis virginiensis
ATATTTTTGTGACAAATTTGACCACGATTAATTTTAGTAGATTAAGTACAATTTGAGTTTAGGTTATAGTTAGGCAAATCAAAGATAGACAAGGATTCTAAATTGAGATGTTTTTTAAAGAAAGCGAAACTAACAAAAACGCAGGCAAACTTAAGTAGTACTAAAACAGAAAAAAATGACAATCGACTGGTAGTCAAACCAGATATAATGTGCGAATGTCGACGAATGTTACATACATTCCCGGAGAGAGCTAGGTTGACATTCCACGATCAAATTGCTTGAATTTTATGAGAATGTCAAAATTCTGCAAAATTGGCATGTTTTTATAAAAATAGGAGGAATGTGGAACCAATGTGGAGGAAACTTGGCAGGTCTGCAAGTGCCGTTCCATTTAACGCTCGATACTATCTGTCCGTCCCGTAAGAGACTTGGCGTGAAGATAATGTATGTTCACTATAACAGCTAACTCCTGCTACACTATATATTTTTTTGTCCAAAGGTACGCATTGAATGTAGACTTAGATCTATGACAATCTATGATGGGGATTGTCAACGGGGATTAGTGGAATAAGCTACGACGTAGCGCTACAAGACGTAGCAACGAAGGCTCGCTACGAATGCTACAACAGTCACACAATATTTTCTTGATATTTTTCACGTGTAGTTTCCGGGTTCTTTTTGTACTTTTTTCAAATAACTGCTTTCCTAGCACGCAAGAACATAGAAGGAGAGAGCGTCTTTTGTTTAACACTTGATTGTGATTCTTTTATTGAAACGAATGTTCAAATTTGTAGTATGTACTTGCATTGTGTATTTGTCTATGTATCTAACTTGAGCAATTTACTTCCATTTACTTGGGACTAGAGTGCAGTGCAACAGTGCTCCTGTGACAATATAGCGAACAAGCACTCATCTCTCCTGGTGGTCAGAGATATCCATGTGCTATAAAGACCATAACATATAGCACGGTATATAGAATGACGATGCACCAGTAACATATACGACATATATTGGCGACGATTGTCACTTAAAAAAACAAATACTCTACATACCAGAATACTAAGTTTCTTGATATTTTTCTTCATGAGTCTCTATCAATCAAGTCTATAACGGAGAAGGGGAAATAGACTGCCAAATGTCACGGTTCTTGCAGTCCTGCCTAGCTTCCTTCATATTCATTACCTTTTCATAATAACACGGAGGTTTCGGTGACTTTTGACACCACCATTGGATAGCACCCGCGCGATTCGATCATAGAATGTCAGCCTAGGTATCCCCTGGTACCTATATCCATCCACATTCAAATCGCAGATTTGCTTTGCCAATCTTTCATTTGCCCTTCTTTCTATTTGTCATTCCACATGACCTAACCAATGGCACGATGTATCTCCCTTAGCACTATCTGACGCGCTCCAGTAACTCCTCAAATCCTCTCTTAGGCTCCCCTATTTTAAGGTTGATTTAATAAAACAATTCCCTTGCATGTCGAGATTATCTACAGACACGTAGTAATGAAATTCATGCTATTCTCTTTTGAATATGCTCTTGAAAAGTTTCAATGTAGGCAAATTGGAGGACTTGTCATAAAACCGAATTCCCTTTCTAGTCCTCTTTTGTTTTAATCGTCTAATGACATGTTTCTGCGCGTTACACACAAAATATAATTAAGAGATTTCTTTATAATTTGTTTATTATTTTTATACCGTTCATCATTAATGAATAGATATGACAAAACTTTTGAAACATAAAAGCTTTTACTCTGTCTGGTTGTTTTTGAAGATATGGGAAGTACAATTATAATGTTCATAGGACATAATCTAAAGTTACTTAGTTAACTTTCTTTTACATCTCGATAGTATTATTAATAAAGCAATTGCCTTTCAGTTATTTGTTAAAGAAACGCAAAACCCTAAAGCTTACAAAACTAGTACGTACATAGTAATTATAACAATTTTTGTGTTGTGCTTTGAGCATTTTATTAGGGACAAGAGAAGGCTAACAATTTAACGTGGAATATAACTACGTAGCAGTAGCAGTGTTCTTATATAAAAATTTAAGTTGTTATTTCATGTGCCGTTAAATATTTTTTTATATTTTTTTATTCACTATATTCCACCTATCCGACCAAGTTATACAAAGCTTCGACTAAAAACTGTACATCAAACCTTCTTGCAACAATTTAGTGAATATTGTCATAGATAAAGTTTGTTTATCGAAAGTCACGTTGGTCGAGTGGCTAGCGTACACGCCTAACTACATGAACTAACCGCGAGGCTCGGGTTTGATTGCCGACGGGGGTAGGCATTTGTGTGATGAACATTTAGATGTCTGCATTTCCGGGTCTGGATGTTTATTAAATTTGTTCTGGTATCTATTTAAGTATTTCTATGTTTTAGTATCGTTGACTAACACCCATAACACAAGCATATAACTTGCTTACTTTGGGGTTAGATTCAATTTGTGTGATTTGTCCAAGGGGTATTTATTTATTTATTATTTTTCGACATTTATTTATACAAAACTATCCAATCCAGCGAACTTCGTATCGCTTGACATTAACAGCTACTAACAGTTTGTATGGAGAAATGTTTAAGTATCTTTTTTCCCATTTTTCCTGTAGTTTTCCCGATTTTTCTCTTCATGAGACGCTTCTCCTGTCAATCACGAAAATATTAAAAAAAATTGATCCAACCGTTTAGGCGTGGTACGATGACAACACGAAATGGGGATTAACTTGTATAATATATAGATTGTTTTTATCTATTAAATTTAGACTAGAATAGACCATCTGCCTAATTACCTGGCAGCTCGTATGAGGCGAGCCTATGTTAAATGGATCATTAACAAGACTACTGATGGAAGAATGTTGTGCAGTAACTTGCCCCACTAGAGATCCACCTTTACTTTTCCTGTCGCCCGAATTGCATATCAATGTCTGGGTTAGACTACATTGAAACACACAGTAACAGAAAAACAGTAAATTTAGAACTATGAAGCAATAGTAAACTGAATCACAAATGGAACAATGACCGACAGTCAGCCGAGCCTGTCGTAGACATTTACAAGTGTACACATTTAAGCAAAGGCGAAGTTTGTATCAATTCATACCGAAAACAGTACAGTCAGAACAATCGGGCGACAATAAACTATATCACAAATGGGACAACAACCAACAGTAGCCCACGCCAATTGAAGACATTCAACAAGCACAGATGCACATCAAAGCCAGAGTTTGACGGCGAATCGTTTGATTAATTACTGTCGGTACATGTAACGTTGGCATTTGGACGCCAAATTCCAATGTTCTTGTAACCCTCCGTGTACACTGACAACCTCTGTCGTGGAATTACAATTAAATGTGATTGGAGTTGGATTTGATTATTTATGATTGGATAAGTAATTTCGTATAATTGTTTTGGACAGTACAGTCCTATATTATGAAAAAAAGGTAACTACGTCCGTATTACCACAAACGATAGGCAGAGGTACAACCAATGCACCCACGACAAGCGAATGGTGCCAAGTCCGACATTATTATTGGTGGCAAACCTATAATCAACCAGCACTTACTAAAACCCAGCCAACTGTGTATTATCGGAAAATTGCGAAAATTCATTTTGAATTGCCTCACCAGGGAAGCGAACTCGAGACTTCATGTAGTCAACTCCAACACCACTATATCACAAAGGCCATTTAATTCAATGTAACGAGCCTATGCTAAATAAATGATAAAGTTATAATAATACAGGAACCCAAATCATGTAGTAAATAACAGAGCATAGTTTTATTTAGACACAGTGTATGTACCAATAAATAAACTGAAATATGTGTTTGTGGCTTTACAAAAACAATTTACTAATTACATAGTAAAGTATACACGATACTTATAATAATAATTATATCTATTTCACGTAAACCTACAAGAGGCACCTGTGACGTGTCTATACTATAATAAATCTACCACCGGATCGGAACGCTACCGCACACTGAGATGATCCGGCAAAAAACTCAGCGCGCTTGTCTTTTTTCTAATTTTAAAATATGTTTACAATAATTTATGCAATGATACATTATATTTATAAAAGACTAGCTGCTACCTGCGGCTTCGCCCGCGTTTTCACAGAAACCCGGTGTGCGATCGGGATTAAAAATAGCCTATATGTTAATCCAGGTCACAATCTATCTGTCTTCCAAATTTCAGACAAATCCGTTCAGCCATTCGAGCGTGAAAGAGTAACAAACATCCATACATCCATACTTACAAACTTTCGCATTTATAATATTAATAGGATAGGATTGGCATGAGGAGCAATTAATCCCAAGCCGTCTTATCAGCTAAATATTCAGCAATGTTATAATAACCATTTTCATTTAATTTACATTTGACACATTTCTTAAATTTATTAATTGCAAGTTCTTTCATATGTTTGGGAAGTTTATTGTAGAACTGTATACATTGGCCCATGAAAGCCCATTACTCTGTGGAGAGTAAGCCATAGTAGTATAAAAAACTGCCTGTTAATTCAGTTGAGGTAATCTCGAAAATGGCGTGGTTAATATTGATGAGACTCACTGACAAACGGCTGATAGTATATGAATAATTAATGAGGTAAGGCATGAGGTAACGTAAAAACAGTAATGAGGTAACGTAAAAACAGTTCAAACTTCGATCGACACTAAAGAAAACAACTAGTATTGACAAATATATATGAAACAAGGGTTATAAACTAAAATAGCAGTTTTAGCACCATGGATGGATAAGGTGGTCGGAGTTTTTGCGTAATTACTGAGAATTTCTTATAAATATTAAAAAAAAATAATGTCAATATTTTTATATTACTGAACTGAATAAGCGAAATGTTCATGAATGTACCTACTTCCTTGAAACCGCCAACTCTCACTTAGCGAGCGTGAGAAGCCGCTTTACTCAAGACGCTGACAGAACTTTATATGATGATTTACGATTAGTTTTGAATAATTTAAGTAAATTTTGGTAAATCGAGCAACTCGATGCAAACTTAAATTTGAATAATGGCAGATGATAACGCCAATGCCAAAAAATAGCTCATGATTGCAACGGGATTGGGGTAGCAAGCTTGTTTCTTACAGAAGGGAATATGGATAAATGAGTTTGTCAACCAAGATAAACCGTATTAAAAACACGGGCCACCAGCCTTTATGTAGAAAAATGATCACCAAAATTGGCTAACTAGTATATGTTAAAAAAAACACATTACAAATGCAGACGAATAAAGTACCTTCTTCTATTTTGCAACATATCCCTGGTTTGATGTCAACATTGGCGTCAAACAGGGTTGTGTGTTCACACTTCGCTTGTTTATATTGAATTTGGTTAAAGGTTAAGATCAATGAATGTGGGAATGCGAATGGGTGACCCAATAGTGAACTGCCTGCTTTATGCAGATGATGCTGTGCATTTGGGCTCTACACCATGTAAGCTGCAAACACTGGTCACAGTTGTTAAAAAGTGATTGTAAAGAAAGGGGCTTACTTTTGAATGCGACGAAAACCAAAGTAATGGTGTTTGAAAGAGACGAATCCAGAACGGATGTAAGAGTTTTAGTTGATGATGTAGTGCTAGGACAACTGAATGAAATTGTAAATCTTGGCTGTGCTTTTAGCAAGGATGGAAGGTACACCGCGGATGTAGAAAGAAGAGTGTGGGTAGGGAATAGTGGATGGAGCGCTGGATAAGCTACTTTATAGTGAGGTGTTGAGCCAAAGTGCTAGACTCACTTTGCATAGTTCTGTGCGTATCCCATCGTTGTTGTATGGAAGCGAAAGTTGGTTATGTCAGACAAATAATGAGAGTAGGGTAAATGCGGTCGAAATGAGAACGCTACGGAAAATCTGTGGTGTAACGCTCGCTGACTGCATTCGTGAGATCCGGGATAGAGTGAAATTAAAAGAAAGTGTTGGTGTTAAAATGAGAAAGGGCGTGCTCTGCTGGTTCGGCCACGTATAAAAAATTACAGATAATATATTGACAAAGCAGATATACAACGCGAATATGTATTGACGTAGGTACTCAGGAAGACCTAGTTGATATTCCAGGATAAAATCGCTTGGATGTTATCCGAAGGTGGTGTCAAGAGTATTCGAAAACGGCATGTCTGTATGAAAAGGGTAATGAATGTGGAGGAAGCCAGGTGGGTCTGCCAGGATCGTGAGATTTTAGAACTCGATACTCGCTGCCTACCATTGTAAGGGACTTGGCTTGAAAATATATATGCACGTATGTATCGCAAGCGAGTGTAGGCAAATAGAATATATAAAAGTTTGTAACCGCGTAATTGTAATGCAGATTCATGAATCACAGTTATCTTTCATCAATTTGATTATTTTAAAATATGGAGCACACAAAATGGAAATTACGTTCCGTATTCAAGTTATAGCTTTTAATTGCAAAAGACAACTCTGAAAGTATCTAGTTTTTATAGGAATAGGAAGACCTCTACCAGCGCATGACGAATCAGTTAGGGGTCATCTATTAATCAATCACGTGAGGCTCGAAAATGGGGACGGGGGGAACAGTAAAAGTCACATAATTACATATTTCCTTTGTTATTTCAAGCCAGTTATAATTGCCTCTGTTGCCTAGCGGTTCGGTGTTGGACTTGACTTCTTGGGATCCCGGATTCGATCTCCTGGTCTGGCAATAAGGAAAATATGTGTATTTTCCGGGATTGTATATGTGCCGGTTTAGCGATTGGATTGCTACCTATTACATTAAGGGATTTGGTATTTGTCTAGTTATGGTTGCCCTGGGTGTGACTCTGTCTATTATTTCGTGGATATGGGCGTGAAGATACATTAACAGGCAATGACGACGGTCACTTTCTTATCCTGACAAGTTATTTTAAAGCATTTTCAATATACAAACACTTCTCTATTTTGTAATACGTAAAAATTTTATATATTTGAGGTTTGAATAAGAAATCGAAAACTTATGTGCAAACAAATATCATAGTGAAGCTTTTAAGCAAATAGGCTAACAGATTTTCCAAACTGAATAAAATATGGTAACAAGTGCCCCTAACACAATGTTTTCGCTTTGTCGATTTGAAATCTTGTGTCGATTGAACGGGAAATGTCCAGAAAAAACTTCAAATAATTTCCACATTGCGATTACGAGCATAAAGAGAAATGGCATGTTCTAATGTGAATACTAATGTGAACTATATGTTTTTTTAGCCAGAGGTCATCGAACAAGCACACGGTCTTTCAGATGACAAGTGACAACCGTGGCCTATAGAGACAATAGATTTCACGCTCTACAAAACATGCACATCACTTAACTGTTTTATTAGCACCAACAATACAGACACTGCTAGAACTCAACGTACATTTTGCTTCGAAACCGAAGCATCCTCAGGAGAATTCGACTGCACTCCACGAAGGTCGTGTACAAACTCTCCGGATTGAAACATGATAGAGTCATTATGGCAGCAGGAATAGGCAAGTCGGTGGATCCTTAAACATGCAAGAAGCTGCATATCAGTCTACCACCACTAAACTATGTACAGTTCATTCAAGAATTATGGTAGCAACCAACCATACCGTAACATATGAAACAACAAAACATCGAAGTGTATTTGGTACGAGTATTTAAATTAGGTCTTACCGCATTATTATAGTGCAGTTATCATCTTGTCGATTCGAAATCTGTATTAATTCAAGGTAGGGGTATTGATGTCATTATTATGTTATTTGAGTTATATATCCTACGCTTCTTTCTGAATAACAAACACACGACCTGATTTTGGTATTTCTTACCTTAAACATAAAATTGAAACTAGCAGGTATCGCCGACTTTGCTCACCTTTAACGAGATTGCCTATCTATAAGTTTGTTGGTTATTGCACTGTCAGACATGAGACATTTAGACGATCGGTATATATTGTACATTTTCGAGTACCAAAGAACCATTTTGTGTAAGGATTTATCTACCCCCTTTTTTGTGCTTTCTTGTTGAAAGCAATTGCAAAAAAAGCAGATGTACTTTTTAAATCCACACCAGCTAAGACAGTTACGTTGTGGTGTTCGTGGCAAATAAACAACATTATTAGGAGCTGATTAATAGATAAACCATTTTCCCAAGACATTAACATCTTAGACTTGATGCAGTACCGTAAACCATGGAGAGAATAAAGACGATATTTTTCTGTAATAATCTATTCGACACTACGGTTAATTCCGGTCGTTCTTTGTGATTAGGCGTTGAAATCTGAGATTCACTTTCCTACTCTTTGTGTTCACTTTTAACGATCTTTGACTAGTAGTGAGTTCAATATAACAACACTTCCACTAATAACAATTATCTTGTCATAAAGATTTTGCGCGGAGTTTTTGCGGGATCGAGAGAAAAGATGGGCGCAGTTTTTTTATTATTTTTGAATTTCAAGTATATATTAAGTAAATCGCATTTTATGTAATTTTGTTTAGTTATGGTCACAAGTAAAGTGTTGAAGAATATAGTGTGATTTTTCATCCATTAGTGTTATACCGCCAAATCTCAATTTAGAAGCTTAAAAAAGCTATTGGTTTAGGAAAGTCTCGAGCATGACAGTTTATGGCCACTCACGATTAATCTTGAATAATTAAATCCTGATTTTGTAAAATCCGAACAACTTGACGCAATATCAATCAAATGTCAAATGTTTCCAAAAAATTACCAAATGAGTCTAAGTAATTCCATTTTTTTTGAGACAGAAGCATGATATGTTCGCCGTTCACTTTAAACAATAATGCGAGAATCGAGTCAATTTTTGACAACTGTCGTGTAATTCGAAAGTTAACTTGATAATAGCCGCGTTTGTTGTTTATATTTTTTGTCGAAATACAGCTTTCGAAACATTAAGACTCAAAAAGTTCTTACTAAGGATATTATTTACGATACTCTTTCAGGAATTATTGATGTTTCTTTTTCGTCAGGACATAAGTTATTTTAACAGAGGCTATTAATCAGCAACATCTGACAACAATTGATTTGGTATGATGACAGAACAGGAGGAATCGAAAAGAACACAGGTTTCATATTTTGAAGAAGCTTCGTCCATATTTTTTGTCAACTATTGATTGGTAGTGGTAGTGTAGTAATAAAAAAACATTTCGAATATTTGCAAAGATAAAAAATATAAAATGTAATATGGAGGAAAAATAAATCACTTCGGAATGCTCACTCAGAAAATACATCACTGTAAATATAACATGGACGACAATATGAAAAAGTTTAGGAGGAAACTTATACAAGTAGGGTATCCACATTCGCTTAATATCAACAAAAATAAATTTTTGATGAAACAATTTATTCAACAACACTAATTGTACTTTCCACAATAAAAAATATTTTTATATTTTAACAATATTGTTGTCATATAGTCCTGAGGATGCTTGTATAGCGAAACCGGTTGGCTAAAATATAAAAATAAAAATATTTTTTGTGGAAAGTACAAGTGTTGTTGAATGAATTGTTTCAAGAATGGAATTCCACCAATCACCGACAATAAGAAGTATAGAAAATAAATTTATTCATTATCATTACAGCTATTTTATGAATATTAAGTTAAAGGTACAACCAAAACAAAATAAGCATTCAAATTAAACCATCAATATACCAAAACCGTACTATATACTATACACTTGTATCCCTACTTACTAATAAATTATACATAAGCAGGACTAGTGCTAACTGTCGACCGAAAGCATGTTCACCTTAAGTAAGTTTGGCACCTGCTTCAGTATGTCATTTGTGAAGTTTTTGATTTATGCTTCAGCCTTTTCGGCGGCATACATATGGAGTTGGTAATTCGGAATGACAGGCTCTTTGGGTATAATGGATGTCACTTAAAACAATTTCATATCATCGGTAAACATGCTATTTACAAAATTATATTCATAGTCGCCTCTATGGTCTAGCGGTCCGGGTGTTGGACTTGACTGCATGAGGTCCTGGGTTCGAATCCCGGGTCGGCCAACATAAAGAAAATTGGATTTTTCCAATTTTCTAATTAAAAAAATGTTGGTCGGGATTGGAAATGTGCCCGGTTGGCGATAGGCTTGCCACCTATCACTTATGGGACTTAGTGTCTTCGGCTAGTCGTGGGTGCCTTGGTTGTACCTCTGCCTACCTCTTCAGGGATATGGTCGGCAAACCGGGCACATTTCCAATCCCGACCAACATTTTTTTATTAGAAAATTGGAAGAATCCAATTTTCTTTGTGTTGGCCGACCCGGGATTCAAACCCGGGACCTCATGCAGTCAAGTCCGACACCCGGACCGCTAGACCACAGAGGCAACCTTTGGAACTTTACATTTCACCACTTTTACCGTGT
>NJDC01001076.1:0-16106 GCA_002245475.1 Calephelis virginiensis
TTTACGGATGTGGCTGGGAAGTGTTTAATTTGGAAGAAATGAAGACCATTTACATAATATTGAAGCTAGCTCAAAAGCCAGTGAGAATATTGGCGGCTGATATGATTCCCGTTAACATGTCCACATTTGCAAATACATTGAAATCTATATTTCAATTTGTAACCGTGGTAAAAATTTTATATATTTGTACTAATAATAGTTCATGTAACAAAATAAATTGACTTTTGAAAGATATCTTTGTAAAATACTATTTTTTAACTTCACTGCTACGTTGTCTCACAGGAAGATTGATCAATGCACCAAAATGTATGACTTTCTCTTGAAGTCAGGTCACTTGAAAGCTTCAGTACCTAATCTCGTTTGTCCATCCGTTAGTTCAATGACTGACAATGACAATGGACAGCATAATCTTTCGTAATGGCGTAAAGTTTAATTGTTGTAAATAAAATATATTTATTTTGAATGTAAACGTATTTTTATTGGCTTTTACATCTGAATTAAATCTTGCATAACTATTTGCATAATCGTCGTCATCATCATAGCTCCAATCACTGTTGTTCTTTAAGCGAGAAAGCCCAAGGTCCGCTTTCCTACTCTACTTCTCCACTTTACATGACATCGGCTTCCTTGATATACTATGATAGAATAGGAGTAGTTCGTTGGCACACGATCTTACTTCACGACCTTTAACTAGCGTCTTTTGAGTGTTCCTCTTTTACTGTCACTAAATCGCTTAACGGCACTTGGACTTATATTTTCCACTTAGCTTGCCGGATACCTTGGATAATAGCAGTAAGTCTCTGTGACGCATTTAGATCTGAAAGCTCACAAAATCATGCATTCAGGCACACATTCAAATACCTTCTATGAATCCAGTTATAGGCGACGGATTGTCTTCGTGAGAAGAAATGGTCGATAAGTATTGTCAGGATGTGTGGATACGAGGGTCTATCGCCTTCCACGCTTCGATGGGGACTTTCTTCAAAAGCTTTCTAATTTTCCGTGCGAGAGAAAGATTGAAGTAGTTCATAGAGATAGTAGAGGTTTATAGGGCGTTATCGGGACTAGTCTTTAAATTGGAGGAATAACCACTTTTTATGATGTGAGCTAATTAGCTCGTGAAAGTAAGAGTGCTATCTCTTCTTACAAAGTAGTCACATGACAAGTTACCACTTCTGAAAAGAATTTTGTATTTTGCACATTGCTAAATCACATAGCAACTGTGTAAGTAAAATATCAATTGAAGACATTTTACAAAAATAAACATGGATACTTAACTTCATTACAAATCTATTGCGGAATCAGGCAGACAATATCGAGTGTTAACATGATATACTTACCTACTCAATAATACACAAACTGTTTATTATATATGATGGATCCCAGCAAAACTAAAAATCTGAAGTAGGTTTAACGAAAAACGATCTACTCGATAATGTCTTCAAATGGGTTTTTGATCATTGCTGGCCAAGTCGAGGGCGCAGGTTAACTACAATATTATACAGTTATTAAAGTATTTCTGGCCAGGTACAACCAGGGTACCCATGAGTAGCCATAGACACTAAGGCTCACAATTTGTTCGGCGGAAAGTCTATCGTTAACTAGAAAATTAAAAATAAATATTTTCTATTTTTCGTTGCCCGTTTATCGAACCCGGCACCTCATGAAGTCAAGCGCAACACTGGACTGCTAAAAAGAGGCGATTATTTTACTTGATGGAAATAAAAAACAACCCATACTATGTTTTTAGCTAAAATATTTTAACGCAAGATCCGTTCCGTTCTATTTCCAGACTTCAGTTATTTTAATTAAGTAAAAAGTTTAAAATAAAATTCAAAGTTTATATGACCTTCGATAAGTATAATAATAAGTACAATTACTGTATACAATACAGTTATTGTACTATATAGGTATGTATGTATACTGTATATACTACAGTATATGCTACAGTATAAACTGTTGTAGTATAGCTATTAGTGTAACAATCAGAGCTCAATATATTATGATATATACGATATTTATTTAATATTTGTAATTATATTATGCAAATGCAAAAAAAATACAAATACATCAAATAAAACTCAAACAATAAGATACACAAAGGCGGTCTTATCGCCAAGTCAGCGATCTCTTCCAGGCAACTGTCGAGTGTGGAACAAGATTTAGCGAGATACTGTGTAATAGTGCTCTTAAAATATAAAAAATGCATGTAATACTAGACAAAAGAAATCATCCTAAAAGCAGAAGCCTGTTTCAATTATAAGTATTTGAATTTAGAATAAGCAAGAAAAGTCAAATCCAACCTTAAATTACAATGAACGTAGAAAGTGACGATTTAAAATACTTTTAAAAATATTAATGTTTGGAGCTCTCCTGATATATACGGGGAGTGATTTCCAAAGCCTTTTTGCTTGTGAGTTAAAAGAACAGCTATATTAACAAGTGTTTCGAAAGGGAACTTGAAGAGTAAATTTATCAATGGATCTGAGGAATTCTACCTCACCTCACTGTTACAAAACTTAATCTCTCCTTTAAACTTTATTGTACAGAAATAAATTATTGAGACTAAAAAATGTGAGCTTAATGCGATACCCGTTCTTTCTTTCTTTCATTCGTATAATTGTGCCTCTACCTACCTCTTCATACCAAACTTAACAGGAGCTCTATCGTTGCTTTGTGTATTGGAAGATTGTACTGAGGAATTTACAGATAGACCGATATAACAGGTGTCTGGCTGTCCATGGATCTCGCGCGAATACCCAATTAGTTAAATTATTCTTTTCACATAGTAGCAATTAAGTTACATTAAGAATAAGAATACATTTATTTCTGACATACCATACAAAGGTTCTTGTGACGCGGTCAATCACCGACTTATTGTAATTTATAACACTTGTATTATGTGGTAAAATGTAAGAGAGCTTATCGAACGTTAAGATGATAAACTTATTAAAAAGTTTATTTAGTAGCATCAGATATCACTATAATGATAACTCTGCTGCCAGTATCATATGGCTTCTTAATTTGATGCCAAACTTAGTAGGGTTTTCTATCACAAAAGATACTCCAGTAAAGAGTAAGTAGATATTCTAGATAATTGCCTTTATAGGCGATATCTTTTTAATATTTAAATATTTTTTTTAAACGAGGCGTTTATGACAACTCATTTTTCGCAGTGTTTTGTTAATTAATTTTCTGATTTTTGCATTAGGGTTATGTGAACAAACTAATCGTAACCATTTTTTATTTCTAACCATTAACTATAACAAAGACATTGTTTTCTTTTTGTGTAGACAGTTTTTATTCAATTACGCGCTTGTTTTTTCAGAACCATTCTGGATTCTCCATTTCACACTTCTTTTTTACGTTTACCTTTGGAGTAGCATTGTAAATAATCTGAAGTATGCAAAAGGAGTTATCGACATCCTTCAAAGTTCCGTCAGCATCATTGAAACAATATTAGTGACTAGCGTGAGTCATTGGTATATAGCAAAAAGGTTAATTTGATCTTAATTAAATCCATATTTTAAACATAACACTATTTTTTGTAATTTAAACATACATATGTTACAAGTATTACAGTATCACAATAATCATGCTCTTCAGAAAGATAGCTGCTTATTATAACACTGATGGTGCTAATACAAGTGGTCGCCCATTGCTTCGTCGATTTAGTGGTCGAAATCGAACACCGTAATCACGATTACGTTTCAGATAGGTGTTGTATTATCTTAAAATGTTCTTCGGATCCACCAATCCTGAGCTTTTCTTATACTTATTAAGTACCCTGTACCAGTTACCAGAAAAGTGACACGAACTGACGTAAAGTGATGTTGTATTAAAATGCCCATGGGATGTATGGTCGATGCTATTAATAGATATTTATAAACGTCTATGCAGTATGTTGGCCCTTCGTATGAGTAAGCTATTCGATTAGCATAGTAAAACGCGGCCAAAGCAAGTACTGACGTTACAGTAGCCAACGTTTAGGCTACCACTTAATATGACTGATTACCCATAAGGTGTAGAAACTTTGGCTATTGTCCTAAAAAATTGAATGCAATTGATAATTGATTTCCATTCCGTAATAAAATTATTAATAGATCCTTATTTGACCTTATTTGAACAATGTCACAACGAGAAAAAAATAAACAAACGTTTTTTAACAGGAAAATAATCAAAACTGTATTAGATGAAGTAATAGAAGTTGACGAGCTATTTCGTGGATCTTTAACACAAAAATACAACAAGCTATTGACAATAGTAAAGAAAACAATTTATGTTTATTATGCGATGAATTTTGCAAACTGGATCACTTTGTATTTACCGCAACGTTTAAATTTGTCAAGTGGTTTGAACGGATTAGAGCCTTGTGCTGGTAAGATTTTTATAGGAAATAATATTGCAACCTTTATATACTCTAGTAGAAAAAAGAGTAATAATGTAAGTGAAATCTGACGACGTATTAATGAATTTAGATTTTAGATTACATACATTCATATTTTCACCTTAAATCCCTTACGAGGTAGACAGATAGTATCGAATATCAAATATCACGGTCTTTGCAGATTTGCCTCGTTTTCTCCACATTCATTTTCCATTTCATACAAACACGCCAATTTCGAAGACTCTTGACACTACCCTGCTCGAAGCGTTACCCAGATACACAATTTGATTTATTTACTTTTTGACTATTATAACTCTGCCACGAGAATCAATTTATTATCTAAGCAGGATAAAAAGTAGTCTTCTTAAAGAGCCTACCTACCTTCTAAATTTTATTACGAAAAATGTCGTCGGTTCGACGTGTATCGCCATTGGGATCTAAGCAGACAGGCAAAAAATCCAAATGCTTAAAGTTTTATCAAGCATATGTATAGATATAGATATTGTAAAAAAACCATAGAACTAATAATGTCACACATGCGAAGTATAAAAACTGACATAAAATTGATAATTCATTAAAATTATGTCATGAAAATTGTAATTTAGGATATAAATTCTGTTTCAATTAAGTAATCGTTGAGAAAAACATCCAAGTATCTGATAAAACTAGGAAATAACAAAACACATAATTTAACAAAAAAAAATAAGAGTCTTAAGATTTTATTTTAGGCAATAAATGATATGTTCAGTTAATAGTTTCATCAGATTCTTCATCGATTTTATTAAGATTTACTTAATCATTACAGAATTACACTTCTTATCGTTGAACGACGATTAAAATAATTTTAACAACATTTGCTGATTTTAATGATATACCTTCTATGATCCTGACGGAATTATTCATTTTCAGGCATCCAGTTGACAACACATCTTAATCGAAGTATATGTATTTTTATAACACAGTTACAAGATTTAACCATACTCGTGGTACTTTTTGATTTTCAAGCTTTGATTTTGTTTCTTATGGCACATACGACGGCAATGTATTCACTACTAGCTGAAGAAATGATTTTCCTTGGTGAATATAAGAAAAGGAACGACGAATATACTTTTGTGAAACAAAAGTTACCTTTACTGATATATCGTCATGTTTTGTTAATTAAAATAATTAAGAACTTGAAATCATTGTACAACAATCCTCTAGGAGTAAATTTTGGGGTGAATGCTGTTTTTTTGTGTTTGTTTTTTTACTTACCTTTAAATCAATGGTGGACATATCTTTCTACTTTGATTTATTTTTTCATCGTTTTTTTTCTCTATAGCTATCTCTGTCAGAATCTTGCTAATGCGTCAGAAAGGTTCGAGAAGGCAGTGTACGAGTGTAGCTGGGAATCTTTTCATTTAGAAGAGATGAAGACTATTTACATAGTTTTAAAGGCAGCTCAGAAACCTGTCGAAATATTAGCAGCAGACATGATCCCAGTTAACATGTTCACATTTGCGAATACTTTAAAATTTATTTACAAGTTTGTTACTGTTGTTAAAATTTAATTATGTTGATATATAAATAACTGTACCTTAATATTAGTGTTGATATACTATTGTTAGAAATACAAAAGTAGCTGGGATATTTAGAATGAGTCCAGTGTAACATTACGGTACAGTTTTTTATTACAGTACAGTTTTTGTACTTATTTTCCTTGTTTAACACTTTTAATCTGAAGAATAACGATGATGATGAAAATGCATGTTTTATTTTTTTAGTATAAATAAAATTGTTTAATTTTCAATTTCCCACCAAAAAAGGAATATAAGAATAATAATATAATATAGCGTGACAAAACTGGAAAGAATTTGCGTAGTGAATGGGTTGGACTTACAAGACGCTAAAGACTATAAATATCCTGTTCCGCTCAAAGCACGCCTCTAAACTGTTTTATTAGCACGTACAATAGACACTCTACTAATCTATTAAAACATTATCAGGAGAATTCGACTGCACTCTAGGAAGGTCAAGCACAAATTATCGCGCACGCACGCGATTCACTCTATCTATTGTATTTCGCGAGTTCGCTCGTGGGTGTGCTTTTGCGGTTGGGGGTAGCAACTATGTTGTCAAATATGTGTAGCAGGGATGAGTTAGTTAAATTTTGTTTGTTCGTTTATATGTGTAATTGAATCTCCATTATTACATCTCATAGTTTCAAGTTGTTCAGTATATTTAATTTTAATACTTTAGATTAATTCGTTGGTATTATCTGCTTCCATATGCCTAGTATATAGAGTTTGCAAAATGCGATTTAACTAAATGAACGTTTTGAGGCATAAACACATATCTAGTCTGACCATTGTTGCATTCAAAACAATGCAGTTTATAGGTGATTCACAATTTTTATCAATGGATTAATTTTAGTTAGTCTTTGTTGAGGTTTAGTAGTAGGAATGGAATCTTTAGTATTTTCAAAGCAATTCGAATGTCTTTCGTAAACTTTTTGTTGGAAAAAGAAAGAAAAACATCATTCAGTCTAGATATGTAATTATTGTGACTTAGAATAACTGAGTTTGCCTTTGAGACAGTTGAATTGTTATTTCCTATTCTTTTCTTAAAAGATTCATTTCTTGGTATCTCAGTATTGAGCTGTGGGGGAATGTAAATGTTGAGCAAATATTATTTAAACAATGTTATCTACAGATGCTACGTATTAGTCGACCGCTGTTATTATTTCTGGTGATTTCGGAAAATATTGATGTTGAAAAATATATAAGGCTTTTTTCTAAAAATGCCATTTCAGCTTGAGGGAAGCGTATATTCGTAAGAATTAAAAACGACTATCAAACGGATGTGAATCTGGCAAATTCCAAATTATTGCTAGCATTACTAATTTTATTACTAGGCATGTGAAGAATCGCAAGTATGGGAGTTAAACTTCTTTTACAGAGTCAAGTATTTTCGATGAGCCTTTGTTGACGCGAAATCTCTACATTAGCTTACGAAAAGGAAAGTTCAGAATAGAGAATTTTCAGACGCGTTTTTAAATTATCTCTAACTGCTACTTTAACTCTAACTGTAACAATACTGCGATTGTTCATTTAACAAAGTATGTGCTTTTCTCAATGCTATTTTTGCATTTTGAGGAAAAGATTATCATATGGTAATGAAATTTTAATCGTTTTTTACAATTTTACTGCGCTTAGATTATTTTATTTCCAACCTTACATTTATTATATCTATGGAATGCTAATAACGACTATTTTGTTTATGATATTGGAAGGCAAACAAGCAGACGGATTTCCTGATGGTAAGAAATTCTCGCCGCCTAGAGACACCAAAGGTGGTAATGGTGCGTTGCCCACCTGAGGCCGGGATGTTAGTCCTTGAGCAAAAGTAAGTTTGCCGGCTACCTTACCCTCCAAACCGGAACACGTCATGACGTTATGACGGCGGGAATAGGTAAGGCGGTGGTACCAATCCGGGTGAGTCGCTGTGAAACTCTACCACTTAGTCAGATGTCACGGTGCTAGTGACGGTAAGCCTTTGCTCGCCTTTTACGAGCTGCCTGGCAGGAAGGCACATGGTCGATTCTGCAATGGAGCCCGGACCAACACGAGGCAATATTAGCGAATATCAACGAATATCAGCAACTTAACAACACAGTGATACGTAATTAGTTATATTACCATTAATTACCATAGTTATCGTCTTTGTCACAATGTTATACTACTAACTAAATCTATATTTTTTCAGTATTTTTTTTTGTAGGTTATGCACAAACATTCCTGATGTAATAGTACTTATCAACCTATGTAATTATTAACATCATTAATAAATGGTTTTATTTATTGATTTCATTTCTCTATCTCCCCCCGCTCTCTGTCTTTACTGTACGTATGTAGCCATCATAACGTTTAAACGTATGGACCGATTTCTGATTGACTGAAAGGTGACGTGATCGAAATGTTGCATCTAGCAACATTACTGTTAATGATTTAAATACGATTACACGAAATTGTTGATTCTGTGTATGGTCCTAGACTTGCTATGAGCAAAAATGTAAAAGCCTCTCTAGATGGGTTTAATACATCTGACGATTGAGGTGTCCAGTGTAAATAATTTCTACGCAAATATGTCCTGCTCACTTAAAATTTTTACTCGAAATATTTATTGAACATGATTAGTATTATCTTGCAATGTTTAAATCGATTTGTTAATATCGGAGTTGTGAGATATGGATGAAGAGCAGTGAATAAAAAAGTTATTAATAAAAAATGGGTGCGTGTACTTATGTCCACGCGTGAGGAGTTATACTGTAAAATCTGTAACGAAAAGTACCTATATAAATCTCACTTGTACATAACTAAATCACGTGTGTGAATGTATGTACATAAACAATATTACTGTAGAAGAGTGAATTCTGTACATTGAAGATACTGGACATATCGCTCATTTGGTGGAACATCGGCGGAAATGTAGTTTTTTTAGAAATCGAAGTAAATATGACAAACTTTGCTTTAAACGTATATACGTCTGGGGAAACAAAGACAGAAAGTTAATTATCATTAGATGACGTTAGATGGCGTTATTGTCATTGTCGAATTTAGTCTATTTCAAAGAGATTTCGCGGAAACAACGTCGTAAAAGTCAGTTGCGCGAGGAACTGCGCAAAGTGTGCTTGTGTTTTGGAGCTACAACGGCGTCCTGGTAATTATGACATATTTATTTTATTTTATGGAGCAACAACGGCATAATTGAACATTTTCGTCATTGTTGTTTCAAAAAAATTTTTTTTGGCGGAAACAACGACGTTATTGTATAAACTGTCAATGTTGCTCCAATACAGTTAGATGCCTTTTTTCACATCAAAACGAACACAGACGTAATTGCATTTTTTAACTTTTAAGATATTTTTAAATTATCTATCCTATTATCACAGATAATAAAATCGTAGGAAGGTCAAAACTGTAAATTGAATATTTTTTTAAAGAATACTTGGGGCGTGATATATAATCGATACCGAAGCCAAAGATATACTTTTTAGAGTTTATGCCTGTTGGTCTATATGTATGTCCGGGATAAACTCAAAAAGTACTGAACCGATTTTAATGAAATTTGGTGCAGCGATAAAGTTTATCCTGAGGAAGGATATACGCTACATTTTATCCCAAATATCCCACGGGACCGGAACTTACGCGGGTATAACTGCTGGGCGCAGCTAGTGTTTAATAACAATAAAACTACTGGACCGATTTCAAAAAATATTTCTCCATTCGAAATTACATTATCCACGAGTAACATGGGCTATATTTTATCCCGGGAATCCAATGGGATCCGGTGTTACGCGGGTGGAACCGCGGCGAGGCAGCTAGTATCAATATATTAAAAATTTACAGTTTCAGTTACTTTTTTACCGCCATTTTTTAGTTCACTAATTGCAAAGTGATACTTGCCTATATTTGGATTATCAAAAATGGAAAGTCGTGCAAGGAAGTTGATTAATTTGGTAATAGATAGACAAGCGTCAGACTTTATGAACACTACTGAGAGTGGACACGGTACCTATTTATTAATAAAATTTTATATTTTTGACCTAAAGTTAATTATTATATTTACCTACCTAATAATTATTTTTAGCACCCAGAGAGTCATTGCCTCATTTAATTGGTTTGCCTGAAGAATTTTCGGGACACGATGATGATAATTCAAATATTGTACAATTTAAGAGTGCAACGGAATGTGACCGTAATAAAAGTTCTAGTTCAAGTAATTTATCCTCATTCGCTTCTGATTCTAATGTTATTGAATCAATTTTGATTCAACAGGAAGTGTCCACCATGCATGGCGCTAGCTCAGATGATGACGCTGACACTAACAATATCGAGAACCCACAACTTGAATCTTCTGAAATTGTGGTAAATCCTATAATCTATACTAGTGCCGTTGCCGATGATATTATGTTGAACACACTTGCCGACTCCGTAGGGTCAGATGGTGATTTTTTTACCAGACGATAGTGGCGATGAATATCGGCCTAAGAAACGAAACTTAAACCGCAAACGTACATTGTCTACATATAGTTCAAGCAGTTCATCGTCATCAAGCTCATCCTCATCAAGCTCATCTAGTACTTCAGTTATTAATGCTAACACACAAAATTCAATTCCGATACAAACTGGTAAAGTATAATTTTATATATAATTATATAATCAGTCTATTCCACTTATGTTAGAAAATAAACCTCCTGTTGATGAAACCCCTTCTGCGTTAGCTTCATCTCCTAATAAAAACAAGAAAAGGAAGACGAGAAATGAATCAGAATGGAAGATGAACTAAACAAAACTTTTAAAGAATTCAGGACAACAATATACATCACGTACTGGTAAAACAGTTCTTGCAAAAAAAAATGAAGCCACCTTGTTCAGAAAAGTGTCGTACTTCCTGCTCAAAAAAATTTACAGAAGAGCAAAGACAGGCTAAATTCAATATGTATTGGGGCCTAGAAACATGTCAGAGACAACATGATTTTTTGAATTATGTAGTTACTGTATTTCTCCCAGCACAACGTCGGTTAAAAACTTTGAACAAAAATAAGAAACCTAATACTCAGTGTTTCCTTGTCCTTAATGGGCAAAATTTAAGAGTCTGCAAAACTTTTTTTATTAAATTCATTAGGGATTGCCGAAAGGACTTTACGTACGGTTATTGAAGCTAAAACAAGCGGGGATAACTTTGGTGGTGCACCCAGTGACAACCGTGGAAAACAAGGTAATCATTCTAGAAATGATCCAGAAGTTCTGGATTCGGTTAGAAGCCACATACAATCCATAGCTAGAATAGAGAGCCCCTATCTACGTGCCCATACTACAAGGGAGTATATTGATGGTGGTCTCACCATAGCAGCTTTACATCGAAACTATACAAAAATAAGACAATAACTCAGAATAAATCTGCAGCTTCCTATGATACATACTTCCGAATATTTTAATAAATAAATAATAAATATCCCTGGAGAAGACACATAAATTGAACCTAACCCCAAAGTAAGCAAATTATATGCTTGTGTTATGGGTGTTAGTCAACGACAACATTTTAAAGTTTAAGACTAAACATGAAGATGATTGGACTGAATCCTATTAATGCGAAAGTTTGTAAGTATGGATGTATGGATGTTTGTTACTGTTTCACGCTCGAATGGCTGAACGGATTTGTCTGAAATTTGGAAGACAGATAGATTGTGACCTGGATTAACATATAGGCTACTTTTAATCCCGATCGCACACCGGGTTTCTGTGAAAACGCGGGCGAAGCCGCAGGTAGCAGCTAGTCTGAAATAAAAAGGAAGAGAGGAAGATCTACAAACAATATAAAAAAAAAAATTTAATGCAATTATACAGCACCAAACTCCCAATTGCTCAAAATAAAAAGAACGATCTGAAAGATCAGTATAAAAATATTGTACCATGTTTTCATTCCAGTTTTTATGACAGTATTTTTTAATTTTATTATGGCTTGATAACTTTAATTTAATGTGACTATGTACGGAAACCAAATTTTCTTTAATTGTTACCTTATTATAATAAGTAAACCTACTGTTTGTTACCATTGCAATTTCGTACGAATTTGATAAGTCTGTAGTAATTAAAGATAAAACTGTGATTATTGTGCCATTATCTAATTATTTAAATAAGCAGTGTAAGCAGGGTATTAGGTATATAAAGGCAAAGTATTCCGAATAATAAATAAGTTTAAAGTAAATTATTTTTAAGCTCATCGAGTTACTTGTAAGTTCATTCTATTAATAAATGCAATTTTTAATAATTTTGAAAAAAGTTTCATTTTAATAACAACATTTTTCCTAAAATATTGAAAACTTAGCCTAAACATAATGAAAAAATATTTGTGGAACAATGACATATTTGTAGATATGCTATATTTAATTTCACATTTATAGATATTTTTATAAGTACATTAAAAAAATAATAATTTCTAATAATACAAAAACACTATAACCATTGTTTAAATATAAAAAATAAGCATGAATTGCTTAAATAAGACCATAAACTCATGTAAAAAAAATAAAAATATTAAAAAACGTTCTCCTGTAAAATACGTATATCGGCAAATACGTCACTGTTCCACCAAATGAGCGATATATAGATGCAATTTTCATATGTTTGTCTTTGTGTATACTGACCGCTACTCACACCGCATCTACTTAACAGATACCTAGTAGAGACAATTTTGCAAGTTCGTATTCTATATTCTGGGGAAGGTTAAAGGTTGCTTTTTATGTCGATTACTAAAGCGGTTCCCTTGGGAAAGGGTGAAAGTTAAAATTTAGATTGGACAATTGTTCCTTAACGCGTAGTGATTTAAATTTTTTTGTTTGTTATGTAACATATTTTACATCCTGTAAATCTTTCAAGGTCATAAGTTTATCTTCATAAAACGGCATGAATGCTTCAATTTATTTTTAAAGCTTCACACCCTTAATGTGCAGGAATGAGGAATTATCCTAAGTAAACTATATAAAATATTTACGATAAGTTTCTTGTATGTTAAGGAGTAAATATCGAATAAAAAGTGTAACGGCGGACTCACCTAGGAAATCTTTAGCTACCTTGTGGACTATATCAGAAATCTTAGTCATACTAATATTTAATACCCAACACACGTGGAAGTTTGTGTCAAAAATACTTTTGTTCAGTCTCGATTTTGAATTTTTTTCTTAAAATATCACTGTACTCATTATTATTAGGTGTCAGGTAAAATGAAGTTCGCCGGGTCGGCTACTTTATGATCAAATTTTGTAGCTTCAATTTTGTGCTAATGTACTGTACTATGAGACAGAGGAACCTCATTTATGAAAATGTTCCGAATTTGGAACTAAATTATGTAACTGTTCCAAAAATAATTTATTCTTAATCCAAACTTAAATTTATTCTTTTTAAAAATGTTCCCTAATTGAAATATTTTTTTCAAGCAGGTATACAGACAGACTACCAGAGAGCTCTGCAGTGACATGTACTTGCACCTTCTTGTCACTGATAGGCAGAAATTCTGCGACGACTTTAACCGTCTTATTAATAAACACGGAGTAAAGTATTCCAAGGGTCAACCTGGTATTGTACTCTTTATTACAACCTAATTTTTGTCCTACGTTAGTCCATGTTTATCAATAAAAAAAACAAAGTTTAAAAATAACTAATCACTATCTGTTCTAGTTATGGTAGGCTTCCGCCCGTAGGCCTAATATCCCAGATTTATTTTAGGTTGATAACATATTTTTTGGTTCTCAATATATAAATATAACGCGTTTTCATCCATTATTCAGCATTTCTGCATTATTCATCCATTTTTAACCGACTCTAAGAATGGAGGAGGTTCTCAATTCGAATGTCTGTTGTTTTTAAAACTCTTTTGTATGTTTTTAAAGCGATCATTCAGTCTATAGAAAAACGATGTTGATGGTTATTCTTTAGAAATATAGGTCTTGATTCTGGGGTGGTCATTTATTATTTTTATTATAAACCAACAAGGGGATTTTAAGTTACACTTAATATCACTATTTTGCTTTATTTACGTGAGACGTTCAGAATTATTTGAACCAATGATCCAATAATTGAGTTTGGATCCGTTTTTGAAGTTTTACTGCACTTAAACATTGATTGTTGAAGGCGATGGCATTTCACACGATCAACAATTCCGTCATTTGCCTCCGAAACAGGTCACGTTCACGTCACTTACTAGATGTATGAAGAATGGATTCTAAGTACATAAGTATGTCTGTATGTATGTTGGTCTGATTTAGGAACAAAAATAAGCATGAAATAGTTTTATCTATTAAATTGTTCTGATGTAACATACTTAAAAAATATACATAGTCCAAAGAAGTTGTTGTAAAGAAGTTTATCAATACAAATATAAATAGTGCACAATATGAAGTAAGTATGGGTTACAAGAGTGTGTCCAAATTTAACGTCATTTTGTCTGTTTGTTACAAAATAACGGGATAGACCGATTTCAACTAAATGATTACTATACCTAATATGATGGATGCCAGCTTCTATTCTGAAAAGTGTTATTAAAATCCATCCAATAGAAGTGGAGATATCTTTAGATTAAAAATCATTACTACCGGCCCAGTCGAGGTTGCAATATAAATAATAATAATAACTTTATTGTACACAAAACGTTATCACTAAACATAAACGTAAAGATAATACAATGCAATGGGCGAGCTTATCTTCAGCAACAGAGATTTCTACCAGCTGACCCGTGAAAAGGAAAAACAGAAACAAAGAAAAACGTAGACTAGGTTTGAGATATTTTGAAAACTGGATGTGAACAATGTGCTCGAGCAGTTTTGAAAGAAAAGGTAATATGGCGATGGGATGAAAATGAGAATCTGAAGAAGGACTTGCAGTCTTGGGAAGATGTATAAAATAATTATTTTTCCAAACCGAAGGGAAAGTATTTGTTAATAAGGAATGATTGAAAATATCAGCAATAGCAGGAAGAAGTTCAACTAGAATGAAAGTAAACATACGAGAACACAATCCATAATTTTCAATAGCTAGGAAATAATCGCAAGTACGTCATTGTTTTTTGACATCTTCTTCACTGACGTGCTCAAAAGAGAAAGAAGAGCATGAGGGGAGTTCGACAAAGTCAATGATTTTTGGACGTCATATAAAACTACAGGTGGTTTGGAAAAGTGTACATTAAGGTCATTGAGATTTAAATAGTAGACATCAGTTGCTTTAGATTTACCAACACCTACGGATCTTAATAAATACCACACTTTACCAGAGCCGGAAGTGGATAATATGTTAAAGATGTAACTTGTTACATTGATTCTGCAACGTTTTGTCAAGAGATAGATTACAAACATTAGGGAATTTCCTATAATGACGATTAGCCCTATATTTCCTTCATTATATCCTTCAGCTCTTCGTTGATCTAATGAGCAGGATTATGTTCTTATATAAGCCTTTTTATCGGTGCATATTTGGCGTGAAGGTCTACTGGTAGTAGAATTAAATATTTCAACTATAAAGTCCGCATTGTCTGAATTAAAAAACAGGTAATCAATCCACTGATAGAACATCATTCTTTAAAGCATCGAAATCAATTTTCTTATATGAACAGCAGAACGTGTAAAAACTCCGTCTTTTAGCTGATCGTACTTTGTAAGAGAGAACAATGAGTTTACGATAAGAGAAACACGATGGCAGCTGACCATGACAGCGATCATTCTGAGGCCAGGAAACTATTATCAGATCAAGGAGAGACTCAGATCAGTTTGGATAACGATGTGTGGGGAAAGAGGTAACGAATGAATAGAGTCATATATAAGCAAAAGCAGCAATATCCAGTTCCATTGGATGTTACTGCCTTTTCTTTTATATGGCTCATATATTATTAGAGGAAAGAATATCTTATAATTTGATAGAATAGAATTCGTTTTTACTTAAACAAGTACTAAAATCACCCAGTAAAATGATGCGTACAAATAATAGTCGTATATTATTTAGTAAATTGTCTAAAGTAGCAAATTAATTAATAGACAAGGGAGGGCTGTGGGAGGGCAAACACACCTACTAGCACCTTATTATATTATGTACATGGTGAAAATGAAAAAGAAATCCTTTAATGAGACACTGGGAAAATAATCGTAATTATTTGGATTTAATTAATACCTACATTTGCCTATATAATTGCC
>NJDC01001076.1:16517-46814 GCA_002245475.1 Calephelis virginiensis
TATCTTATAATTTGATAGAATAGAATTCGTTTTTACTTAAGCAATTACTAAAATCACCCAGTAAAATGATGCGTACAAATAATAGTCGTATATTATTTAGTAAATTGTCTAAAGTAGCAAATTAATCAATAGACAAGGGAGGGCTGTGGGAGGGCAAACACACCTACTAGCACCTTATTATATTATGTATATGGTGAAAATGAAAAAGAATTCCTTTAATGAGACACTGGGAAAATAATCGTAATTATTTGGATTTAATTAATACCTACATTTGCCTATATTATTGACTAAAATAATTATACGCGAGATCTAAGACATTCTATTTCCAGACTTTATTTATTTCATAAAAGCTCAAAATTTCTTAGCAGAATGTGCAGAATATAGTATGTTCTTCAAGTTTTAAAGATACAACCAAATAGCTTCCATAAATTTGAGAAATAATCTCCTTTTACCCCATCAATATGTTGAAAGTTTCTGACAAATCGAATTTTAACTTTAATGTTGTTCAGTACATCTTATAGTTACTTAAATAAGAGAGTAAAATAATCTATCTAATATAGATATAGAAATAAATTTACAATTACAAAAATGACTAATAGCAAATTACTTAATCAGCTGTTCAAATATTCGCTGATTTAACAAAATAAAATCTAAATAATATTCCATATGAAGTAATTCAGATGAGAAAACGAGCAATGATATTGAAAACCAAAACTCATTTGCGTCATAATTTTTTGTGTGGATATCTTTACTGTTTGAAAACTGAAACAATTCTTTTTAGAAAGACCTTACATAATAATGCTTATGTAACTTAACTAGGTTAGGTTTTACTAGATAGTAGATAGTTGACCAGTAGATCGCCATAATGGATACCACTGCCATATCTGTTTCAGCCGCCATATTGTTAAGCTTTGCGATTGTCGCGTTTCTTGCTAAAGAATAAAGAAGCTTATTCCATTTGTCACATAAGATAAGCCATAAGATGACAAATCACCAGTTTTACTATTACCCGTGCCTGTTGACTATTTTATAACTTAAAAAATTACATTGTTATAGTTTTCGAAAAGTTTAAAGGGTCTGACAGTGGAAAACGAGTGTTTTTTTTATATATAATTTTACGAATTTAAAAATATTCAATAAGCCCAGATATTACTTATCTGTAATGTAGCTAGAATGAACCATCTTAATAACTGCAGCTTTCAAAACAAAAAAAATCTCATTGAAATCTGTCCTCTCGTTATTCATGTTACGAATAATTTGTGATGCCATAAACAGGTACGCACTAACACACACATAGACATGTCAAATTTCTAGTCGGGAGTTAAAAATTAATTGGAATTATATTTTTTTACCCTTGGTACCTAATACTTGGTTATGTCATAACGATCTAAATTTCACATAGTTTCTTGTGTTTGAAGATAGTACCGAGAAACTCACAGATTTAGGAAAGGACAGGTGTCTGGCTGTCAGTGGATCTCGAGCTTAACACCTTTGTAGTAGAAATTTCTTTTCATACATAGCAATTAAATTACATTGTAACACCTATGTTATATGGTAGAACCTAGTGAGCTTATTGAACGTTATGATGAAAAACTTATTAAAAAGTTTATTTAATTGCATCAGAGATCACTATAATGACAACTCCGCAGTCAGTATCATATCGCTTATTAATTTCCTGCCAAATTTTTTAGGATTTTCCATCACAAAAGATACTCCAGTTAAGAGTAAGTACATAATTCTAAATTAGTAGTGGTGACCATTGGTCCATCATGACTACCAGTCACTACCAATGTTTCTTTTTGATATTTGCAAAAACAGACATAGACCAAACATTTTTAGCTGTATTTATTAGAGAAAGTGAATCGCTGCCGGAATAAAGACAAAAATTGTAACAATAATTTACATTATTTTCTGCTGTCCATTTTTAGCCAACTATAGCCATTTTATTTTAATATTTCTAATGTACAGAATTTTCTCTTCTACAGTTTTATTATAAATATAGATTTATAGATTCCTATATGACGATGGTCGTAATTGAAGAAATGTCTTATTGTCTTTAAAACAATGTGACCATTCATTAGAAAAGGGATGTTGTTATTTTTTGTGTAGTAAGTTTTTTTTTTCAGTAACGCTCTCATTGTTACAGAACCATTCTGGATTCTTCATTTCACACTTCTTTTTTACGTCTACTTTTGGAGTAGCATTGCAAATAATTTTAAATACGCAGAAGGAGTCATCGACATCCTTCATAGTTACATCAATACTATTGCAGCAATATTAGTAACTAGCGCGAGTCATTGGTATTTAGCAAAAAGGTTAATTTGTTATTAATAATAGTGAAATTATAAATGTTATATTATTTTTAGTTGTTCAAACTAATGTTACTTGTAGATTTTACAGTTTCATACCCAACATTACGCTTTTCAGAAAGATAGCAGTTGCTATATTAATACAAACGCTCCCACATTGGCTAAAATCGAATATCGTCAATTAAACGTTTCAGATTAGGAAAGATTTTAGATGAATGATAATTTTGCAGTGTTCTGCCAACCTACCAATCTTGAGCCTTTTCTTATACGTAATAACCCAGCACAATGACACAAACTCATATGACCAAAAGTGATAATGGTGTCAGAAGTGGTAATGTAATAAGATGCCTAAGTACTTTTACTTTTAAAATGTCTAATAGCATTTTTGGCTTGTCACGAGTAAGGTTATCGGCTAACAAAATAAAATGCGACCAGTGCGAGTATAGTAGAAGTTGTTGTGGTATACATTTATTAGGCTACCGCCTAGTCTGACTGATTGCACTAATAGTGCCAAAACTTTGGAAATTAAGAAATTTGTAGAAAAATAGGTTGAAAGAAATAAAAAAAAATACTATTGATATAACAAGATTAAATTGTTTAAACGTTTTCAACAGGAAATTAATCAAAATTGTATTAGATGAAGTAATAGAAGTTGACGAGCTTTTTCGAGGATCTTTATCAGAGAAATACAAGAAGCTATTGACAATAGTAAAGAAAATAATTTATGTTTATTACGCAATAATTTGTTTGGACTGGATCATTTTGTATCTACCGCAGCGTTTAAATTTGTCAAGTTCTTTGCACGGAATACATCCTTGTGCTGGTAAAGTCCTATACTTATTAAAATTAACTTTCATTTATTTAACTTCAAAAAAAATATTTTTATATCTTAAGTAAAGCAAAACTAATAAACACCATAGTGAATCATCATTTAAAAGGTTACAAAACTAATTACCCATAAAAGTAAACATATAATTAGTCATTAAAATTGTACATCGTGTTACGCTAAAATTGTATTTCATTAAAATTATGTAATTCATCATTCAACGATAAAAAGTATAAATTCTGTGTTAATACATTTATTAATGAAGCAAATGTGAAAAAAAGACGTTCATGCATCTCATGCACGTACAAAAAAACAGAACATTTCATTTGACATGTCATCCTTTGATTCATATATTAAAGGTATTAAAAATTTTCCTCGTGTTCCTAGCACCGTGACATCTGACTAGGTGGTAGAGTTTAGCAGCGACTCGTCCGGACCGGTACCACCGCCTTACCTATTCCTGCCGCCATAACGTCATGACGTGTTCCGGTTCGGAGGGTAAGGTAGCTGGTAAACTTACTTTTGCTCGAGGTCTAACATCCCGGCCTCAGGTTGGCAACGCACCATTACCACCCATGGTGTCTCTAGGCGGCGTGAATTTCTTAACATCATGAAATCCGTCTGCTTGTTTGCCTTCCAATATCATTAAAAAAAAATAAAAAAAAGGACGTGTTATCAAGATCAGATGCTTCATACGTTTTATTGTTTTAAGATGATTTACACAATTTTGATGACATTAAATGATTTTAATAAATTATAATAACAAAGCATATTTTTAATAGAATTGTTGATTTTTCAGGCATCCAGTTAACAACACGCCTTAATCGAAATATATGCGTTTTTATAACACAGTTACAAGATTTAACCATAATCATCGTAGTTATTAATTTTCAAGCTTTAATTTTGTTCCTTATGGCACATACGACTGCAATGTATTCTCTTTTAGCTGAAGATATGATTGTTCTGGGTAAATATAAAGAAAGAAACGAAGAATACGCTTTTGTGAAAAAAACACTATCTTCACTGATACATCGTCACGTTTTGTTGATTAAAATAATTAAGAACTTAAAATCTTTGTACAACAATCCTCTAGGAGTCAATTTTGGGGTGAATGCAGTTTTTTTGTGTTTATTTTTTTACTTACCTTTGAAACAATGGTTGACATTTCTTCCTGTGCTGATTTATTGTTTTGCTGTATTTTTCCTCTATTGCTATCTTTGTCAAAAACTTGTGAATGCATCAGAAAGGTTCGAAAAGGCAATATACGAGTGTAGCTGGGAATCTTTTCATTTGGAAGAGATGAAGGTTATTTATATTGTTTTAAAGATTGCTCAAAAACCTGCAGAAATATTGGCAGCAGATATGATCCCAGTTAACATGTTCACATTTGCCAATACTTTGAAATTTATTTACAAGTTCGTTACTGTTGTCAAGGTTTAATCAAATTTATTAGAATGCGTTTTAGTGAACAGCATTGTTGATATTAAAAAAAAGACATTTCTATTCAAAGTAATACCGAATTACTGTTGTTATGTTAAACTTAACTTAAAACTTAAAAGAGTTAAACTTGTCAGCAGTGGCGTAGCGTGGACTAATATTGCTATTTCGCATGCTAAAAAGATTAAAAAAGGGCGCAAGTTAGGTATGAATGTGTCAAAGTTAAACCAAGCAAACTCTCTGTCTCTTTAATCGCATGACTAGACAGCCAACGTTCGAGTTAAAGCCACTTTTTTTAAATCACGTGCTTTATCGACTACTTTTTCACACAACTTTAATGATTTTATTCAACTTTCAAGACTGTTTTTACTTTTTCAATTATTTTTTCAAATCTTTTTATTTAAATTTTAAACGGTAGCTTGAATGAATGAAATAAATATTTATTTATCTACGTGAGTTTATGGTAAGAGTTTAAATATCATTAACATTAATTAATACATTAACAAATAGTATCTTTACACCCATATCCCCGAAGAAGTAGGTAGAGGCACAACCAGGGCACCCACGACTAGCCGAAGACACTAAGTCCCACAATGTAATAGGTGGTAAGCCTATCGGCAACCGGGCACATATCCAATCCCGAGCAACATTTTATTTAGAAAATTGGAAAACCCAAATTTTCTTTTTGTTGCCCGACCAAGACGACAAGTCCAACACCTGAACCGCTAGACCACAGAGGCGAAAATGCTTAAGTTATTGGCTAAAAACATATATTTTCACAACCACAACCCCCTTTCAACTTTAAACTATTTATCTATAAACAAATCAAAATATACCTATATCAACGAACTAGAAATTTACCTAGACATGTTTTTGTTTACAGTGAACTATTTATTTTAGTAAGTGAAGCACAATCATGTCGGTATCATTAGACCCTCTCTAAAACATAATATTTATAGACTTATTACTAACTAGCTGTTTGCTCGCGACTTAGTCAGAAAAATATTAACGGTTTTCATACAAACTTTCACCCTATATTACAGTCGTTTGTAGGGAATACTTTTAATACGTTAAAATAAACTGACAACGTTTGAACATAATCTTTAGTTGTCTGTATAATAAATTAAAATCGCTTGAGCAGTTTGGCCATGATCGAGCACCAAACATACAGACAGGCTTTGGCATTTGTAATATAGCTAGCAGCCTGCGACGGCCCTACGTTTATGAAATATACATATAAACCTTCCTCTTCAATCACTTTATCTATTAAAAAAACCGCATCAAAATCCGTAGCGCAGTTTTAAAGATTTAAGCATACAACGGAACATAGGGACAGGGGAAGCGACTTTGTTCTATAGTACCTATGTAGTAAAGTAGGGATTATTAACCTTTTTAAGTTTGTTTTGAATAATTTAGCATTTATACTCAGGTGATTAAATATTTAAAATGTATTTTATAGCCTTAATAGTAGGAGTACATTACATTATTTCACCATTATTATCATTTGTTTATTTTTTTTATTTGAAAAGGTTCTCAAACAAGGCAATATATAACATGAGTACCTTCGGGCATTTAGAATTCTGAATGATCTAAGATGGGCACTTATGAATTAAAGTGACGTTATGCCCATGCTAAGTTCAACTTAAAACAGCACGCAGACCTTTCAAGTGAACGTATTCACTACTAAGTTAAAGTTTACTCTGACTCAGTTGATATGAAGTATTGCTTTGAGAGAGACGCGTAGTTTCGAAGTATTGATTTATGGTTTGTTTTGTTTTTGATCCGCAGTATTGTGTAATATTGCAGATTTAAATAAAAAAAATGAAATTGTTAATCCTGTGTATGGTTATTGTCAGTAATATAAGCAATAATGGGAAAGCTTCCCTAGATGGGATTATACCATCTGAAAATATTCAGGTGTCCAGTGAGAATAATTCCTGTAAGTATTTTTAAGTGTCATTATTGTTGCTTAAAATAAATGGGTCATGCCTTTTTTAATTTTTACTCGGATTATTCATATCAACATAATTGAACATATTCTGCAATGAAGTTTACCTTGCCAATGTTAAAATTACTTCGTCGATACTAAAATTGTTATAGGTAAATGTAATGATCCGTTAATAAACTAAATTATTAATAAAAGTATATGTTTGTCCTACATTGTTTGATTTTTACTCGTATATAAATAAATTAATGAATTTTTTTTTAATTTCCTTCGATGGTTTGTTATTAAATTTTAATTCGAAATTGTTTTCTTAATTTCTTTTTTAATTTTATACACAGTCTAGCTATTTATTTTTATTCGTTTTTTCTGTATCTTAAGGTTATTTGTAAGATATCTTTGACTAGATATAAGTTTGTTTTTTGCACTTTGTTACCCATTTGTTCTTGATGTTCCTAGGTATATTCTGTGTAAAATAAAGTGTTAATTAATAATAATAAAAATCTTTTCTCGATATCGAAGTTAACAGTTTTAACAGTTTTTAACAGTCTTTTAACAGTTTTTAAAGGTAACTATCCTTCCTACTGAGCTGCCTGTTTAGTAAACTAAAGTGCGTTAAATTGATATTATACCTACCTAGTCTGTAGTACAGTGTAATAAAGATTATAATACCTACCAAGTTGAACTTTGGAGTACTTTAGTCTAACTTTATCATTAAGACGATAGTAGTTTATTTATAAACTAGTGGCCCGCCCCGGCTTTATAAAATATCTCTCTATATAAACCCCGTGTATCAAATATGCATATAAACCTTCCCCTTTTATCACTTTATCTATTAAATAAAACCGCATCAAAATCTGTTGTGTAGTTTTATATATAGAAATGGACATAGGAACATCCTAACCTATCTAATGATAAACTTTAAAAATCTAGCTTTAATTTTGTGCTACTGTACTTTAAGTAAGGTGTAACGAAGAACTTATTTATATAAATATTATGAATTTGAAGTTAATTTATATTTATGTTCCGAATTTAAAATCTATTTATGTAAATGTTCCGAATTTGAAATTAATTTACATGAAAGTTCCGAATTTGTGTTTATTTAATAATGTGATGGGCCAACTATCAGATAGGTATATTTGTAGATGCAAGAAGTTGCACCTTCTTGTCACAAACACAGTGACCGCGAGAGGTAGAAATTCTGCAAAGACTCACATATTGCAAACTGCTATATTAAACTGTGCTCTCTTCCTTGTTTGGACGGTAGGATAATTTTTTTGTGCTAAAAAGGTTAATCTAAAGTAGATCAGCAACATATAATTGCCATTTTTGGTTGTTGGTGGTTGGTGGAGGTACTGGCATTACTCACCATTACAAAGTACATCATACGCTTCTAAAACCATAAAAAATTAGAGAAAATTATTGTGAAAATTCTTAACAGGTACCTAGTCATTGTAAAATGATGGTGACGACGCCATCAACTGCTGGTGGTTTATATACAATCCACTGTCACTGATAGCTAGGTTTAAGAGTGCTGTGCTGCCTCTACATCACAGCTGGCTTAAGATCCTAGCCTTGAAATCTAGACGCACCACTAAGATACATACCTAGGTGTTTAAAGCGACGGGTAACACGACGGATCATGAGAGCTGCCTTCTATATTAAACTGAATTAAAAAAATGATTAGAAATGTAACATCAGTGTTCAATAGTCAAAAAATGACTGTTCTTGTGGGGCAGTACAGTATAAATAATGTTATTTGTTTTTATAACGTTAAACTTAAATACATATATTTTAAGCTTTGTCACTTTTACAGAATATCTACAGTACTATTTAAATTATACGCTTCGGCGTTACACTCTTTACTTTTTTACACTTTATACTTTTATTTTTAAATTGGCTAACCTAATCTAAATTTAAGCGAAACGATTAATTATGTCCAATAACAACTCTATATCGATGTCTTTAAAATACATTTGGATTTCCGAAGCTTGACGAATATAGCCGAAGCGCATAATTTAAATAGTACTACTGTACTATAAAATGACGGCTCCTTGCCTAAAACCTGACTTAAGTTTGAGAGCATTTTAATACGAGTCCGAGTAATCTTAAAATTTAGTTTGCTATCTAAACCAGATTCTAAACTGGTTTTCAAATATTTATGACTTACTCGTACGTAGCATACTTATTTCGTCATCATTCACAACTTTTTTTTTTATAATTCAAGGTCCTTATTATGTTAGTTATAAAAATCGTTTGAATATAAATGAATATAATAATATGAAATGAAAATAAATCATATGACAAGAAAAGGTTGTACCCTCTCTTTTTTCAAAGAAAAACAGACATATGAATTTGCTACTTAAAAGCACTGACCGCTCCTCAATGTTAGTTAAATAAGCTGCATTTGAGATGTTATTTTTCAATAAGTAGGTTAATAATATTAATCCTCGTTTTGGAAAGCTCTTAGTCAAATTTAAGTGGAGAACTGCCTACTAATGTATAAAATGTTGTATTTCACGCAAAATTCTGCGAAAATGCGTATAATTATTATCTATTTCTGCCGCCATATCCATTGCTACGTATACTATCGTCTTCCGGTCTTGCAGAAAAAGTTTAAAAATCCATTTTGTTGTTAATTTCTCACATTCGGCATTAGGGATACCCTACTAATATTACAAATATTAATTAGATATAAATATGAATTTTCACTTTAAAACGGCTATACAACAAATTTTAACTAAGAGTAGATTAGGCACAAGGGGAAGGATACCTATAGACTACCAACCCTTTTATCCTGGTTTCCCAATAGGCTTCCATGGGAAAGCTTAACAACTTCAATAGTTAAACTTCGAAAAACAGCTAGTTTTATAACAAGTAAATTCAACAGAATTTGTGCCTTTCGTTATCTTATATGAGTATCGTGAAACAAAAACTTGTGAAGCTATTGCAAAAAATGATACTATTTATACATTATAATGTGTATTCTACGATACAAAACAGTACTATAACTATTTATTCTGTACCAAATACAGATAAATTACAAATACATCAAATAAAACTAAAATTATAAGATACACAAAGGCGGCCTTATCGCCAAGTCAGTGATCACTTTAAGGCAACCTTATAGCATGGAACAAGATCCAGCGAACATTGGAATAGTGCTCTTAAAAACATTAAATCTTCTTAGACTAGATGAAATAAATTGTCTTAAAAGCAGGAGTTTGTTTTGAATGGAAATGCTTATATTAAAAAACAAACCAAAAACGTCAAATGCAACCCAATACTGTAATTGTAACGTAGAAAGTAAACTCTTAGCATCTGCAGAAAGAGAAATCGAAAGTCTCACTATTTTTGAGGTAAAAGAACAAAGAAGCAAGAGAAAAAAAGGCGAGAAAAAAAAGAAAGAGGTATAGAAGCAATGATTCGAAAAGGAACTTGTAGAAAATAATTATCACTTGGCCTGATGACTTTTACCTCATTTTTATAAAACTTAAATCTACTACTTTAAATAAGTAGAGGCAAAATGATTGAAGGTAATAAATAGATCATAGAAAATACAAAAGGGAAAGTGTTGGTCCGGGCTCCTTTGTAGAATAGACCATCTGCCTTCCTTGCCAGGCAGCTCGTAAAAGGCGAGCATAGGCTCACCGTCACTAGCACCGTGACATCTGACTAGGTGGTAGAGTTTAGCAGCGACTCGCCCGGATTGGTACCACCGCCTTACCTATTCCTGCCGCGAAACGTCATGACGTGTTCCGGTTTGGAGGGTAAGGTAGCCGGTAAACTTAATTTTAATCGAGACCTAACATCCCGGCATCAGGTTGTCAACGCACCATTACCACCTTTGGTGTCTCTAAGCGGCGTGAATTTCTTAACATCAGGAAATCCGTCTGCTTGTTTGCCTTCCAACATCATAAAAAACAATGTGGATGTGCTACTTGAGCTTATTACAAAATTCGAAAACAAAAATTTACGCAATGAAAATCTGAATCTAGCATAGAGATTTTGAAGACGCTCAAGATTATTTATGTGCTCAACAGATTAATAAAGCTAGCGCCGCGTCAGCATGATATAAAATTGAAAGTAATAAGGAATCATCAGGCACAATCTTAGTAGGAACCACGATCAATAATCAAAACTAAATTAAAATTTAAAAAACCCCCGACAGAAGAACTTAATTTCCTTTAAAAAGCAAAAAATATCCGAGTATGTTTGCAGACATTCGGTTAATCTCCCCACTTTCAACCCCCACAACTTTTAAACAGCTCAAGTGATTTTAATCAAACATATCTAGGAACATTTGCATATAAGTTACTTTTAAAACAAAAAAAAAAAAAAAATTAAAATCACTGCATCTGTTCGGGAGTTATGATGCCACAGACAGACACGTCAAACTTATAACACCCCTCTTTTTGAGCCGGGGGTTTAAAATAAAGGATGCTACAACGAACTTCAAAATCAAAGCATTGTCCTACTGACTTCCTGTAGTTGTTTGGCACAATAAAGAATATCATCAATGATAACAGATTCATTCCTTACATAACTACTGTATTATGGGATGATGACATTAAGTGATCTAACAGAGGTTAAACTAGAATAATTTACCTTATCGATAAATCCGAGGTTGTCAATAATAATAGTTAAGTTTAAGTCTGAAATCCACTCCACTTTTCAACATTGACCTGGGGCCCTACCATGAACGCTATAGCAGTATTATTTCCATCTTGCTGATGTCCGCCTTTGCAAGCTACTATATGGAACACGTCATTTCTCCGATGACAATTAGTATTATTGAAATAATACTATTTTAAGAGCTTATGGTAACTTATTAATCGACCGCCTCGTTAGTCGAGTTCGAGGCTCTTGTTTGATTCCCGACAGGGGCAGGCATTTGTGTGATGAACATTTAGATGTCTGCATTTCCGGGTCTGGGTGTTTCTTAAATTTATTTTGGTATCAATTTAAGTATTTCTATGTATTAGAATCGTTGACTAACACCCATAACACAACCATATAATTTGCTAACTTTGGGGTTAGATTCAATTTGTTTGACTTGTCCTGGGATATATCGCTTATATATCCCAGGACAAGTCACAAAAGAGTCTGAAACAAAACTGTCTGTCTGTTGCTCTATAGCCGCGAAAGAGCAACAGACAGACAGACAATATCATTTATAGCGTTGTGAAGTTCTTTTGTTTCAGATTTGTTACCTTTTTAAAGAACAGTAAAATGCTAATGTGTCGACATTTATTTCACAGATGAATCTTGTTATAGACCTTGCAAACCTAATGGCCAACCACTAAGGTGTTATTATGATTTCGAAATCGAACCAACGTTCACAGAAGGAAGGCCGTCTATCACAGTCAATGGCATATCACCCGGACCGCCTATACATGTCTGTTTACACGATATAGTGGTTGTTAGGTAAGTTGTACGGAATCTATATACAAATTTAAATAACCTTCCAATCATCGTTCTAAGTCCGTACTGCGAATTTTCCATGCGCGACTTTTTTTCGTAGCTTTACAAAATTTTTAATGATATACGAGTAACCGCACTGGCAGTGAAAATTCGCTCTGAAAAAATTCTCTGATCTGATACTAATTGATTCGATGCAATTTTTTGAACGAAAAAAAAACTGGTCCGTGAAAATTCGCAGTGCGACCCGCTAGGCTTAATTATAGTAAAATACTATCTACTATGTGGTCTCGTAGATCATTTTCTATTTTTGAAATACACAAAAATCATTTACTTGCGGAATATTTGTGTTAGGAAGTGGTAACAAAAGTATTTAATCATACAAACATTTTACCACATTGTGGTGTGCAAATATTTGAATATTTCTACATATGAATTAAAACATACATTTAAACAAGGCACTTTTTATATTTATTTCATGCTTCTTTAATCATTAGAAATAATTTTATAGCGAAAATAAGTTAAATCCTATCTACTGTTTTTAAATAGTAAGGGGAAGGGGACAACGGTGAAAAACTTCGTCGGCAACTGCTCGGCAAAAACATATCTTTAATTATATGGTGGTAAAAATATACCGACGGGCCTAGTTCAATACTCGCCTATATCATGTTTCGGTTTTGGGGAATAGGGTAGAGGCAAAATTAATTAATGGAATAAGATAGCGAACAAGCACACAGCTGTTTGTGAAGAACTGTGTTATTCTTGAATGTCGATTTCATGCAAATGGGAAATTGGAAACGGATATATCATTTTAGATACTCTTGAACACAATACTCGCACAAAACACAATACACAATTAACAACAAGATATTAACATTAAAATCGTGATTCAAGAGTAACCCTACTCAAACTCAAACTACATTTACTGAAGTGAAAACTTCTTTAGCGGCATTGCGCACTTTTTTTGGAATGGGTAAAAACTTCTAAACTCGCGTCAGGACACGTGACCTGTAATTTCGTATGACGAACATTCGTAAGATGGCGCAGGGCGCTTGCGCGAATAAGACGGTGCAGGGCGCATGTGCGAATGTTCGTGTTGTCATGTTTGTGTACGATAGCGCAATAAATGAATATTGTATTCTACCACATAAATTATCGTACTTTCATACTGATAATTAAAGCCATTCGTGCAAAATTATTCCCTAAACATTTCAAAATACCAAAAATGCACAAGGTTAATATTCAAGTTTTCACTTTTGCCGGCACTCCCGGAGTGCAACCCACCAGTTTTTTCTAGGTAAGGCATTTTAAATTTAAAACTAATAACGGTTAATTTTTCTGTTGTCTGTTGAATGTTGTCCACTACAGAACAAACACCTCCATTAAGTATCAAATCTCTATATAAAGGCGCGCATGTAGGGTTGTCTGTCTAATTTTTTTTTGGCTCGAAAATATATTCGAGCATGTCAGATTAAAGTATTCATTGCATGCCAATAAGTGCATGTTTAAATGATGAGCTTGCCTACGATCAAGTGACCGTAATTATTGTTTTAGCTTCTAGACGTGCAACGCACTGCTAAAAAGTAAAACCTCACATAAACATTTTACTCTCCACTATTTAATTGACAAAGTGCAACGGGTCCCCACGACGCTGGAGTTACTACACATTTAGCATTATGGACTCCGCCTACTATAAAATTTTACTTTACTTATGTTGTTATATATTATTTAATATTTCAATAAATCTTTTACCATTTTTTAAGAAATGATTCGATTCCTTGTGGTGATTTCCACATTTTCGGCTATAAGTAGATCCTGTGTATATTTTTTATAATATTGGAAGGTTAACAAGTAGACGTATTTCCTGATAGGAAAAAATCACGCTGAATAGAGACAACAAAAGTGGGAATGGTACATTGCCAACCTAAAGCCTCGAGTAAAAGTAAGCATAAGTAATGTAAGCGACAAGCGCTGACGTTATAGCGACAATACGAGGTAATGTAAAGCAATGGTACCTCCACCACGTAGTCAGATGTCACGGTGTTAGTGTTGGTAAGCTAAATACGAGCTATACTGCCTGGCAAGAAGACAGATGGTTTATTCTGCAAAGTTGCTCGAATCAACACGTGGAAGTTTCGGGAAACGTAATTTTTATTAGAAAACTGAAAAACCCTATTTTCGTTTTGTTTCCTGACCTGGGCATCAAACCCCCATAAACTTTAGTCCAACACCAGAGTACAAGGGATATTAATTAACTGCGTCTAGAGTCATTACCTAATCTGAGTGGCATCATTAAAACAATATCAATGCAAATGATTTACAATTTACTAGGTGGTAGAGTTTCGCAGAGACTCCCCGGATTGGTACCACCACCTTACCTGTTCCTGCCGCCATAACGTCATGACGTGTTCCGGTTCGGAGGGTAAGGTAGCCGGTAAACTTACTTTTGCTCGAGGCCTAACATCCCGGCATCAGGTTGTCAACGCACCATTACCACCTTTGGTGTCTCTAGGCAGCGTGAATTTCTTACCATCAGGAAATCCGTCTGCTTGTTTGCCTTCCTATAACATAAAAAAATATTAGATTTTTTTGAACAACAGTGTCGTCACGTACAAAAAAAATGTTTTCTGGCTTTAGAGTTAAGAATAAAATTCCCAATCAACAACTCGCAATACATTGGCATGGGATAGAGCAGAAAGGTACGCCGCATATGGACGGCGTTCCGATGGTGACCCAGTGTCCCATAAGTTATGGATCAGTGTACCAATACGCATTCTCTGTGTCGATGCCAGGGACATTCTTTTACCATGCTGATTCAGGTAAGGCTTTCAATTACGATATTTACTATATTAACTAGTTGTTGCCCGCAGTATTAGCCAAAATCTTCAGTCGCCCGTATCTCCCGATGCAATAGGTAAAGGTTCAACCAGTGGTACAATGTTACAGATGGCAAACCTATCGCCAACTTATCCGATCAAAGTCGTTTTTATTAGAAAATTTAAAAAACATACTTTAAAATTCCTGGAAATGAAACCCGAGATTTCAAATAGTTAACGCGAACACCCGAATCACAGAACCGATTAGATTCACTAATAGTGTTACAGTTATTTTAAGGATAGATAGAGATAGATAGCGGGATGGAGTACAAAGACGCAGCCAGTTTTTGCGAACGAGTGATCTTCATATCTGACAAAAATAACTAAATTTGGCGGTTTTTTGTAAGGTTTCGTTCAGTTAAAGTACACAAATATTATTTTTTCGACGCCGCCAAATCTCATTCGATGAGCTTAAAGGATGTTACTGCTTTATTTAAACCCTGATGTAACCGATTATGACGACTAATTACTCATTTTAAATTATTGCCCGAATTTGTAAAATTGGGCAATAACTTTATACAAATTAATAATTAAGCTTGACTAATCACGCTTACGACAAAAAAGTTGCGAATAAATGTTCTGAAAAAATTTGTTTAATTAAGTAGTTTTAAGATTAATTCACACAAAAAGACGTAATTACAAACAGATAATACAATTTTATTTCAACTGACCGAAAGACTAATTAGTACAAATACTTATTGGCGAAATCATATTCTGTGTGACAAAGCTGAAAATTCACTAAAAAAAGAAGAAGAAGAATAATTGAAGTGTACATTTTTTTAGTAAACCATCATAGCGATGGTGTGTATGGATCTTTAATCGTCGAACAACCTACAAGTGTGGAGCCTTATACTGCTATATATGACTTTGACAAAAGCATGGAACATACCTTACTTATTGGTGCAAGATTCCCCATTATGTTATCCGGAAATTTAGATGATCTTAGCCAAATAAAACCCAATTATTTAACAATAAATGGACAAGAAAGTAGCTATAAGTGAGTACATTACCTTTTTTTATTCAGACTATGTCAATGAATAAGCAGTTTGCTCTCCCGTTGGTAAGAGACCATGGTCACATGTTATTGATGCATTGTTACCAATGGCATCGATCTTAGGTCACATACACAAGTCTACCGGACTCCCTGGCCCATAACTTACTAAACGAAATAGGACAATGGCAACCACTGACGCTAATTCATCAGAAATAGGCAATGTGTTAATATCAATTAGCTATTTCTGCACAGCACTTAATTGTCTTTTTTTATGATATTGGAATGTAAAGAAGCGGATGGATTTCCTAATGGTAAGATATTAATGCTATCTAAAGACACCAAAAATGATAATGGTGCATTGCCAATCTGAGGCCGGGATGTTAGGCCTCGTCCAAAACTACTCGTTTACTGGCTCCGAACCGGAATACGTCAATGGCTAGCACTGACGTTTTGGCAGCAGGAATGGGTAGGGTGGTTTACCAATCCAGGAAAGTCGCTAGGAAACTACGACCTTGTAGGAGGTCACGGTGTTAGTGAAGATAAGCCTATGCTCGCCTTTTACGAGCTGACTGGCAGGAAGACAGATGGTCTACTCTGCAAAGGAGCCCGGACCTACAAGAGCCAAATCGAGTTTTTTTTTATAAATTTATTCTCTAATTTTTAACTTCTTGCAGGTTATTTGTTAATCCAGGATACGCATATAGGATTCGTTTAATTAATGCAATAGCAGTAGAATGTCCGGTCAGCGTCGGCATTCATGGTCACTTGATGAGTATTATTGCTACTGACGGATCACCAGTAAAGAAAACTTCTACAAGGACGGTCAAACTTTACCCAGGTATGTATATTTAAATAATAAATATCCATGGACAAGTTACACGAATTGAATCTAACCCCAAAGTGAGCAAAATCTATGCTTGTATTATGGGTGTTAATCAACGATACTAATACATAGAAATACTTAAATAGATACGAAAATAAATTTTAATAAACACCCAGACCCGGAAATGCAGACATCTAAATGTTCATCACATAAATACCTGCACAATACAAATGTAGTTTGGCGTGTAAGCTAGCCACGCGACCAACGAGGCGGTCAAATTTGTAATTATAATTATAGGTCGGTCATATTTGTAATTATATTGTTAAAATTAAAAATACAGTTTTTCGGTTTTTCTAAATCTTATCCTAAATTAAAAATAAATAATTGAGTTTCTATAGTTACAAATTGATTCCTGTTTGGTAGGAGATGAAGAATAAGCCTATATTTTGCTAATTCCGCGAAACCTAACCAACCGTCCAACCAAGTAACGCCTGATTCAAATAAAATATTCTGTTAAGGGGCCATGTATGCTAAAATACGTCAGCAATATACTGTTTTTTTCATACAAAGCAATCATGGATCTTGGCGACAAAAATACACAAGATTAACATTAATATGCTTTATAAGACTAGTGTTTCCAAAACACGATTCATTTCAATTTGGCCGATAGAAAAAAATCAAAAAGTTAACCCTTTTTTGAAAGCAAAACCCGTCTGTATACTTCAATTATGAAAATATCGACACCAGATTTAACATAAACATAGATAAGTATTATACCTAAAAGACAACTGTTTCAGTTTTTATATTCTTTTTCAAATTACTTTTATAATGTCAAAAATAGTGATTTGGCGCTTAAGACTTTTGCTTTAGAGCGCAATATTTCATAGTAATCATGGAACGGGTGAGTGCGCTGATTGGCTCTTCTGGCTGACTAAGTATGGGGCCTTAAGTAGGTGTAACTTACACCTTGTGTAAGAATATTTAAAAAGTAAAGTAGATTAAGTACGATTCGGTTTTCTGTGACATATTTCTAAAAAAATGAATATTTTTTATTTTTCTTTATAATTTGTAGAAATTTAGCCCAAGCACAGGGCAAGTAAAATAAAAACATTTTGAGAGCAACGAAAGTTATGGTCATTGCAAATGTTGATTTCATCTGTTACGATGAACTCATTTTGTAGGTACCTATTCAGAACTGTGTATATGACATAACTACCCGCGTTAACGGTAAAGAAAGGAATTGAAAATTCCGCCACAAGATTTGAATTCGCAGTAGCTCAAATTGTTAGAGCACTCGTCGGCTTAACACAAAAGGGTATCGGTTCAAATCCCGATTGTAGCGAAATTTTTTCTTTTTTAAAATTTGTAAAAAATTAACCCAAGCACAGGGCTAAAACCACCATAAATTCTGTGACATATTTTTAAATCGTAAAAGACAAGTGCGCTCTAACGTTTATAATGTACAAGTATAGTTGGGTATTTAATAAAGTCATTATAATGTGAAGATGTGAAGGAACATTTGAACGAATATACGTTTTCCGTCGGGGGCTAAATTTAAAAATATTGGAGATGTTGGTGATATAGTTCAGGAATAAGTGTTTTGTTAATCACTTATTTCAAGAATTCAAAGTCTGCCGTTCCATTACTAGGTACTTTAATAACGATAAGTAGACCTATCTTATGCTGGTAGGTACTCGGTAAGATTTACCGATATACAGCCCTATTTTGCTATTACTATATTACACAATTCTTGAAATATTTACCACATACAACTTGTTACTATTTTATACATAACACGTCTACTTGCGATGTATGGAGGTAATTTCCTGGTCTTAATGATAATGAGGCGATTTTCGTAACAAAATATAGCAGACCGCAGCATATTTATTAATGTTATAATAATAAATTATTTCAGTGCTGTTATTTAAAAACTAACAAGTGCTCGATTATTTCTTTGTAACCGTGATTCCGATCTAGCTTGCTACAATTAAGTAATCTGTGATTCCGATCCGGTTGTAGTTTTATAATGTCGACACGCACAAATATTGACATGTCTATAGCATACACCCACAAGTGAATTTGGTACATACTTGTTAGCTATCATTGAAGTGCAATTGTGATTGGTGGTTTGTTCACTTTGTTTTGTAAATCGAAAATGTTTTTCGACTATAAAACTTTATGTGAACCTAACTAAAATGTCCCGGTGTTAGGTATGTAGGATATGTATACTTTGTATTTGTTTATCTTACTCTTTACTCTTTAAAAAACTTATTTATTTCATTAAAATTCCTTTTACAAGTGCATGCAGGTGTACTACTATATATAGGTAAGTGAGAAATGTGTTATAAACGCATGCTCTTTCAAAAATGTACCCGTTTGTGCCCGACAAAGTTGATCATACAAATATTTAAAACCTAAATAATGACAAACTAAAACATGCAAAAATATGTGCTTATTAAAACAAGTGTTTATTGACGAATCAATATTTTACATCTGTATTCTTAAAAGCTGGTGTTTATTTACATATTTAATATTTTTACGCCTTTATCCCCGGCAGAAGAGAATATGGTAAGAGGTAGGCAAAAGTTCTACAAGGGCATCCACGACTAGTCGACGACACTAAGTCCCACAATGTGAAAAGTGGCAAACCGAGCACATACCCAATCTCGGGAAACGTTATATTTATTAGAAAATCGATAAAACTCATTTTTAACCGAGTTCTAAAAAGCGAGGAGGTTCTAAATTCGGCCGGTATATTTTTTTTATGTATGTACACCGATTTCATTGTGGTTTCAGGACTGATTTACGTAATTCTTTTTTTGTTTGATGCAGAATAATTTCGAATTGGTCCCATACAAATTTGATGCACGTAGACCCATTAATTTTTATTTTATGAGCAGTTTTTATCTATTTTCACCTATGCCGATGATTATTTTACTTAAAGTTACTTAAAACCGACTTCAAAACTAAAAAGTAAAAATAATGAAGATTTAATACTCGTATTAATTATATGTATACTACCTGTTACTTATATGTGATATTTACTAACAGGTTTGAAGTCGGTACTAATCCAATTGAATAGTTAACTATAATATAATTATTAGTTTAAGGCTTGGCACCGACTTCAAATCTGTTAGTAAATGTCACATTTAAGTAACAGTTAGTATTGTAACACCGGGACGTGTTATTTAATTATTCTATAATAATAAAAGGACTTTTACCTTTTTAAAACGTTATATATTTTCTCATTATTGTTTGCTTTTCATGTTTTATATCTTTCGTTTCAATCCTCAATTGACTTATTATTCGTTTTTATCTTTTTTCGTTCTTAATATTTTTATAATTCAAATATACTTTTTAAACAGCCATTAGAGTTTGCATCGTAATGCAACCTCTGCAGTATATAATTAATATAAATCCTTATTATTTTTTACTTTTTAGTTCTGAAGTCGGTTTCATGTTTATATTTTTTTCATTTAGTTGTCCGACCTGGGGACTTAGGGGATTTATATATTTAGATTTAGGATAATAACCATTAGCGCGTGTGGGTGTACCGATAATATCCAAGTGAACAAAACGAAATCCTTCACAATTTCCTTGCGTGGTATACCGGTTCATATTATATAACATCCTGTAATTTGTTCTACAATGATTGCATTATTCAGGTGAGATATAACTGTCACTGTAATTTTACTTTTCTCGTTGTAATGTTCTCAAAGCACTCTGTTATTATTACAATCATGACTTGGCACAGTTTTCTTAAGCGCTTTTTGAATGTTGTAAAAGTTTAAAGAAGCTACTAGAAAGATTTTAACATGACCGCCATTTTTAACTTTTTGTTGTGATATCCTGCTTGGATTTGTCTAGTAAGTAGTAAGGCCTGTACGCCTAAACTAATTTTAAGTTATCGCTATCTTCTTTTAACGAAAGTAATAGAAAGAGACAATACACTTTTATAGCTGTCAGATTAGTCTGTATACGACATTTCTATTGCTTTATCACTCGGAAAGCATTGACTAAAAACATCACAGTTTGACATGTCTTGACTAATCTGACATGTCTAAATTTATCCTTCGCTTTTGTTTTTGTTTCATTTGAAAAAGATAGCATGCATCTAAAATAAATTTAGTTTGTGTATAGCAGAATCACCACTGTTTAAAAAGAATAGGGATAAAATAAATCGAAATACAAAATGCCATAATGCTTCTTAATGGCAACTATGGCTATGGAATCGCTTTTGTAGTGTAGAAGTGGTGTTGGCGTTGACTACATAAGTTCGTTTCGTTTCGGGTCTGATAAAAATGGGTTTTTATCTTGTTTATGAAATTCGCCTCTGTGGTCTAGCGATCCGGCGCCGGACTTGACTTCTTGAGGCCCCGGGTTCGATCCACGAGTAGGGCAGCAAAAAAATAGTTAAAAAATAATTTTTCAATTTTCTAATAAAATGAACATTGCCCAGGATTGGATATTATGCACCCGGTCGGCGATAGGCTTGTCACTTATCGCATTATGGGATTTGGTGTCTTCGGCTAGTCGTGGGTGAGAGATTTCTTCTAGCAATCAGTATCGTTAGAGTGACTACTTAAAAGAAATAGAGTGTATAGTGCACAATAAAAAACCTTATGTAACTTATTTTTCATATTCACTTACATAACATAAAACTAATAACCAAATATTCTTGTTATAAGTGTTTGCTTATTCTTTTGCAATTCTATAAACTTCAAACATGACTGGAAAGTTTAACACTTTCAATTCATTGAATGTGTACTTAAGAATTATTTACAGTGACTCTCAATATTATGTTTAATGACAGTATTACATAGGTACTCATAAGCAATCTATTGTAACAAAAATAAGTACCTTTACGCCTATAACCCGGAAGACAGAAATACAACGATTAGCTGAACATAATTTTCAGTCCCGCAATGTACCATGAACACTTACAGGAGTATTATTTCCATATTGGTAAATGTCCACTTATATAAGCAAATTTATACGTCATGAATAAGGTTGTCTTTATGACAATTACAAGATTAAAACATTGCTTATGGTGATCCCTAGGTCCTAATTTAAAGATAACTAGCAGACACAGCTAACTACGTATCGTTTGGCATTACTAATAGTCTGAATACAGCCAAAAATAGAGTATTGATTTTTCTGTTTTCCCTGCAATTTTCCTGCTTTTTAACCAACTACAAAAAAGAGAAGGTTCTCAATTCGAATATATGTTTTTTTTGCATGTTTGTTACGTAATTACTCGGACAACAGTCTACCGATTTTAATGGTTTAGAAAGCTATCATGCTAAAAAAGAAATATGACAGAGTTATCGCGTAACAAACATACAAAAAACATACAGTCGAATTGAAAACCTTCTTTTTTTTAGTCGGTTAATAAGTTCTTTCATGGACAAACTAAATGACCCGTAAATGTTTCGTTCCGCCTGAAATATTAATAGGACAGTAATTTAAAAGAGTTTGTATAAATAAATAAATGTCCCTGGACCAGTTACATAAATTGAATCTAACCCCAAAGTAAGCATATTATATGCTTGTGTTATGGGTGTCAACGATACTAATACGTATAAATACTTAAATAGATACCAAAATAAATTTAATAAACACCCAGACCCGGAAATGCAGACATCTAAATGTTCATCACACAAATGCCTGCCCCCGTCGGGAATCGAACCTGAGCTTCGCGGTTAGTCGGTGTAGTTAGGCGTGTACGCTAGCCACTCGACCAACGAGGCGGTATAATAAGTATAAGTGTTATTCATACCCACGACGACCCCATTTTAGTTGAGGTGGTCCCATTTTAGTCATATCATTATCCAAATAGTGGTTTTTGTGTTAGACTAATAATTAATATACTTAATAGTGCATATATTTTTCACTTATCTCATTATTGAGATCGTCAAAATGGGTAAAAATGTCTGCAGTACCTATTAAGTGTAACTGAAAAATTACTAGTTGGTTGCTGATAAAATTTAAGTGGGACCATTTTAGAACCATTTGCTATAGTTTGAAAAAAGTATCTTTACGCCCATTTTCTCGAAGAGGTAGGTTATTTTTATTTTTTACCCGATCTGGGTAGGTGCGAGGCGATAAAAAAATAAGATACCCAACAAAATGATGTAGTCGGTTTTTGCAGATACACTGCGCATAATGATTCGCTTCATATGAATCTTTTCTGCCAGTAGATAACAAACAAACAAACCAAAAAAAGAATTACTAAAATTGGTCCATACGTTCAGGAGTAATGCGACGACCACGCGAAATGGAGATTAATTTTTATACATATAGAAAAATGAGTACAGTATACCTGTAAAAAACTACTTCATATATTTCTCTAGGTACTAAGTACGACACGATTTGATAGTTTTACATACATACATATCTTAACGCCAAGTCTTGACACCAGTATCGAGTGCCAGACCTCACGATCCTGATAACCTGTCTTGCTTCCTTCACATTCATAACCCTTTTCATACAAACACGCCGGTTTCAGAGACTCTTGACACCACCCACGGATAATATCCGATTGATCTGATCGTGAAATGTCAGCCTTGGTCTCCCCGGATACCTACATCCATCCACATTCGCATTGTATATCTGCTTTGTTAATCTTTCATCTGTCATTCTTTCCACAATTCTTTTTTCGAAAGATAGATAATGATCAAGATAGGATACCACATATACTTTATTAACATTGACAAGGTCGTTCAACTCCAAAATTATTGTCGGATCATGTTAAAATTAGCATGGAACAACTTCGGAGTATAACCTATCTTTCATGATGGATAATTGAATAACACTTACACTCATTAACATGATCTTCTAGAAATAAGATAGGATTTTCACAAGACTCACTTAAGCAACAAAATCAGTGAAAAGCAACGAATCTAGTCATTCCATTTCATCATTGACGTTTGTGCAATGGTTTGTCTTATGGACTTGAAAGGCGAAGCAATTCTTGATGTTAAGAACGTGGTACAAAGTGTGATAGGGGTGCGCTACTATTTTGAACTGGGGGTAATTATGTAACTCAGTTACCAACTCAAAATGGATGAGTGTACATCGAATCTCTGTCAAATGACGTGTTTTGTATTTGCTATCTCCAGTGACCAACAGAAATACAATAGAGATAGCAGACACAAATGACGTCATTTGATGTACACTTTTACAGTTTGAGTTGACAACTGGGATACATAATCACCCCCCTGGGATGTTTTGTCCCTTGCGTCACTAAGTTCTGCTAGAAGAGTAGGCTGTTCCATCCTCCAAACATATTTCAATAACTCCTTTACCATTTTTTAAGGAAAAGTTTGATTCTAGTTTCTTATCACATTTTGACTAAAAGTATACATATTTTATGACGTTTGAATGTCAACGGCAAGGATTGACATTGTGGCGGCATTGAAATTAATGGTAAAAACTGCCCCGTGAGTTCTTAGTCTAAGGCGTTACAAATCGTGGAACCAGTGTAACTCTGACTAGATGGTAGTTTTAGTACGTAATGGAGTATAGGTACCATCGTTTTATCTCTTCCGTCTATAGGCATCGGTCATTAGTAACGTCAGTGCTCACAAATACCATTTTAAATTTTGAAGATAGATCGTAAATATACGCAAGATGTCAAGCATCGTTAGGTTTGAAATGCACTATTACAATCTTTATTATTTGACCACCCCGTTAAGCGAGTGGTTAGCTTAGTAGTTAATATGAAGAGAAGGTGGTAGTAGAGTTCTCTGCAGAAACTAGGCTGAATATTGATCCACAGCCTAACCTATTCCTGCTGCCACTCTGTCATATACCAGTCTAGAGATTGGTCTAAAATCCCGACCACAGGATAGCGATGCATTTATGATCTATGGTGATGATCTATATATAGTACCTATAAGCCACGGTTGTTTCTAACCATTAAGAGGCCCGTGTGCTTAGTCACTGATTACTCACACAAAAAATGGTAATGCTAAAGACCACCCGCAAGGATCTAGTTCGATTCCTGATAGGGACATGTATTTGTGTGATAAATATAGACATCTGTATTTCTAGACGTGGGAGGTTATGACTTTTTTACACGAATTTTAAAACCCGATTATCTGATATATAAAATTCTCGAGTCACGGTGTGCGTGATTAAAATTTTGTGAGCATATTGAATAGGTCTGCGAATTGGCCAACATGTTTGTGATGAACCTCATCCTAAGCGATGAGGGTGGCTCACCCCAATTTTTTTTGCTAAAATCACATTAAAAATCTGCCGGGTCAGCTAGTTCAACTATAGATATATAGTTAGACTTAATTTTAATGATGATAGTATAATATGGGGTCAATAATGACGCGCATCACAAAGCACGAACCGTTTTTCTGCACTAGTGGTGCAGCGAAAATGACATTTATTAATAAAAATTTTAAAATTTAATGCGTTTTTTATGATAAGAAAACAGCGAGCAAGCACACGGCTATTCTGATAGTAAAAGACAAACGTTGTCTATAGACTCCATAGATATTATAGGTGCACTGTCCTGTGGCCGAATGTACGACCCTAGTGCAGCGGTTGGCAACCTTTTGACAAGCAAGGGCCACAAGGCAGCAAAATAAACTAAAGGTGGGCCATACTTGTAATATTGACTCTAGAAGCCAAATCTACGCATAATTTTTCACATCCCATAGCAAAAATGAAAATGGGCGCAGAGAAGCAAGTTTTTAAAGCTGAATACTCACTGTACGCCGTATATGATACGGTCAACCGCGAACGTTCGTGCATTTATTTTGATACTTATAACTTATTTACAATACATTAACGGGCCGTAAGTAAGACTTCCGCGGGCCGCGAGTTGCCGACTGCTGCCCTAGTGTAACCGGAACGGAAAAAGACTTGGTTGTTATGGCGGCAGGAATAAGTAAGGCTGTTGATTTTCTTCCCGGTAAAGTTGCTGTACTTGCTGTACACTATATCATCAGTTAACGTTAATGGCAGACCAGTAGATCACAGAGGCTATATTATGTTGCTTTTGTTGGTAAAGATAATCTATGCTCGTCTCTTACGAGTTTCCAGGAAGAGAGGCAGTTGATGTATCTCACGGACCAACACGGGAGGAAATCTAATTTTGAAAAATAAAGTGGTTGATCACGCGAATCCCGTCTTAATTAGCTTATTTTAGCTCTGTTGTCTAGTGGTCGGGCGTCGGACTTGACTTCTTGAGTTCCCCGGTTATATCCCTGGGTCTGTCAACAAAAAAATATTAAGAATGAGTATTTTCAGTTTTCTATTAAAAATGAATGAATGAAGTCGCCTCTGTGGTCTAGCGGTCCGGGTGTTGGACTTGACTGCATGAGGTCCTGGGTTCGAATCCCGGGTCGGCCAACATGAAGAAAATTGGATTTTTCCAATTTTCTAATTAAAAAAAAATTTTGGTCGGGATTGGAAATGTGCCCGGTTGGCGATAGGCTTGCCACCTATCACATTGTGGGACTTAGTGTCTTCGGCTAGTCGTGGGTGCCTTGGTTGTACCTCTGCCTACCACTTCGGGGATATACCTAGGCGTGAAGATACTTTATTAAAAATGACATTGCGATAGGATTGCCATTTATTACATTGTGGGACTTAGTTTCTTTAGCTAGTCATGGGTGCCTTGCTTCAAGTGCCTTTGCCAATCTCTTCGGGGATATGAGCATGAAGATACTTCTAATAATTAAAAGAATTTGAATGCAAAAAAAATATTTGTCATTTTTACTGTTTTTCTAACATATTCGTATTCTCTCCAAAGCAGCGCTGACGCTGAGTATACAAGTTTTTATTCTTTCCAAAAAAAAGTGCGCAACGCCGCTAAAGAAGTTTTCACTTCAAAAATTAATACTACGTCGTGATTTATTAATTATTTTTTCGAAGGATCAAAAATGTTTTCAAACTGGTCTAACAGACATTTATCAACATCCTACTAGTATAGGATTTTAAACTTAAATCGTCGCGAATTAATAACATTTTTAATTATTTATACGGGATACTCACGATCTCTTTTTATCCCGTCGTGACCACGGCCTATGCAACTAGGCCAAAATATCGACAAGTAAAATAAAAAGAGATCGTGAGTATCCCGTATAAATAATTAAAAATGTTATCCTACTAGTAGTTTTTGAGTTACACTTAATAATGCATACATTTTTCATATCTTGACGAACTCATCAATTATGAGGACATCAAGGTAGTAAAAAAGTTATGCATTATTATACTTAATAAAGTTAATATGGGACCACCTCAGAATCATAACATATCGTTCTTAAAAAGAAACATTCAAATAAGTTTATATAAAAATACAGTCGAATTGAGTTCCTTCTCCTTTTTTTGAAGTTGTTTTATGGATTAACCAGTTGACCCCTCGAACTTCGTTCCGCCTGAATTATGTATATAGTAATTTGAAAGAGTTTACATAGAGAAAGTAAGTATTATTTTCACCCAGGACTAAAATGAAACGCGTTTGGGTCACAGGATGTTCGAGTGTGTGTGTAATGTTACCATTTTTTCTAGCGTATATCGCAGTATTTCACCCTATTATAATCTCTATTAGGTTTTCGAAGCGAATAGTAGGCGAATCAGTGATTTAAACATATTACTTTAAATGAACTTACTGCCCTTCTTTCAAGTAATGAACCAAGGTTATAAGTTCCATTATTGGCATACGAGCAATATCGTAAGGAAAGTGAAAATAGCCAAACCGGTTTACGTGGCCTTAAACTCATGAATGATGGCATTGCACTTCGCGATGACTTTCTCCTCTCACTTGTAAAAGTGAAAACACATAATTCAAATTGCCATGGATTGTAGCGATAATTATAATGTTTAACTTTGCAAAACTTAATGACAACGGAAATACTAGATCATGATTTTCTATCAGACGATATTTTAACGTGGAAGGTACAATTATGAAATGTTGATGATTGGTTTACTACATCTTAGTATATATAAACTCTGTGGTCTAGCGGCATTAACCGGTGTTAGACTTGACTTTAAGAGGTCGCGGGTTCGATTCCCGGGTCGGGCAATAAAAAGAAAATGTGGTTTTCCCAATTTTCTAAAATAAATTGCTCGGGATTGGATGTGTGCCCGATTGGCTTGCCAACTATCACATTGTGGGACTTTCTGTCATCGGCTAGTCGTGGGTTATGGTTATGCCTCTGCCTGCCTGTTCGGGTATATGGGTGTGAAGATACTGGCTTAGTATATATAACAATTATGTTTGTATGTTTGTCACTTTATTAGTCCTAAATGACTGGATTGAAGAACACAAACTGACCGCCTCGTTGGTCGAGCGGCTAGCGTACACGCCTAACTCCACTAACGAACCGCGAGCACAGAATATATAATAGTACTACGTACTAGTGCCGCGAGGCTCGGGTTCGATTCCCGACGGGGGCACGCATTTGTGTGACGAAAATTAATATTTCCGGGTCTGGGTGTTTATTAAATTTATTCCGGTATCTATTTAAGTATTTCTATGTATTAGTATCGTTGACTAACACCTATAACACAAGCATACAATTTGATTACTTTGGATTTAGATTCAATTTGTGAATTTGTTTGTGACAAATACTCTCTACTGCCTTTCTCGCTTCTTTACAAACTCTTATTATATTTATATTCATAATGATGGAGTTTCTTCAACTGCCGACGATTGAACCTATAAAAATTATTGAAAAGATTTTCTAAAATTAATTTCAGGTGAGCGTATGGATGTAGTAGTACGTGCAGACCAACGCAGTGGTGGCTACTGGATTCAGGTTGCTGGGCAGGATGCTTGTGAGGGACTGGTTTCACATGCGTTGTTCCTTTATTCCGGATTCAACTATACCTCTGTTCTTGAACAGGAGCCGGTAAATATTTTTTTAAACATTACGCCATTATCGTGATTCTCATCACTGTCGTATTCCAGTCACGAGGATACAGTAACCGCTAAAGTAGCCACAGAGCATTAATACCCCAGTTTTAAGTTAGCGGCCCATCTTTTCCAAATTTTGGTTGTGTATGCGACGTTTATTTCTTACAATCAGTAGGTAAATTTGTCTACTGCAAGTTTCCTTGAGTAAGTAGTCAATGAAATGATGCGCCAGTATTCCGAGATATATATTTTTACGTACCCCAACTTACCCATTCCTAACTCGATCGAATTTAACCAAAATAGTGCACTTTTTACTTGGGGCGAGCAATATGGAGGAGTTCTGCCGAAGTAAATTCTATATTTATTTTACAAAAGAGAGCCAAAAGGGCAATTTATAACCTAGACCAAAGAGTTTCTATGAGAGAAAGATTCAAGAAAACAACATTTATTTTTTATTCCAGTATATGTTTGAAAATTTAATGTATGTTCACAGAAAATTTAAGTTTTTTTAAAAGAAATTGTGATATATACTGTGTCAATACAAGGAATAAAAATAATCTTGCTGTGCTTGTGTCTCGTCTCCAAAAAGTGAGCCATTCTTTCATGGGCCAATGTATATCTACAGTTTAACAATAAATTTAAGTAATCGCCTCTGTGGTCTAGCGGTCCGGGTGTTGAACTTGACTGCATGAGGTCCCGGGTTGGAATCCCGGGTCGGCCAACAAAATGAAAATTGGATTTTTCCAATTTTCTAATAAAAAAAATGTTGGTCGGGATTGGAATTGTGCCCGGTTGGCGATAGGCTTGCCACCTATCACATTGTGGGACTTAGTATCTTCGGCTAGTCGTGGGTGCCTTGGTTGTACCTCTGCTTACCTCTTCGGGGATATGAGCGTGAAGATACTTTAAGTAATGTGTTACATGGAAATTTTATGAAAAGCATTATTACACCTTTGCTGAATATTTAGCGTGGGTTTAATTGCTCCTCATGCCAATCTCTTATAAATATAATGTATCATCACTTTAATTGTTATCACCATATTATAAAATATGGAAAAAAGATAAGCTCGGTGAGTAAGAAACCGGATCTTCTCAGTGTGAGGCCGCGTTCCGATCCGGTTTAGGATTTAGTATTATATAGACGCGTCACAAGTGCTTCTTGAAGGTTAACGTGAAATAACAATATTTTACATTTGATTTGAATAGTTTGAAAGGGTAATAATAAACAAGACCAGGAATGGTGAATTGTGTGAATTTTCTGGGTAGGAATTCTCCGCATTACCATGAACCATTTCTTGAAACCAATACTAATTGATTTGATTTGTAATTATATTCTATTTCCTTTAATTGTTTCCCTTCTAATTACTGCCATTCCATTCTATTCCATTTCATTGAATTCCATACCATTCCATTTCATTCAATTTAATTCCATTCCATTCAATTCCATTCTGTCATATTTGGCCTTATTCTCTTCTAATTTCTTCTGTTCCATTGATTTCAATACTACATTGTTTTATTCCATACTAATGTAATCAGTTCCGTTCTATTTCGTTCTTTACCGTAATCCATTCTATTTTATTCTATAATTATGATTTCAGAACCTTATAGAACTTCATGAGAACGAGGCTGTAAATGGACAGCAACTGCAATCCCTGTCAGATGTTACTCAGAAAGAGAACAATATTCAAACAGTTTATTTGGGAGTAGATCAACATTTTCCGAAGGTTGAAGATAAAGATATTGATTTTCGATACGTAAGTGACGCCTTGCCAAAGACACCACTCTACCCAG
>NJDC01001076.1:47316-110881 GCA_002245475.1 Calephelis virginiensis
TGTACGGTCTAATTTGACAGCACTAAAAGTGTTTTGTCTCTTCCTGTTTCTTTCGTTGAAAAAAGGCAGCGATAATTTAAATTTATTTTAGTGAGAACGCAACAAAATTATTGATGAGATCTTCAACATTAATAAAAATGCATTGTTTATTGACTATAACTCAAAACTGTCACTACGATATTGGCGATAGGCTTGCCACCTATCACATTGTGGGACTTAGTATCTTCAGCTAGTCGTGGGTGCCTAGTTGTGCCTCTGCCTACGTCTTCGGGAATAGGGGCGTGAAGACTTACTTACTTTGAGTACATACAAAAGTTCACGAAAACGTGACGTAACGCGACATAACGTGACGACGTATATTTCTTAGCATCAGAAGACTCGTTAGTTTATCTGTCGTCTTATACTGAATAAAAAAAAAGATGAAAATACTGTCTATAGCTTTCGAAAAAAATCAAATGAAATGGTTGTAGTCGATTTTTGTAGTTTTACTGCGTTTATTATTATTTTGGTTGTTATAATTATAATAGCTCGTGCTTGTAGCATTGTTGCTTCGTCCACATTCTAATGTTGTAAGGCATATAGTATGTTGTTTCAATGTACTTAACATTGAAACTTGTGATGATCGACAAATGTTTCTTATCGACTTCAAAAAAGACAGTTCCTAATTCGACTGTATATTTTTATGTGTGATTTCTGAGTGTTTTACTAAAGGAGAAATTTTAATCGTACTTTTTTAGTTCGAAAGTAGATGATTTTTGATTGTCTTATTTTAATATGACTGTGATTTTTGAGTAATATATGGTAATCCTAGATGCTCGTTTGATTATACTCTTTCCCCCTTACTAATTAAACTTACGAGGCCGTTGATCTGGTGTGTTACTTCATATATTGTTAACAAAAATGAAGTTACATAGTAGTTCAACAGGCGCGAAAGTTTGACTAGTAAGGGGGTTTATTTTTCTGTGTTTTAAATTGCTAAGCAGCCAGCTCTTCTAATAGTCTTACCATACAATCCTTGACAGTGGACATCATTTATGGATACCCTAGATCATGTCCACGAGTCTTCTACCTTCCTACGTTTAGTGTTCCACGCTGAGGCCTGAGGTTACTCAACGTGGAAGTTCCTTAACTACTTACGACGTTTAAAATTCCAGCCCCAAGTATAAAACGCACATTTGAGGCCATGAGTCTCTATACATACTTTTTTTAACATAAGGACAACTTTTTGCTTGTTTAAGTTAGACTTTATTACTCTCTTCGAGGCAAATATTCTGCTTGTTCGATTTAATTTTGTACAATAAACTTTTCCAGATTTACGAAAAGGGGTAGTACAAATTAACGGGAAAAACTTCTTGTATCCAAACGCACCGATGCTTCTCAATCCAAAAGATGTATTTCCGTACAGCATCTGCTCTGTGGGAGAGGAAGGTAGTCATAAAGATCCACAATGTCTGCAAGTGTTGAAACCAAAACCACTCTATGATGTCATTGAGATTATTATTGTGAATGAAGGTAATTTTAATTTGCATTGTTTCAACTTCACTACATAGTATAAAACAAAGTCGCTTCCTCTGTTCCTATATCCTTTTGTATCCTTAAATCTTTAAAACGGATTTTGATGCGGTTGTTTCTTAAAGATAAAGTGATTGAAGTGGAAGGTTTATATGTTTATTTTATAAACGTGCAAAGCCGGGGCAGGACGCTACTTTATAATAAAAACAACGTGCCCGGGATAGGATATGTGCATGATTGGTGATAGGTTTGCCACCTGTCACATTGTGGGACTTAGTGTTTTTGGCTAATCGTTGGTACTCTGGTTGTACAACTGCCTACCACTTTGAAAATACGTGCACGATAATACTTTTTTCGAGCAGTCAACTTACATCATGGCCATCACAACCATCGCCAGAAGACGCTATTTATGTCACTGGTTCGTCACTATCTTATTGCAAGGACCTTAGACCAAGTGTACGTATCTCCCAGCATGGATACGTTTATTTTCAGAAGCACTTAATGGAGCTTAACAAAATTGTATTTTGTAAAGAACTTGAATTTTGTATATTAACTAAAACTTCATTGCATACATAAAATATACATAGGAATGTTAAAATAATAAGGTAATTAAAAACAGACTTGCCGTAATTGGATTTATGTAATACCGTTAAAATGTTATTATTCTGAATGACCATGATTTATATGTACGAGGTATTCATTGAGGGTTCGAGGTATATTTATATATATCGGACACGTGTTGGTCCGGGCTTTCGTTCAACAGTTCGTAAAAGATGAGCATAGGCTTGCTGTTACTAACACCTTGACATCTGACTAGGTAATAGAGTTTCACAGCGACTCGCCGGGATTCCTATTCCTGCCGCCATAATGTCTGTGCTTGCCGTGTTCTGGTTCGGAGTATAAGGTAGCCGATAAACTTATTTTTGCTCGAGGCCTAACAGCTCGAACTCAGGTTGGCAACGCACCATTACCACTTTAGGTGGCGGGGCGGGATGAATTTCTTAATATCAGGAAATCCGTATACTTGTTTGCCTTCCAATACCATACAAAAAAAAATACCAATTTACTTATACTTTACTCTCTTAATACGAGATATACTCAATACCTTTTATTTTACGTGATAATACGAATACGAATACGAAAGCGATGAACGTGACATACAGACATCACAGCTGAATATTTTATAGAGTGAATGCTAATCAATGTAATGTGTACTTACAGAGTATGGTGCATAAGCTTTATTAGATAATGTATAATAAAGTCGGTTTCCGCTATCTGTCCCTATGTATACTTAGATCTTAAAACTTACGCAACGGATTTTGATGCGGTTTTTTAATAGATAGAGTGATTCAAAAGGAAGGTTTATATATATTATAACATAGAAGTGAAATAAAAAAAATTACACTCGTGCAAAGCTCGTTTAATAAAACTTTTAGTACTTACTATAATTATTATATCTAATGTACTATTAAACTAATTTTTATTTAAGGCCCCATACTTAGTCAGCCAGAAGAGCCAATCAGCGCACTCCCCCGTTCCATGATTACTATGAAATATTGCGCTCTAAAGTAAATGTCTTAAGCGCCAAATCACTATTTTTGAAACTATAAAATTAATTTAAAAAAAATATAAAAACTGAAACAGTTATCTTTTAGATATAATACTTATCTATGTTTATGTTAAATCTGGTGTTGATATTTTCATAATTGAAGTAGACAGTTGGGTTTTGCTTTCAAAAAAGGGTTAACTTTTTGATTTTTTTCTATCGAGCAAAGTGAAATGAATCGTGTTTTGGAAACACTAGTCTTATAAAGCATCTTGTGTATTTTTGTCGCCAAGATCCATTATTGCTTTATATGAAAAAGACAGTATATTGCTGACGTATTTTAGCATACATGGTCCCTTAAGTATACCATTACTAGTTGAGTTGGCAGAAGTTGTTCCGTCCAAACTATGAATTTTTTTTTTCATAGACAGCTTATGATTATTATTTTTCGGTTCGCTGGGGAAAACCTGTACACCTAGAGCTGGGCCCACCTTCTGTGGATTTCTATTTATTATCGCGCGTGTATTTTTAAATAATGTGTGCAATAAATAATTAAAGAAACTAGGAGTCGCCCATTGGTCGAAATTCGACCTTAATAAATTTTAATATCTTGTTGATAAAAACGCAATCTTCATTTTTTATGACCAACTACTTTATTTCCAAACTGTTTAATGCGCCATCTGTGATCTTTTACCGTTATCATCAATATACTGTTTTATGTGTGTCATATGCATGGTAGTGTGGGTAATGTTTTATTATTGATTTAATGTACTTTACAAACATTATTTTTGAAAAATATTAGCATTCTGCACTTCTCCTACACACAAACTATAAATGTGCCAAATTTCATACTCCTCCGTTGGCGCAATTTTCTTAAAAAGGGGTCCAAAGTTTAGGCATCACGTATTAATATATTGATAAGACCCGTTGGTCCGGACCGTTGGTTGGTTGGCTGGTTGGACCGTGTTGGTCCGGGCTCCTTTGCAGAATAGACCATCTGCCTTCCTGTGCCAGGCAGCTCGTAAAAAGCGGGCATAGGCTTACCGTCACTATCACCGTGACATCTGACAAGGAGGTAGAGTGTTGCAGCGACTCATCTGGATTGGTACCACCGCCTTACCTATTCCTGCCACCATAACGTCATGACGTGTTCCGGTTCGGAGGGTAAGGTAGCCGGTAAACTTACTTTTACTCGAGGCCTATCATCCCGGCCTCAGGTTAGCAACGCACCATTACCACCTTAAGGTGTCTCTAGGCGGCGTGAATTTCTTAACATCAGGAAATAACTTTGCTTGTTTGCCTTCCAATATCATAATAAAAAAAAACATGCATTAGACACACACAAACAAATATGTTGATGATAACGATAAGAGATCACAGATGGCGCACTAAAAAGTTTGGAAACAAATTAGTTGATCTTGAGAAATGAAGATGGCGTTCTTATCAACAAGATATAAAATTTTATTATGGTCGAATTTCGTGCAATGGGCGATCACTAATTAGTCAATTAATCGTTAATTATTATTGTTAGTAGTTGGTATTAAAGGTTTTGATACCAACTTGAGGTTTTTGGTTTTTGTCTTTTATCTCATATACCTAATTTGTTTTGTCCTTTCAGGTTTTGGTAGCAACGATTCGTATACGTTTCACATGCATGGAAAGCATATGCAAGTCCTTGCTACTTGGCAAAGTCCAGCTGGCATGGCTATGTCCAAAGAAGAATTCTCAAAGTTGGACAAAGAAAGCCTGATTGAAAGGTATGTTTATCTGAAGTATGACAAGTGATGTGTTGGTACCGGAATAGTTTGAAAAAAATGTTTACATAATACTCGTATAATAAGTATATTATGTATAAGATAGCGAAGTCGACGGCTTTGCTGATGGTAGGAGGCAACTGTCACCTTTAGAAAGCCGAGGATACGTGTGTAACTTAACCGGCAGACCTTATCCTCCAGCACGGAACAAGACAATGAAGAACACTGATGCTATGAAATAAGTATAGATAGATACCTATTATTACTACTAATCAGGATAAAGTGCTGTGTAGTGTACCTATTGAGGTAGGTACTGTACTGTAGTTCACTAGGGTAACCATAATGCACATGTAATTATTTAACACTTACACCGCGGGTACGATTAGTTTTATTTGTAAACGGATTTCTTGATGATTATAAATACATGCCAGCAATAGGACTAAAGATGTTTGGCGAGTAGGGGATCAACCACCTTTACATAGAATACTTTACCATACCATTATTAAATCCACGGTAGCTCAAATGGTAGCTTTCGTCATCGAGAGATGAGAGGTGTAGGTTCAAATCCTGCCAGAGATGAAATGTATTTGTTCTCTAACAATTGTGATACTAGCAACAGTTTGACAACACACATTCATAGTTTTTTAATAATTGGCGCCATATCAACTTAGGAAATCCGTTTGCTTATTTTTCTATCTATATAACAATTTATAGCTGTTAAACAAGTTCCGGATTTTAAAGTTTTTACTTAATTAAATTTACTTGTCACCCTACTCTCTATACGTACGAAGGTAGTAGTGAGGATTATCGTGGTAGCTGCAGGAATACATTTACAGACACGAAGATTATAATAACTTTAAATTTATCTTTCACAGAAACACGAAAAACCCTCCCATAAAAGATACCATAAATGTGCCAAATAAAGGATACGCCATCGTCAGGATAGAGCCAGAATTTGGAGGCAATTGGCTTCTAGAATGTAGATCTTGTTCATTTTCATCATTACCAACAGCGATATTAATAAGAGTACCTATTACGATACCTAAAGTGGTAGTTGATTCTTTACCAAGCTGTGGAAGTTATAAACCTGCGGATGTATTATTAACTTAATCCACAAAAAACTTTGTTTTGAAGAAGTATCTTCACGCCCATATCCCCGAGGTAGGCAGAGGCACAACCAGGGCACCCACGACTAGCCGAAGACACTAAGTCCCACAATATGATATGTGGCAAGCCTATCGCCAACCGGGCATATATCCAATCCCGAGCAACATTTTTTTATTAGAAAATTGGAAAACACAAATTTTCTTTTTGTTGCCCGACCCGGGGTTCGAACCCGGGACCTCAAGTCCGACACTTGAACCGCTAGACCACAGAGGCAATTAATTGTTCTAAATACGTGTTGTGTATATTCTCCCTCTTATTAATAAAACTTACGCGCCCGTTGATCTGATGTGTTTTGCTAACAAAAAATGAAGTTACACACCAGATCAACGGGCACGTAAGTTTTCTTATTTAGGGGGTATAAGTGTAGACTGATATGGTACCGTATATGGTCTTTCTGAATTATATTTTGAGACACGTCTGATAAAATATATCAACACAAAAATTCACGACTCAAACGATTTTTGGTTTTCATTATACGGAAGTTTTCTCATTTGAATTACTTCTGACAGTTTTTTTTTACTTGGTATAATCACTGAATAATTGAGCACCTAAGTAGATATATCATTCATTGATCGAGTATTTATTTTACGGAAGAGTTCATTCAATTAGAATTATAACTAAATGATTAAACTTATAACATAAAAAATCAAAAATAATTTGAGTCACGATCCTTTAACCGACTCTAAAAAAGGTACTTAATTTGACTGTATGTTATTAGTATGTTTACTATGCAAGTACTTCGTCAATATTCAAAAGATGTTAATGGGTTTTTATAGGTAGGTCAGATTCCGTGGAAGTCCCATATTAATTTCATTATGATCAGACTAGTCACTATAACTCAAAAACCAGTTTCTCATCATTCAGGTCGCCAAGATAAGTAGTAGGATAGTAGGATGTTGATAAAATTTATTTGGGACCATTTGGGAATCATTTGCTATCTTTCGAAAAAAGAATGCTCAAATCACGACGTGGTACCCAATAATATATTTGGAGTCGGTTTTTGCTGTTTTGCTTCATTAATTATTATGTGGATATCTCTACCACTACATAGTATAAAACAAAGTCGCTTCCTCTGTCCCTATGTCCCTTTATATGCTTAAATCTATAAAACTGTTTAATAGATAAAGTGATTGAAAAGCTTATATGTGTATTTCATAACCGTGCGAAGCCTGGGCGGGTAGCTAGTATTTTATAAGATGTACTGAATACTATTTTAGAAAGACAAGAGTTATCTTATATATAATATATACGAGTTTCATGATTATTTCGTTTAAATGGTTTCGTCTCCGCAAAAGCTTGTTCATCCAACATTCCTTGTTTGTATTTTGTAAAAGAAAAAAATCAAAACACTCTTTTATTCAAAGAAAATTTAAAAATCTAGTGAAACTGCTAAGTATGGTCAAAGTTTAGATTATTAATAGAGGGATTAATACGCAACTTCCAATGGTTGATGACATTAATCCCGCGATATTTATATAATAATTGCTGATTCATATTATGTATGGGAAAAATACACAGATTACGTAACTCAATATCCTTTGATACACAGAAATCGGTTACATTTCGATTGCTGCTTGTCAATTGTAACGTGACGTCAGTTTTCATGATGAATTTGTTTAAAAAAGGTGAATGTGAGTTTAAATTTATTATTATGTTAACGTTTGGTAATAAATAACAGGCTATTAATAGATGATACTCAGAAAATTAATTTATTTAACTCATTGTTCAATCTTAAAAATGCTGCGTAGGTCATATAATATCCAAAGTTTCATATAGATGTTGATAGTGGTGGTAATTCTATTGCGCACCCACTAAACTAATTTTAAGTTATCGCTATCTTCTTCCAACAATAGCAATAGAAAGAGATAACACACTTGAAGTGCTGTCAGATTAATGTGTATACGACATTTCTACAGACGTTTAATCTATGTCTGAGTAAGTTGATTAAAAACATCGCAATTTGATATGTCCGGACTAATCTGACGTTTAAAAAAATTTCCATCTCTTTTGTTTTTGTTTCATTTGAAAAAGATAGCATGCTTCTAAAATAAGTTTAGTTCGTGAACATCAGAATCACCATACATGTATTAGGGAAGTTAGTAAAATATGAAATAACTTACTCAGCCTCGGCCACCAATTAGGAACATTTATTTTTCTGGCTCAGGTGGGCGGTTTATAAATTGTGATATAAATTGTAATAAAAAACCATTAAACCTCTTTATTTGATTAATATACGATGATTGATTTTGCAACTTGATCTGAATTGCATAAGGCTTATAGGTCATAAATTCGCATTGTGATAAGATAAGAAATGATTTATTTATGTTAATATTAGTACATAAAGTTTCTGTACATATAGGTTATTTATTAAAATATAAGAATATAATATGTGTTTCTTTTAAGTATTGTGAGTATTACATTAAGTACTCGTAATTTGTGTTTGAGAAGAGCAAAAAATGAAATGGTATTAGTACAGACTTATATGTAGGTAAGAAAGCCACCAAATTTCACGAAGTGTTATTGATTTATAGACAAATCAGTTATACACTAACTTATTAAGTAAAACCTAAAAACTTGTGCACCAAAACTTTTAAAATATTGGCAAGGCTGTATTATGGTTTTGTAGATTTTTTTTTAATACTTATTTCTATATAAGTACAATAGTAACTTTAACCAGTTTAACTCTTAAAACAGTACCTTCTTATATTTAAGTATTACATTAAGATTAGATTACTTTTGATTTAATAAGTTAACACAAGTAAAAAATAACGTAAAATTTTATTTCTTGTTAGAATTGATACTGTATTCTATAAAACCAAGGTATTCTGAAACCTTAGTATAAACTGTAGGTGAACCTTCCATCCCACATGGTGCAAATCCCCAAGCAACTAGACCTACTACAACCGGTGTCTCCACCCTTTCTATTTCCATATTTTCTTGTCTTTCCTCAACAATACGAGTTATATTAGTATCTTCTCTTATTATTCTGTTTGTAATTATCTTTTGTATGAGCGGTCCACCAGAATCACCACTACAAGCAGCTTTACCCCCAGTTATTGGTCCAGTGCACATGTGAGCCTCTTCATCTAAAGGGTTAGTCTCTCCATCTTCTAGAAGTTGTTCTATGGCTTCGTAGCATTCTGGAATTAGAAAATACAAGTTTGAATCAATTTGGGCTTACAAAATTTTTTATTATTTTATTACAAATATACACAACTTGCGAAAACTACTACTGGTTTTGAGTCATAATAAGTCGACAGTCATTTATAAGATGAATTGAAATATGTGAATTATTCTGTGTTACGTTGATACTTTCTTTAAAACTAATCAGTATGATTATGTTGATAGTCCAAGAGCCGGTGGGAGATCGACCTTCACCGATGTGATAACCAGATGAGACATTTTTTTATCAAATATAATTTATAAACAAATATGCCTATAATTACTTGCCTATCTGAAAGTGCTCATGTTTTTTTTTAAATTAAATTATGTGTACTTTAAGTATGATATTTTGCAGGCAAGTTTATATGACTGATTTTGTTATAAAATAATCTAAAATTTGATATAATTTTCCATAAGTTAACAGAACGATGGAGTCACCTACATTGACTTACCTGTTCACATCTGTTTGCTAGGTAGCTATACACAAAAATGAGAAGGCAAGCCTACTGAGGCATATTCTATGTGTCAAAAACTAACAGTGAAATAAAATTCATTCAGACAAAAAAAAATTAAAGTGATCAAAAAAATGGACCAAAGTTAATTTAATTAAAAATAGCCATGAGCACTTTCAGATAGCCAAGTAATTATGAGCATATTTGTTTATAAATTATATTCGATAAAAAATATGTCTCGTCTGGTTATCAGATCGGTGAAGGTCGATCTCCCACGGTCTCCTCTACTATGAAGTACACTTTGACAATGTAGTGCGACGACTTAAAGTCGAACCTTCGCCGACCTTAGAGCCGAAGTGCGTTAGTTAGCCAGCGGGACTATTCAATATCTTTTTGGATGATCACCGGGTAAAGTGTACATCAAGTATCTGTCATAACATAAATAGTAGATAACTCTTTTCTCACACTTTATTAGTATATTTTTATTTATTTGTTCTAATTATAGCTATAGTTAATTGTTTTGTACACGATGCCATCCATTTTATTTTCACAGCTTAATTTTTTTTTGGGTTGGCTGGAAGAAATGTATTTAGTTAGAGATAAGCTCGCCTTTTGTGCATTTTTAACTTCTCGTGTATTTTGTGTTTTATATTAGTTTTTGTGTGCAATAAAGTGTTAAATAAAAATAAATAAAAAAATAATTCATCTATCTTTGCTATTACGATTAAGTAATCAAGATTTTACAGTAATACAGTTCGATGGTAGGGTGAGTACTAGAATTACCGTTTTAACATTTTAAATTTTGAATAATTCAAATATGAAAAGGTTTTTACCTAAGTAAAATGTTTACATACCATCATGAGTCATATATTTCACTTGGACTTCTTGTAGTCGACTTGGTACATCAGGGATTATAATAGTCGTTCTCAAAGCACCCCAACCAGCCAGGATCAGCGGATCAGCTTTGTCAATTCTATAGTTTGGTATTGGTAGACCTATTGGCTGAATAGCTTTTGAGAAGGAGAACGTATTTTGCGTCTGAAGTACTGCGATATCATACGGTCCAATTCCACTAAAAAATATATTTTTATTAAGTTTGGACAAAACATATTAGATCACTAGCTGTCTCGGCAAACTTTGTTCCACCCGTTATGTTTATGTGGGAAAATTTAAAATATTGCTTTTCCTAGTTTCCTTGCAGTTTTCCTTCTTTTCTTACCTTTTAAACCTTCTCTGTATTTCCACAAGTAGTTCAAAACTAAAATTAGCCAATTCGGTTCAACTGTTCTTGAGTTTTAGCGGAACTAAAATAATTTATTTTTATAAACAAGATTTTCGAATCTCATTTCAGAATCAGTACAAACAAGAGAGTTAACAAAGATTTAATTCATACAAGGATGACAGTGCATTTAAATCTCTACGTTCGGAAGTGACGACTCCATCGCTAGATGTGGTTATCTAGTAATTTAGCTTATTAGACTATTCCAGTAGTGTATTTAGTCATAACCATGTTGAAGCATTAGGGCAGCAGTTCACCCGTATGCCATCTACCGCTAGGCATACCGTCAATGCAGTGTTTCAAGTGCAGAGCTCAAGTATACATACTACACTTGACTTATTATATTACATAATATTATATATCGCGACGTATTGGTAGACAGAGTAGACATCTAGGGAAATACTTCTACTTGGAGTCCAAAAATGCTTTATATACCAAGCTCTTATATAGTAAACTAGCTCTTGCCTGCGGCTTCGCCCGCGTTTTCACAGGAACCCGTACTGTGATTGGGATTAAAAGTAGCCTATATCCAGGTCACAATCTTTCTGTGTTCCAAATTTCAGACAAATCCGTTCAGCCATTCGAGCGTGAAAGAGTAACAAACATACATACATACATATAATCTTTCGCATTTAGAAAGATGTGCAATGATTTTTTTTTTGTCTAACACTACTGGATCGATTTTGACGATATTTCTATGCCCATTACAGATATCTAAGGAATTATTTCCATTTGGATTCCAAAAATTGTTTTAAAAGTATACAAACCCCTCATATAGTGGATGTGCAATAGTTTCCTTAATGCCAGTTATTTGTACATCAGGTCCAAAGTTGTTGACGTCATGAGCTCCTGCTATTGCTTCTATAGGTAATAACCACCTTATAAACCAAGATCGTTGTACACAGTGAGCTGCAGTCAGGACCTAAAGTGCATTTATTTTAATATCTATAGTATCCTTAAGACCATATCCGAAATAGGTAAGCAGAGGTACAACTAGGGCACCCAAGCCTAGCTGCCGGCACTATCCCACAATATGATAGGTGGCAAGTCTGCCGCCAATAATTCTGGAATAATAACTTTTTATGGTAAAAAAGAAGGAGGAAAATACCAAACATTAAGAAAGACCAAAGACCAATCTATTAGTCGGATAAACTGTAGCATTTTGGAACAATTACCTACGTATTGGCAGCGTCTGTAACCAGAAAGTATTAAAGTATTAAATTATTAAATGTGTATATTTTTTTTACCGCTTCGTTGGTCGAGGTAATGGCGTACACGTCTAAAGTGATAAAACGTAAAGCGATGCAAATGGTCAGAAGACCATTGGTGTCGCTCAGGGTTCAATTTCCGACGGGGACAGACCTTTGTGTGGTGAGCATTTAGAACTCTGTTTGTATTTTCGGTTTGGACATCTATTGAAGTATTTCAATGTATTCATTTAACGCTGATATTTTCAATATTTCAGACAAATTAATTAGGATTTCAAATAACTGGTTCCGGTTATTACATCATCCACAACACTGGCTAAGGCTATAATAATTGCTTTGATTCTATTACATTAAAATATCCACAATAAATAAATAAATAGGTGTCCCCGGGGAAATTACACAAACCAATATAACCCTTAGGTTAATAGATTATGTTCTTGAGTCTGTCAATGATAATAAAATACACAGAAATACTTAAATAAATATAAGTGTGAAAATGAACATCCAGACCGGGAAATACAGACATCGATGTTTATGAATGAATAGACTCCGAGAATCGAACCCAAGACTCGTAAGTCGGTGGAGTAATACATTTACATATGTACACCCTTCAGCCAACGAGCCAAATGATATAACAATGAAGTTCGAGTCGAACGAATAATGTGCAGATGATAAATTGCTCACCCATTCCTCTTTAAGTATACTGCCTCCGCAAATGTGGGTCCGAACCCACAGAAACTTCATTTGAAGGGATACTATGTACGGATGGCTGTGTTTCTTTGCTTCATGTCCTCCTATTATTTTAGGTTTCGGTGTCTTTTCATCAGAAGCGCCTGATAAGTTTTAGTTTTGTCATTAATTTGATTAAAAGTTTTAAATTTGTTGTGTTATGTCGGTGTTATGATCCTGTCTAAGAGATTGCGAAAAAACACATCAGAAAATTCGTATGACTTGCTCGCTGATTGATCACATAAAAACAAATAAAATAAAAAATGTGGTCCGCGAAGTGCAGTCGGATTCTCCTCATGATGCTTCGGTTACGAAGCGAAACGTACGTTGAGTTTTTAGTAGTGTGTATAGTTTTAGTGGTGTATGTTGTGTGGAGCTGCGTATATTTGGGGGTTTTGGCTTCCGGTAAGTCCAATTCATTCATAGCGCACTATTTTGACTGTTTTGTCACGCAATAATACGTATATGTAGAATCGGGCACCGATATTATTTAAAAAAAAAACGCAAAAGTCTCTTGATAACTTGATTTATTCGAATTTAATATTATTTTCAATAATTTAACTCAATATTAACTTTGAACAAAATTGCAACATTGATAGACATTGACAGCAAAACCACTTTATAATTAAATGACGTAGTGATTACGTAAAGACTGCACTGGCCGGCGGTCGACGAAAGAATCCGATTCATCGGTTGGCGCCACCTTTATATAGGCTGGCGGTAGGATTGGAATGACGTAATGCTGCTATCGCTCGTCACCGCTTGCCTGTAGCACATGGTTTGCAAAACACTGACGGTGGCGCCGTCATATACAATATTTTTGGAGGGAAATTGCAAATGAAATAATTTTATTTGGATTTAAGTATGAATTTCCGCAAATTAACGCCTTCTGCTATCAAAAAAAGAATTAGCAAAATTAGTCCATCTGTTCATGATGCAATGAGCACACGAAATGAGGACTCATTTTTATGTTACTATTAGAAGACATTTTATTAGAAAAGGAGAAGAAAATATACCGTGACGGAAAACTTAAGCTCGTTAACATGAAAAATATACATATCTTCATGCGAAGTCCCTTATCTGGACTTAGAAAAAAAAAATCTACAATATAATTCAAGTGCAGTAAAACTGCAAAAACTTGAATTCACACACAATAAATATATTAGATTAGATTTTCGCGGAATTGCATCATCAGATCCATGCTTGGAGGCAACTTACCTACAACTTACAACTTACCTATTCAGGAACCCTAAATAAAATTATACTAATCGGTTCAGAAATTATTAAAAAAAACAATTTGAAATTAGGTTATATGTTCGACTCCTACCGTTTTTAAACGTTTTAAAACTGGACCACATAAAGCAAATTGGTAAGACTAAAAAGCCCGAAAGGTGGGATCAAACTAGCAAAACCGCTCTACTGCTGCTTACTTTACCGGCGTGATAGTGAATGCTTTTAATACCAGCGATTACTTGTGACTAAAAGTGAATTCTCTACGACATTCCGGAGTGCTCACGGCAATGGCTGGACCAATGTCACGGACAAGCCAGCCAAATCCAGCAACAAGTAAAAAATAACCCAAAAAGTTACTTGTAAGTGTTTCCTGGAGTAGTGCTGGTGTCGTTAACACTACTCACAGTTTTCTCAAATCTAGCCAGACGGTTACGGCAGATGTATATTGTCAGCAATTGCAAAACTGTGATGGAAAAGCTAGCTGATAAAAAACCGCGGCTGATCAATCTCTCTACTCCACTTTTTTTATGATGACGCTAGACCACACATTGCACAACAGACGGCTACTAAATTAGAAAACCTTCAGTTGTAATGTCTTAGACCTCCACCACACCTACTTCTCAGACTTTGCTTTATATATTATTGTTTTTGGGATAACTTCCTACAAGGGAAAACATTCAACTGCGGTGGGGCAGTCCAAACCGCCTTCAAAGTTTTTATTGATTCCCGGCTGAATGGTTTTTAGTAAAGTGATCAATGAACTACCCATAACATAGTAAAAGTACGTAAAGTCTGTTTTTTCTTAGGAGTCCAATTTGGTAAACAACAATGGCGGAACAATGACATCAGGAAGCCGTAGACAATGAATAGGGTTGGGAATTATCAAAAGACCGAAAAACAAGAATGACCTACTACCGTGAATGAATGATATTTATTGGTCACTACTAGTATAGTAATTTAGTAAATAATAGTGCTATATTCATAGTAGTAATATTATATAAGGAAAAGTGTGTTTGTTTATCTTTCTGTCTTGCCAAAACATAATGGATAGATTCAGTAAGAAAATAATGAAAGTGGTGAATGACATAAGTTTTTTGGGAAAACTGGTAATAAAAAACACGTTTAAAATTTGATCCACTGTGGTCTGGCGCTTTGGCGTCGGACTTAGCTTCTTGAGGTCCCGAGTTCGATCCCCGGGTCGGGCGACAGGGAAAAAGTGGAAAGTGTGTGTTTTGAGTTTTCTAATGGAAATGGCAGTGCACGGGATTGGACATGTGTCCGGTTGGCGCTGGTTGTTGTCGTTGTTATTTTATTCGATAAGTAAATAAAATATTACGAAAAGTTAACGTCCTTAATACTCTAATAGCATCACATTTTGTATAGGAAGTAAAACACTGATCGAAAGACCAAGATAGGTGGCACTACTTTAATTATAATGGAGAATAAGACACGTTATCTGCGTTTTATTGTTTTTGTTTTAGCAAACCACTATAGGACCTGAACTCGTAAACGTCATTGTTTACTTTTACAAACTTAATAGTCACTAAGCATTGTTGATAGAAAAGTTAAAAACTGACCGAAACCTTTCTTAAATTTAATATGTTAAAATGGTAAATCCGAAACAGATCATAGTGTTAAACGTTCTGCTTAGAGCGAAAGAATACTTCGAACCATTCATGTTGAATTTAATGAATATGATTGGTGTGAAATGTTTTTCTATGATGTGCGGTTTGTTTACATAATCGGAATTTACATTTGTTTTTATGAAACATCTTGCTACCTTTATTTTTCATTTTGAAACTTATTTCGAATGAATAATTAAAGCACCATTTAATAATTATAAATAAAGAAATTCTTCTACTTATTAAAACTATTTCATTACAAAAAAAAAACACAAGTCAGTCACAAAGTAAACACAAGTCAGTAGCAAAACCAATGAGGTTAAATTATAAATGTTTTCTTACATATATATTCTCATTTTAAGGTATTTATCTCGAAAATAGATCCAGTCAATAAAAATTAGTTGATTTTGATTACGATTTTAATTATTTCTTGGAGTCGATTACTTAAAACCGATTGGAAGCCTTTATTTCGCAAAAAAAATACTTTCCACAAAACAAAATTTTAAGATTTAAACTGTTTATAAAATAGTTACAAGCTATTTATTTTAATTTCAAAACTGTTTGTCGTTGCAAAAGAATCATTCAATTTACCATTCAAATGCATTCATCATTGCCCATATTTATAAATTTCATAGACAATCTCAAGTTCTATATGTCAAGTTCATATTGTGTAACTTACCTGTGCAAATAGATTTCAATTTCTAATATTTTTTTGCAAAATTTTATGTGTTAAATTGATGAATTCGAAACAGATTCCAGTGTTAAACATATCGTAACTAAGTTTTGAATATGTAAAACCAATAACATTTAGTTCAGTGCGTGAGATTAATGTGAAACTTTGATGTTTTTCTATCAAGTGGCGTTTGTTTAAACAGACTTCAGATGACAATGTTTCACACTTCGAATAAATAAATATATCATAATAATACATGACGCAATAACTTTTCATCCCTTTCCAAGAACATTCTGAAGACGAAGGGATTGGAAATTTCGCACACTGATAGTTTATGTGTAGGAGAATTGCTGAACTCTAATATTTTTCAGTAATAATTCTTATAAAGTGCATTAACTCAACAAATAAAACATTACCCACACTACCATACATTTGACACACACAAACAACAATATTGATAACAATAAAAGATCACAGATGGCGCATAAACTATAATATTCATAACATTTGGAAACAAAGTAGTTGGTCTTGACAAATGAAGATGGCGTTCTTACCAAAAATAATTTATATTGAATAACTTATAGTTAAAATTTATTATAGTCGAATTTCAACCAATGGGCGACCACTTGTTATAATAAAAATTATTCGACTTTTTGTTCCAAACTCCACACTAAATGGCAATTTTATTTGTAAGAATCTAATATTGAAACAGTTATCGTATTCACGTTAAATTGAAAAAAAATGTGAAAAAAACTCTTCTAATTTTATTGCAGCTTTTTATAATCTATGCTATAATTTAGCGCAGTGAAACTCCAAAAAACCGACTTAGAATTTAATAAGTACCTAAGCCATGTAGGCGTACAAAATTAGGTATTTTCATTGATTTCTCTGGGATTCCCTCTTCAGATCTAAACTTAGTAGCACGGGGACCACCTTGGAAGTACGTTCTTTCGTAAAAAAAAATCGGTCCAGAAATGACAGAGAAATTGATTGACATACATAAAAGAAATGGGAATCGAACGTGTAACCTCCTCTTTTTATGAAGTCTGTACATAAAGTACATACATAAATACAAGTACATAAAGTAAGTAGGCATTACTTATTGTCATCCACAATTTGAGCATTTTTAAAGTAGGTAATATTTATCCATTTCACAGTAAGTATACCTCATAATATGACCTCAACTTGATCTTCAATCAATTATAAAAAGTTGTTTCAATGTTAAGTGTAAACAAAATAAAAACAAAAAAAAACTCATTCGTAATATACATATATCTTAGAAATTATTATTATAGAAATTGAACACAAAATGAATACAAAAAAGTTTACCTGCCAGTATTACGCTGAATATAATAAAAGATAATGAGTATAAGTTCATGGTAGCTAATGTTATGTCATTATCGTTATTGCAAAGTGGTTAAATATGATCCAATTGATTTAAACACATTTTGTTATCTTAGTGCGCACTACTCTAATAATGCTGATGTCAGACGTTGTCAACATATTCGTTTTTATTTACAAACTTTCCATTTGCCTGTTAGTTAGCTTTTGAGATATGTTTTTCTGGTTTTTATATTATTGTAATAAATATCAGTTGACAGTTATTGAATTTAACTTTAAATAGCGCCATCTATGATCAACTCATGAAAGCAGAGATAGGAAGTCAGTTGTTGTCCTAATATTCTTTTCCATCAATAAAAAATACCCGTATTTATCTCGGTCATTTCATAACGCGTAAACGGATGCGTCAATTTTGCTAATTCTTTTTAGTTGTGTTAGTTATTAAGGAGAAGGTATGACAGACAAAAATTTGTAAATTTTATTGCAATATATACTATTACAAATAATATATACTATAATTAATAAAACGTCTGTCGGGTCGTTTAGTCTAAAAGAAATAGTTAAATATGTTAATTAAAAGGAAATATACCAATATCAATTCCATAAAGCAAAAAAAAAATTATTTTCGATTTAAAGAAGTTCATATCGACAAGAAAGTAAGAAAATGCTGTTGTTTGATGCTCTTATTATATTTTCAGGAGCAAAATTCACTGATAGTCTTTTATATATAATGGATTTAGTACTAGCAGTTCTCCTCGATACATCTGATTTTGAAACTTTTTAGAATCTCAACTTCGGTGACTGGTATCAAGGGTAGCTCTGCAATATAAGTCTGACCGCCTCGTTGGTCGAGTGGCTAGCGCACACTAACTAACACTAACTACACCGCTCATCCGCGAGGCTTGGGTTTGATTCCCGACGGGGGCAGGCATTTGTGTGATGAACATTTAGATGTCGGCATTCCCGGGTCTGGATGTTTATTAAATTTATTCTGGTATCTATTTAAGTATTTCTATGTATTAGTATCGTTGACTAATACCCATTACACAAGTATAATATAATTTGCTTACTTTGGGGACTTACTACGTAGATTCAATATGTGTATGTGTATGTATATGTATAAGTGTCTAAAATTCGTAGATTATCAAAAAATAGAGACATCGTTTGGTTCTCCATCAGGAATATCGTAATCAGTATAAAAAGTATCTAAATGACAAATAATGCCAACATTTACCTACTGAGACTGGCATTTTATTTGATATTTATCTAGATCTTAATAAATAATTTTCATATTTTTAAATGGTTTAATTTTTTTGTAAAACTAAGCAAGTCGATTTTTTGAATCGCATTTTTTATTAACCATTGCTACATAGCATCAGTGGTTGTCATTGACTGTGGACATTGAGGATTGTGTGGCCAGTAGACCTGCACACTTGCTCTAAAATCCATACCAATAGACAGCATCGCATTTATCACATTTACGCTTATTTGATGCTGATTCTGTTGCTATTGTGTTTATACACGGTGTCAGTCTCTATCCAAAAATAAAAATGTTGATATATTTTCTTAAATAGTAAACTGAGCAATCAAGACCTACCTACTTATAATTTCATAGTATTAAAAATTAAAAAGGTACACAAGACATGGTTAAGCTCGTTGATTTTTATTTTGTATATCTATACGGGTTATTGTAATATCAGAGTAGGCCAAGAATCTAGCTCACTTTAACGAGGAATGGATAGCACGTCGCACAAAATAATAATAAATTACAACTGCGTCTTTGTTTGGGTAAGTAAATTATTTGAGTTTTTTTAGTAGTTTAGTTGTTTTAACTATTCGCTAAAACTGGAGATTCTCTCCATCTTTTACGCAACGCAAGCGCATTGTGAAGGAAATCCTTGCTTTTTTGAGATGGCTAATATGTTGCCAACCGCGAGGTTTTTACAACTTCACTGGACTATAAATTCTTGCTGAATTATATGCGACACTTATCACCTCATAACATCATTGTGAAACCAGATACTGATACGACGTTTGACAGAAGCGCGCACTCATTTCTAAAAGGTCGGCAAAAGGGGATACTCCTGATGCTGAATGACGTTCACTTAGCATCAGGCTACCCTTTTGCCCGTTTGCTACCTCTTCTATAAAAAAACACTGGCAATTACAATTTTTACATCTATCTAAAAGCGAATGAAAAAATAATGACCAGCTAGTCCATATGATGTTTTTTTTTATCATTAGAAAGTAAAAATACAGATAAATTTTCCAGTAACTGGAGTTCCCATCCTGAGGTTGGGTGTCAACTTTCTTGCATAGGTTTACTCACTTATACTCCCTGCTCTTTAGAGCCAAAACTAATAGCGGTAAGAACTGACACTTTTGAGGTAGTAATATGCAAAGTTCTTGTACTAATCCGGGCATTTCATTGAAAAACTCTACCACCTAGTTTTACTTAAGGTGTTGCTGATAAACAAACCTATAAAAGCTTCTTACTCCGGAAGGTTATGCCTATGTATATTTACAATTCGATCCGTCCCCATTTTGTTAGATGTTATGTGCATGTCCATCAGCCGCGCTATCCTCAGGGCCAGAACATTTCAATGCAGGTGGCAGGAGTACCTGTGGCGGTGGATTATTACCAGTGCAAGTTTGTCCACAGAACACTATTTCCGATGGTCTTATTCATTTATTTAATTCTTAATTGTACTCGTATTTTTACAAACTACATGGACAGCGATAGACATAAATGCAGAAAAAGTGGCAATGGCAATGATTTTTGTTGGTAATGACCTAAATTGAAACTTATCTTGATAGGAGATGGTCTATTTTACATAGACACCTTAACTATTATGTTTGTACGCAAGATCCCAGTCTAAGGTAGTCAAAGCACGATATATAACGTAACAGGCGATGTATATTTCTTACCATGTAAAATTCTACTTATTCGTCTTCCTTTGTTTTAAATAATGAAAAGAAAGACAGGAAGTCTTACTAAGCTATAGTATGGATTTTTCATCATGCACTTCTTACTATCACTGAGATCTCAATATTTGGATATTTATCCAAAAACACATTAATAAATAAAACAGCAATTATTTTATTTTTTTAATTATTTTACACAAACAATCTCTGCCACAAGGTCAGAATATACGGTGAAGAATATCAAGCATATTTTACAATTCAATACTATCATACGAGCAAGTTTGAAATTTTGTAATTATGTTCTTTGTTGATTTCTGTCGACCACGCTCGAATTCTATTAAACTCACAACCATACTCAGAGTCGTCAATTATATTTTAATCAGTCATTAAGGTGACATTTTATTTACAAAATTGTGACCTAATGATAGATTAAATGTTAATTGACGTTTCTGAGTGCGGCCGCTAGAAACTTAAAACTTAGTAAACTTATCACTTATGAACGTCACGATGTGGAATTTAAACTTTCTGTTGGATCGTTTTACATAATGACTACAAATGCTGCGTTTTTTCTAGAATAAGGCTGAGAAGAAATAAATATATATTAAAAAATATAAGAAATAAGAGATGGTTAGTTTTGTTACGGTAAATGATAAATCTTAAATACATTATAAGATTTGAAAATAGAACTTTAAATAAAAAATATAGCTTATTGGAAAATGAAAAAGTAGAAAGGAAAAAAACGATGATAGAAGAAAATGGCACCTAGTCAATATTAATCTGATACCCGTCTACCACAAACGCATATTTTATAATAAAAATAGTACTTTGTGTCAAAATGTACAAATAAACTAAACCGTGCCGAAACATTTACTAAAGGAAATATATTTGCTGTTGAATATATTTCTACAGTTATAATGAAAAATATGTAAGAAGTTAAAAAGCAAAAACACTGAAAAGAAAAGGCCAGATAAATCAAAGACTAAAAATAGATAATAGTAGGATTGAATTAGATATTGGGCATGTTTATTTTACTTAAATGTTAGCATTGAAAACTTAAAAAATGTTTTTATGTTTTGTATCAGTCCTAATGGCAAGAAAAAATTAGTATTTCACTTATAATACATAATATTAAGAATGACTTCGAACTTAGTAAAATTGCAAAACCTTGATAATCTCTCTAGCATCTGAAATATACTATTGTCAAAAAATATAAAATTAAGTATTACTCGAAAAATACTCATCTTCTGATCAAATTGGTTATCTAACAACTCTAGAACACAATAGTTCTGATTTTGATTACAAAATGATTAAAAAAATTGTTCAATAAGTCTGTTAAAATTATAATTATATATGTCGAAGTTGATAGAAGAAGGCGTTTTTTGCGCAAATTTATTATTATAGTGTGTGTATTATTGGTGCTAATAAAACAGTTAAGTGGTGTGTGTTGTGTGGAGCTGTATATATTTGGGAGTTTTAGCTTCCGTTAAGTCCAACTCATTCATAGCACACTATTTTGCCTGTTTTGTCACGTCGTAATACGTATACATTTTTTGGCGGGAAATTTAAAATTAAATAATTTTATTTGTATTTTGGATTTTTTTATTGAAATTTGTCGAAAGTGTTTTGAAAAGTATTACTAAAATAAAACTAAAACTACTATAAACTGATGGTAGTGTGAAATGTGGAGCGAAATACAAATCACAAGCAGTAATCACGAAATATCGCGAACATAAATCACTTAAAATACAAATCTGTATAGGTAACATGTTCATGTTGTACTGCCCAAATTGTGATTCACAGGTCTGAGCACAACATATGATGAATAAACGTTCAGAGCCTTTACCATGAGTTAGTATAGATTTCGTTCGGTAAGTTTTATGACATTTTTGGTCTAAAGATGTGTTTCTCTTAGTTACCAATAGAGGCGCTGTTCAAAGTTTTCATACAAATAGTTTACAAAGATGGTAGCGAGTATAGTAAAACTTGACAAGCCGTAAACTCATTTCAAGGGCTCTGGTCCAAAAGTTCAAACTTAAACTTAAGTTCAGTCAATATGGTAAATGATGTTTCGAGTTTTGCACCAGACCAAATTTGTGATAGTTAATTGTGAAGGGAGTTAATGGAAAGCATTCAAATTAGGAAAGAAAATGTCGATGATAAAACTATTTATCCAAAAGAAAATGCTATTTGCACTATATGAATATGTATTTTCATGAAGAAGACGATAATTCATGATGTTATTATAATTTAGGATCATAAAAATAATTTTGATAAATTAACAAACTAATATTTATTCGAAACTGACAAATTATTTAAAGAGAAAGGTATATATCAATTATTCACAAATATTCTATTGATCATAAATAGCTATGACATCTGTTACTATCGGCCTTTACTTATATTAATTTAAAGAAATTGTATTTGTTAATAATATTACATAAAGTTAAACTACGACGGTTATTAAGATTCTAGTTGAAACGTTCATTTTGTAATCTTTAAAAATAATTTAAAAATTATAATGACTTGTGATATTATTTGATTTACATACTATAAGTATACTGCAAATATGACTCACCACCGAATACTCAAAACGCATGTACCTAATAAGGATATAGATAATATTACACACATTACAATAGAAACTATCGCAAGCAAAATTAGGTAATCATTTACCCAGGATTACAGTAAAAGTAATTCTTCAGTAATGTTGCAAAATTTAAAATATTTTTTTTTAAAAAATACAAACTCTAATAAAATACTAAAAAGCTTTATTTTTAAAGAAAAAACTCCATTAAATGTTTAATGTCCGATTTGCCACTGCTTGCCTCTTTGGGGATACGGGTGTGAATAGTCTGAATTATTCAAATTAAAAAATAATGTAGTAAGCTCTATACAATTAATAATGCCTTAATCAGACAAAATTAAATAATGAAAAAAAAAACAAAAACTAATAACACTATTTCCTCTTGAGCTTTATACTATTTAAATAAACTTATTTTATACAAATACTACGAAGTACCTAGTAGTAATAATTTAAAAGTAAAAATAATTCTGAAGCAAATACTGGTAATAATCAAAATTACATATTTTGTAACATTAAAACAATATAATATGTATTGTTACAAATAAATCGCTTGGTGCTTTAAAAGCTTTTGTCTACAGTTACGTGGTTGACAGTTGAAGAAGCGGTACATGAGAAACATTTTATTCTATTGAGGTTCGATACAAACAGTCGACAATCAGTGGCCCTTTCGTCTCAAACGAAAATAGAAACCATTGTTAAATTATATCTTGAACAAGAAATTTAAAACATAAGACTAAGAAGAATATGGAGCTCTAAGATGTTATCATTTTAAATTTTAACTAGAGCTTAGAAATACTTTACCTTACAAATTAGAATTAAGAGTATAATATATGTTACATGGAGTCAAAATCTCTGAAAAAAATTAATCTCTTATCAAACGTACGCGTTTTCTAACAAGATAAGGATCATCTGTCGTCATTAGTTTGTACCAGGTATCATAATTTAATTTTAAATGTATAAAATGCCAAGAATCGTCTACGACTGAAACGCTTTTTGGGATTGTTAAATTGCACCACTCGCTGTTTATATTTGATACATATTTCAAAATACATGAAAAATAACTAAACCACTAAACTCTAGAAATAAAACTATGATTTGAAACAGCGTTTCTAATATTTTGAAACAAAATAGCAAACCATTTTTTATTTCTAGCGTGCATTACGTAACTTACGTCTAATACTACAATAATAAGCGAGTTCTCTTAACATTAGATATGTACAAAACAAACAACAACAAATAGTTTTATAATATAAATATGTAGTATAAGAACTTATATTACAATCTGTTCGAGTTAAGAGTGACGTCATCAATCTAGTAAGGTCGTTGACTTATTAAAGCGTTGAATTTAAATTCTACTATTTGATTAATTAGGCGTGTTACTAGCTTGATGATTTTTACTGTTATTAGATGAATGTACTATAGGTACATTTGATGGTGTATGACATTGTTGGATTGTTCTGAGGCATTAGGGTCTTCAGAGGGATTGAGTGATAATTATTTTCTTTAATAATATTTTTACTTCTAATTGAATTGCATTGAATTTTATAATACGTTCTCTTCTAATTAAACTAGTATTTATTTAATTTGTTTACTCACTTTATTCCTTCTTTTTCGTAAATTAAAGATTTCTTGTATTTCCAAACGTCTTTAAAAATCGTGTAAGATAAAATTTAAATGATTCAGTATTGTAACTATTTAAATGTGTCACAAAATAGTATTTTCTACATTGATTAAGTTACTTGAAGACTATGGACCTTATATTTTCAAAGTTTAAGTTAAACCTGCAGTTAAATAAAAGATCGAAATATCTAAAGTAATATTTAATTCGATAACTTTGGTCTTCTAGTTTATAAAACATAACAAGTTACATTTCAAAGATTGCACAATCATTTAAATTCGTTCGCACGTTGTTCATATTTTAAATAAAATAAATATGGCAGTACGCATTACGTGTATCAAAAGTCTTTTAGATTATAAGTAGGGCTCATTGGAAACTGAATTGTTACTTCGACCATTTTTAATTTGGTCAAACGAAAACATAAGCGACTAGACATAACTAATAAATCTTATCGTTTATGTACTTAAGAATTACTCTATTTCTTATAATTGTACTTAGTTTACGTAGTATAGGAATACAAATACACTGGTGATGTTACTGTGCACTAACTAAACTTATTATAGATATATGACATCTTTTTAAAATTTAACACAAACAAAAGAGATGGTTCGATATGTCAGATTAGTCCGGACACATTAAATTGTGACATTTGTTAATCAACGTTTTCTAGCGAATATAATATTAAACATCTATAGAAATGTTGTGTACAGACTAATTTGACAACATTAAAAGTGTTTTGTCTCTTTCTATTACTATTGTTGAAAGAAGATCGCTATAGCTTAAAATTAGTTTAGTACCTAAATGAACAACAAAATTACCAGCAGTATTATTTAAGAATTTATGTCTATTATTAATGGAAACTCTATTTTTAGTTACAGACTAACTTACAGTGACAGGAATATTATTAAATTAATGAAAATACATTTTTTTGAATCACAGCAAATCTACCTTGAGTCTTATTGCTATTATTAAGACACAATCTTTTTAATTTATTTTTTTAATTATTTTGTGTTAGCCCAATACTTATAATCTAAAATCTGGAAGCCGTAATGAACTCTAAACTTATTCTTAATGTATTGGATAATAAGGTGGAGTTATCGAAGGGAGATGATTTCCACAACGTGGGAAGTTTGGTGGTACTGGTGGCAGGTCCAGCTGTGTACCAATATGTATTATTAAATTCATTCCTATCACAATGTGGTAGATGAAATGGCAATGGAATAGCCAGTATCCTGAAATAAAATAAACAAGCTTGATTAATTACGTATTAACGAGCACGAATGTCAAAGAAAATGCACAGAATTTAAAAAAAAAACTAGTGGTTGCCCATTGGTTGAAATTCGACCATAACAAATTTTAATAAGAACGCCATCTTCATTTCTCAAGACCAACTACTTTGTTTCCAAACTTTTTTGTGCGCCATCTGTGATCTTTTATCGTTATCATCAATACATTTGTTTGTGTGTGTCAAAGGCATGGTAGTGTGGGTAATGTTTTATTTATTGATTTAATGTACTTTATAAGCATTATTATTGAAAAACACTTCTCCTACACATAAACTATAAGTGTGCCAAATATTATGCTCCTGCGTCCTCGCAATTTTCGTAAAAAGGGTTCCAAGGTTTTGGCATCACTTATTAATATATAGATCGATAAATTGACCTTGCAAATTAAAAATTATGTTTAATTTATAATTAATATATTTTAAAATCATATTTTAACAGAAACCCTATATATAATCAAATAATAAAATGAATTACCTGGATTATCGGCTTTAAGTCTTAAAACAACATAGCCATTATTTGGAACGGCTAATGTATCTTTATAAGGTGGCAGATTATACTGCCTGTGTAGTAAACCCTTCCTGTCTAAGTCAAGGGCATGTTTCAGGTTGATTTTCTTAATATTCTTATCAGGGGATCTTCCTATACCAATTACATTATATGACATTCCATGTAAATGGAATGGATGCGACAAATTTGGAGATTGTACTGAAAATAAAAAGAAAACATTCAATTATAAAAATAATTGAACGGCTCATAAAAAACTTCAATAAATTGTTTATTTTTCCAAGATAAAAACAATTTCACTTAGATTTAAAAAGAAAATTATTACCGGTTTACCTATTCTTGTGGCCGCCACGGCAATGGCCGCCATTGTCGTATTCGTGTGTATTGTCGTGTTCGACACCGATTATGTCGATTGCTGCATCGCTACACCTATAATGACTATTGGTGATGGTCGTCTCTTACCAACAAGAGCGCTGCCTGCTTCTCTGCTATTTAATAGTATAAAATATATTGTGTTCAAATAGATTCGTACCTTCATCAACAAGAACTATTTCAACAACGGAGTTGAGAGGCACATCGATCATGTGCGTACAGCGACAATCCACAGGGCAGTCTGCAGGGCGATTGTCACCATTGCAGAACATTTCTGGGGGTAGCTCATGAATCTGAGACAAAAGTGGCGCTGGAGGTGCTGAGTATGAAATCTCGTCAACCAAACTCAGCACGTGGTCGCCGCCAGGAGCAACTGGAAGTTTATTAACTTAATTAAATAAATTAATTCATGTTAATCTTTTTCTTTACGTAATTAAATGTTTCTACCCATGTTTTAATTTATATACACAACCAACTTCACCAAATGTCAACAATGGATGTATGTCATTGTATTTTTTTTTTATTCAAATCTATAAACTTTTTTTGCATAGCTGCGTTGGTCCGTTTACTTCTCCGACAGGCAGCTCGTAAGAGGCGAGCTTAGGCTACATGGGTCCAATACCAATCCATAGTCCATACCAAAAAGGTCTCTATTGTTAGAGTGCTCTGAAGCAATTGGTCCGGCAGGGATCCACCGCCTTACCTGTTCCTGCAATCACGATGACAGTGCTATGTTCCGGCTTGGAGGGTAGGATAGCTGCCAGACTTGCACTTTAGGTCTTACGTCCCGGCCACAGGACCTATATCGTCTATGGTATCTATACGATTTGGTTGTCTCTTACCATCAAGAGAGCCATGTGCTTCTTTGCTGTCAAGTGTTATAAAAATATAACAATAAAACTATGTAGGTATTTTTTTACCAAAGAAATCGTTGAAAATCTAAAGATTAATTACTAATAAAATGATATTCAAAGTTTTTATTAAACATGAGAACTAAAAACAACCCAAAGTAAAGTTCATCTACGTTATTTCAGTTGGCGCCAAAAACAACATTAGTTACTTAAAGAGTGACGAGTGGCGGCTGCGCGTGCAAATTTCAATTTTTAGAATTTTAATTTTTGTCCTTTAAATTTTATTAAATTTGGTGGTTAAAAATATTATGTTGATGATTTTGATTTAGTAGGTGGGTATATATCATCACCTACCTACCTAATGATTTCTATATGTCTTAATAAAAATATAAAAATGAAAACAGAATTGATAAGAACATGTTTTCTTTAAATATTATGGTCAACATTTTTCGTTAAAATTATTTTGATGATTTTATTAAAATAGGTGAGACAAATACATACCCAAAAAATTTCTATATGTGTTTTCTTTGAAAAGATCGTTAGGTTTGTAGAAGTGAAACCGGAACGGAAGGAAAATTTTTACATCAGGTCGTTCTTGAAGAATAGCTTTATCGATAGGTTTTGCTGACTTCAAATTACTAACGCACACAGCATCATTACGAGGAACATCACAAATAGCATCCAGAGGGTTCATCACCTGATAAAATAATAATTGTATATGAGTAAATTTTAGACGACACGACATAAAACACAGTTTTAGTCACAGTAATTTAAGATGCCCTATATTTGATTAGTTAGATTTCACAAATATTACTTTTTTGAAAAACAAAATCTATGAGATTAAAAGCAATGTTCACATTTATTAAGAAATAAAGTATACAACCTCATACACTGAAGACTCACGTCGCAAGTGTAGTTAAATAATTAATGATAACAATTTATTCCTTAGCAAATAAAATTAAATGAAAAATGATTAGAAGTGAATTATAGTGTAGAACTAGAAAATAACAAATGAATCTATTTTTATTTCTGTTAAAATGTACACAATTATTGAAATGTCAATGAAGACTTTTCCACAAATTTATTTTAAGTATACTTAAATATCAGATGGTCCTAAACTCGTTTTAATTTTCTTGACAAAAAAAAGGGTTGCCTATAAAGTCGGTTTTATAGGCGAAGATTTTACGTGACAACGTCATTTTCTCGGTAGAATATTTATTGATATAAATATTATTAAATTTCACAATAGCAACAAGAAATTGAATGAAAATAAGAAATGCACAAATTTTAACTATAGAAATATATTTTGTTTACTAAAACATTGTACCGGTCTGGTGGGCCTATCTCTCGGTCGGTGACTCATCGTAACAAGCGTGAGCGGGCGTTACACTTTTTCAAGAGTGACTCCGAGCCACAATTAAATTTAAGACGTTGTCACGTCAATAATATACAATACTAATTTATTATTTTAAAAGCACAATATTATCAAAATAACATTCGATTTGTATATAGAGTTTTATTGACAAACCGAGGTATTTACAATGTCACACAGGTTCTATTTAACTGTAGCATTTTTACAAGTACAGAATAGTAGAGGATATTTACATTTACTAAAAAAGAAAACACAATACTTACCAAGTTAGTAGGTTGTGCATGATTAATCCTAAACATTCAAAGAACTAAGTATTAAAATTATTCTACGGTAATCATAGGGGTTACACTACAATTAAAAAACTACCCGATGGTACCTTGTTTTATTTAAATATAAAAATGAATATAAATAACTCGGGAGTTTAATTTACAGATCAAAATAACACTGTTAAATTATTAAAATATAATATATACAGAATATCAATACATATAAGGTATATACAAACACTCCTGCGTTGAAAATTGCACAGATTTATTGATTTAGGCAAAAATATATTACTAAAATAAAAATTATTACAGACATATATTACATTAAAGTTTCAAAAATTCCATGTTCTAGCTATCAAATGGTAACCGTTTCTAAAACATATTATTAGGAATGAAAAAAAAGGTTTAATAGTCTCTGAAATAATATAAATTAACCACGATGAAATAAAAACGTATTGAATAATGGTGAAACTAAAGAAAATGACAGAATACAGTCAACATTTTTATATACTTAGTCAACGTCTCAATGGCTAAATTCGTAAGTGTAAGTTGAATTTTTATTTTTTTTTCATTCTTAATTCACATGCACTTGGTACGTGGCAACAGTTGACGATCAAGTTGACGCACAATCAATACCAGTGACTTTATTTGAAACCTACCAAACATTATGTCCCATTTCAATATAACATTCAGATAAATTATTGTAGACAAGCGTACAGTCGTCCACAAAATTTACCTATGTTAAAATCTTTACCATAAAATAAGAATTCAAATAACGACGACATTCGACATTCCTACATTATGAAAAATTCGTATAGATTATTATACTTAAATCTCCTATCATTACATACATAATTGTTATAGTTAGAAAGTCCATTTGTTTTGTTATTTTTTTTTATTTTGATCACTAACGCTTCTAAATCTTTGATTATAATCAAGACTTGGTCTCAGTATAATAACATTTCTGTTACAATATTTTGGGATTATTTCAGATTTTAGTCTTCTTGATTATTTATTGGAACAAACAATAATGACCATCTGTTAAATACGAAATAAAAAATAATGAAATAGGACATACGAGTACAATAAAAAAATCAAAAGTAAGATAAAAGTGAAGAACTTGCTGTAAAATTGGTTAGACAAACTAAGCAACAAACAGAATGTGAAGATAAAACGTTGAAAACTGAAGAGAGGAAAATAAAAAGCTATTAGGAGCACCTAATTAATATAACACACGTATGACAACCAGCCACAGATGCATATTTTAAAACAAAAATATTGCTCTGCGTCTAAACAAAACAACATGCCAAATTTTACCTAAACGTTTAATTGAAAAACTTTCACACTTGAAAAACAAACAAAATGACACCACACAACCCTGCTGATTCAAATTGCAACTTCAATTCAAATGCAACTTGCATTTGAATTTTTAACTAAGACCAAAATAAACGTTTATGAAATTAATAGAGAGGAGAATGGACTTAGATTTTGAGATGTTACTAGTAATATCGTTAAAAGTTTGAGTTATTAAGGTTTTAACAAGAAAATTTATCAAGATGTCAAAATGTGAACTAATAATGGTGCAAACATTAAATTACAAAAAAAAAAATATGCTTATTTAATAAGTAGTAAATTAGTATTTATTCCACGCGAAAAAAAGAACGCAACTATAACAACAAACACAACAACAATAACGTAACAAAAAGATACGTTATGTTGATGTACACATTACGATGAATCTACAATTCCGAGCATATGTTCAAACCTAAGTATAGCGTACAAAGCATCATTAGAAGACTAACTGATACTCATAACACTTACTATCAGCAGCAGAAATATAGGAAGATGAATGTTTAATTCATTTCAATTGGAATCGACAAAATTTGCCAGAGATTAATAGTAATTAATCAATAAATGCCATAAGCATTATGTGTATACCCAAATTATCTCGATGATAAAACATAAATTAAAACATACGTTCCATGTTATACTATATTGAAAACCTATGTTAGAGATTGCTTAAAAACACAAGATTCATACATAATGACAATAAATAACTTTAAATTAAGGCTCAAAAGATCGAAATATCTAAAGTATTTTTTCATTACATAACTTTGGTTTCCTAGTTCATAAAATGTAAGAATTCACATTTTATGGTTAGCACAATAATTATTTAAATTCGTCCGCACATTGTTCATATTTTTAATAAAATAAATATGGCAGTACGTTCTACTTATATAAACAGTAGTTTTTTTTAGATTAGAAGTATAAAGGGCTCATTGCATAATAACATGTATGAAACCAAACAGTCCCCCGGATCTTTGCACGTGACAAATGCTGTAGAAGGCACTGAGGGAAGCAACATCTCTACGTAGCACCAAAGGATGAAGTCGATTGGAAAGAGCTTGGTTACCAACGATTCGGGGTGCTCTTTCTTGGATTGGTTAAAAGGTGAGAGCTGGTACTAGGAAGCGCCCTGCTCAGGATAAGTCATTTATGGCCGAGCTTGTAGGACGGCTTAAAGCACTGTCCACATCATGGTTTTTAGAGGCTAGTTTAGGTCGTTACAGGATAGTTGACCAAAATTAAGATTAAGTATCATTTCCAAAAATTCAGTCAATAACAAAATAATTTTAAATAGGAGTAATAGTTATTAAATGCATGAGTTGCATTTACCGGAATCACAAAAATATAAGTCCTCAGTTATTTTTGAAAAATTAGCAACTTATTAATAGCAAAGTAGCCCTAATGTACTCATAATCTAAAATCTGAAAGTCCTGATGAACTTCGTAACTATTACTAATGTACTAGATAAACAGGTGGAGTTATAGCAGGAAGATGATGTCCACAACGGGGGAAGTTTGGTGGCACTGGCGGTAAGTCTAATTGTGTACCAACATGCAATATTAAATTCATTCCTATCACAATATGGTAGATGAAATGACAGTGGAATAGCCAGTATCCTGAAACAAATTAACCAATTAATTAGAAAGTATTTTGTAACATGAAATATAGTAGCACTTTTTGTAGAATCAAGCAAGGTAATGTGAATTTTTTTGCAATTCAACTCAAATATTACCTGCTTATTGTTGATTAGACTTGACTAGTTATTTATTAATCTATAAAAATGATTAACTGTTCAAATAAATTACCTGGATTATTAGCCTTAAGCCTTAAAACTACATAGCCATTATTTGGAACGGCTATCGTATCTTTAAAAGGCGGCAAGTCATAGTGCCTGTGTAGTAAACCTTTCCTGTCTAAGTCTAAGGCGTGTTTAAGGTTGATTTTCTTTATATTCTTATCAGGAGATCGTCCCATCCCAATAACGTTGTATGAGTGTCCGTGTAGATGAAACGGGTGAGATAGATTTGGAGATTGTACTGGAAACGAAAAATATTACCTTTGAGATAGATTTCATGATACAGAGTAAATCTTATAATTCAGATATAGTATAACAACATTTTCAGCTTTAATAACAAAAGTTACAGACTGTTGGTGTTATAAAGCTATTAGTACGAAAAATGAGATCAATAAATATTTCTGGAGTGAAAGAGAGATTTTCGTATTATTTAACTCTGTTCAAATGTTTGAACATCAGAGTTAGTCAATTAATAGGTATTCATGAAGATAACCATGAAATTCACTAGATGGACCAATTTAAAAGGCGCTAGTGATGTACTAGAGAAAGGTACGATACAAGAGCTCGCCTGGACAAGAAGTAATTCTCTTCTTACTCGTAAAAACAACAATGTATTGTGTTTGACTTTACATGACTGATATTTACGATAGTTGAGATAGTCATTTGCGACAGGTCATATCTGATGAATGTTTTTTCATGAAATCCCGGTGATTTAAAATATATTTTTCAAAATAGTCCTATAAAATTTACATACAGCAGATGTCAGAGTACAACATTAATTAAAAAAGTCGTTGTTCAACAGTGGACAATGTAGTGTAAATGGATGATGATAATAATTATTTAAAAGTAATCACACCTTCATCTACAAGGACTATTTCCACAACAGAGTTGAGAGGCACATCGATCATGTGTGTACAGCTACAGTCTACAGCACAGTCTGCAGGGCGATTGTCACCATTGCAGAACATATCTGCGGGTAGTTCATGCATCTGAGACAGAAGTGGCGCTGGAGGTGATGAATATGATATCTCATCAATCAAACTTAACACATGGTCACCGTCATGTGAAACTGAAATATTCATAAAGAGAATTTAGTACGGAGTTGATTTTGCTTCACTTCATTATCCAAAATGTATTTTTACGTTAAACTGAGAAAAACTTGAATAATGTATCTTCATCAAAGCAATTTCGTACCTCCAATTTAACGAGAAAGTTTAATCTTTCCCCCATTACATGATTTTTAAAAGAACAGATTGATTTCTCTGTTAACCTAAAAAAAGTCAAGTATTTATTTAATTTGGATCCTTTGGTCATGGTTTTGCTGCTATTTGATCTGTTACAATCGTTGGAGCGAGAACTTCAGATTTAACTTAATATTTGTTTTTACTTATTCTTATATTTTGAAGTTAATTTAGTAATTGATAATATATTTTAAAACTTTATTAATAAACTAGTATGTAATGGTGATATAAATACATACCTAAGAATTTTCGGTATGTATTTTCTTTGAAAAGATCGTTTGGTTTGTAGCTGTGAAACCGGAAAGGAAGAAATATTTTGACATCAGGCCTTTCTTGAAGAACAGCTTTATCAATAGGTTTTGCTGACTTTAAACTACTGACACATATAGCATCATTACGTTTTACGTTGCAAATGGCATCCAGAGGATTCATCACCTGATAAAATAATATTTTTTTAGAACAATTTTCAATGTTTCTCGGATAGTTTCAACAACAATCTTAGTCGCCACTAGTTAAGAACATAAGTTAGTTTTTATAAAATTTAATAAAAAAATATTGGAATCAAAAGCAACGTTCAAATTTATTAATAAATTAAAAAAATGTACCTCGTAAATTGGTGCTTCACGTGTAAAGTGTAGTTGAAAAACCGATGATTCTCGTGCCAAATGTAGATGGTAAACCGATGATTCGTGCACCAAATGTAGTTGCAAAACCGGTGACTCGTGTGCCAAATGTAATTAAATAACCGGTGATTTACGTGCTACGTTGAGAACTGTTACAAGTTTGTTTTAAACTATTAACAGTCAGATGACCTTAAATAATAATGCATTTAACAAAATTCGTAACAAGAAAATTTGTCAAAAACATTTCTGTCTAACACTTGATTTAAAAATTTTTTCATACGTTGTGTCTATGTATATACCTAAATATATTATAATCTTGTATTATTGATTGTTAAAAAAATGGCTAAGTACTACAGGATACAAAATTATATAAATTTATGAACAGTAGATTTTTTTTTGTTGATAATAAAAATTCAAGTATTTCGCTGACATAATGTTTTTTTCAAATAAAAGAAATGTCTATCAAAATATTTACTAAGATATCTTGTAACTTGTAGGTAGTCTTTTAACGTAAATAACTAAATATGAGATCCCATTTGTCATACTAAATATAGTTAACTTGGAATCAAATAAAATGTCTAAATTTTATGATCTTATGTTTTTGACAATTGATTGTTGACGTGAAAGCAAAAGGATAATAAAATATTTATATATTTAATATATTTTATTTAAATCGTATAAAATTTACAATCTCTTAACAATAGATGAAAAGAAAAATGAGTATGACAGATGAATTAAACCAATAGTTAAAATAGTTCTACTTAAAATTCGTTGTTATAAAAATATATTTGACTTTGTAAAATGTGCACATACCCTCATTAAGGTGAATGTAGCACAACATTTGGCTTAAGCTAATAATGGTAACTGATTTTTTAATCTACATTTATAATATTAACATCCCTCTTTACACAGTCTTGCACAGGTTCGTTGACCATATTGCAAACTGTTTGTTGTGTATTTACAAGTATAGGGAAGTGTAGATTATAATATTTACATTTGCTACAAAAATTACATGCATTGCTAGGTTAGTAGCTGGTGGTGTGCGATGAATCTTAAACCTTCTAAGTATTTAATCTTTAAAGAGGCTTAAATAAATAAACTACCCGATGTTACTTAATTTTAATAGTTCATTAAAATGAAAGATAAAAAGGCAGTAAATTTATGATCAGGTAGCTTAATTTAATGAATAATTATCAAATTATATATACACAAAATAAATATCATTGGTGAAAGATTAAATGGCAAGTCTTTAGTTACAGAACAAGCATGTTCATCGTAAATAAAATAAATTATACATACTTTACATTGTAAATAATAATTAAGAGCCTCAAAAATGCGATATTTAAGTTGATATACAAAAGATACATCATTAGATATGGCATAAGGTCAAACAGATATTCACACAGATATCACCATTAAATAAAATCACAAACCATCGAATAAAAACACGTTATACAATGGCGGGGCCGAGCACTTCGAAACCGCCAAACACATCACACATTACAATCATAATAACTATATACTTAGTCAAAGTAATAATTCAACGGCTAAACCAATTATGCTCGTTAGAAATGATAATCTAGGAACGAATTAATTTATAGGAGGAAGGTGATCTCCGCATGTAGGGAACATAGGAGGGATAGGAGGAAGATCTGCTTGTGTACCGACTTGAAGTACTACATTCATGCCTATTACGATGTGGAATAAAAAGTGGCAGTGGAGAAGCCAAAATCCTGGATTGCTCGCTCTAAACCGGAGTATCACGTAGCCGTTGTTAGGCACAGCAATTGTATCTTTCGCTGGAGGTAAGTCGCCTTGTTTCAAGTGACGCTGAAGTAATCCTCTCCTATCCAGATCAAGAGCGTGCTTCAAGTTAATTTTCTTAACATTTTGATCAGGCGATCGGCCTATACCAATAACGTTAAAGGAATATCCGTGCAAGTGGAACGGGTGAGACAAATTAACGATTTGTACTGAAAATAAAAAAAAAACATTTTAGTTTTCTGTATATTTCATATTAAATCGTTTCGTTATTTTAAATATCTTGACTATCTTACCTTCATCTACAAGCACTATCTCGACAACAGCATTTAGCGGAATATCTATTTTGTGAGTACACATACAATTTTGTCCGCAATCAGCTGGTCTGTTATCACCGTTACAAAACTGTTCTGGATTTATATCATCATATTGAGTAAGAAGTGGTGCAGGTGCAGCCATATATGATATTTCGTCTATTAAACTTATCACGTGATCTCCCGTAGGTGCAACTAAAAAAATCAGATGGTTAACAATCTACCTTTACCGTAAATTTAAATTGAAATAGTTATATTCCAAGATTTCTTACCCAAAAATCTATTGTAAGTATTAGGTTGAAACAACATCTCAGGTCTATATACGAAGAAACGGAATGGCAAGAAGATTTTAACATCTGGTCTCTCTTGTAAAATAGCTGGGTCGATGTGCTGTGCGTTTTTCAATTGACTGACGCATATGGCATCATTTCTTGGCATACTGCACCTCGCGTCCAGTGGGTTCATTACCTATGTAGTTAGTGAGGAGAAATATTCGTGCAATTACTAATAATACGTGCAAGACTAATCTACATTTATTTATAATACTGTTTTATAATACCATCAAATGCCAGTGGACTAGTGATTTTAATACTATGTTGCAAAAATTTCAATTTAAAATCTTAATGTTACATAATCACAAACAGATTAATAATTTAAATAATTATATACAATTAAATAAAAAGGTTATTGTTTTGGGAAATCATAAATTTCGAAATCGAAATTTTATTGCAACCCAATATCAAATTGATAATGATATAATTTTTTTTGCATAGGGCTATAAAGAAGCTTCCCACCTCTACAGAACCATAATTTTCGTGTTATATCTAAATCACAGGTTGTATATAGTGATCATTTAGGTAGTTGCAAACCTTGTTCACGTTACATGTAAGTCTCATTTTCAATGCAATTCGTATTGCCCAATAATTAAAAAAAAACACGAAACATTCAAATTATCTGCTTGAACACTAGTATTTAAGCTTAAGCAATAAGTTGCAATGAAATTGGCTTAGTTTTATCGAGGTTGTCATGTCGATAAGAATTCCACGTGCAATATCCGCTGATTAATAAATGAGACTAGCATGTTCGTAACAAGAGCTATGTTTATTTATTACTAGAGAACAGAACACCTCATTTACTGCAAAGGAAACTAGGTAGTGAAATATACGTTCATCAACTTATTCATAATACTGTATTTACATATGTATATTTGTATCATACAACATTGTTTGTACATTATTATAAAACTTACCACTCCTTGCGGTATCCCTACATCGTAAGTAGGTGGTTGAGTTGAAGGTTGATAAGGCCCTCTAGCATACCGGAGTATACCCAGTTGTTGGGCTCGTTTGATACCACATTCTCCAAGGCCACGTACTTGTATCCAGTACGCACCTGGGATATTGTTTGCTTCGATCACAAAATCGTAACGTTCACCTGAAAATTTAAATAATGACTGAATACAGAAATGTAACGTCATGGCCTTAGCTATTAAAAAAATAAATATCGTAACTAAGGAAGCGTATTATTCAATTAACTTCGGTTGAGTAGATGCACTAGTAAAATGGGTACACATTACAAAATAGCAGGGCGTGTCTAATAAAACAACTGATTATCATATGTATGCTGTTGGATAACAAAGAAGTTCCGCACCAAGTTTCTAAGAAATTATTAAAGGAAATTGTCTGAATACTTAACATTACCTATAAGGTGTGAACAATTATGCACATTAAACTTACCAGAGAATGAAATAATAGTATTAACTTGTACTGGATGAACTGGTTCACCGTCAGTTGATATGACAGTTAAATTATGTCCTTCGAAAGTCACTTGCGCGGGACAAACTGATGCAAACGCGTTTATCATTCTAAATCTGTATCTTCTTCCAGGTGTAATGGTGAATACTTCGAGAGGTGTATTCGTCATAAATCCAGTGTTGGGATCTCTAAATTGACCTTTTCCGTTAATCAAAACACTTTCAGGGTCTTGACCAGTATTAACTGCTAGTCGACCTGGATATCTTTCAGCTGCATCTTCATGAAGCCAATCACTTATCAACATTACGTGCGTTGTTAAATCATAGTCATATAAATGGCTGTTCGGGTCTTTAGAAGGAGGTTGACGTACAACTATGCTGCCATATAAACCATCTAACTTCTGAAGACCTGTGTGAGCATGCCAGAAATGAGTTCCAGCATTACCTTGCCATTGATACCTGCAATTGCGATTTAATTGTAGAAAACATAAAGCGGGTGTTTATTTTTAATACCCATAATGGCAGTAAAATAAAATAAATGGTAGGCGTTCGCTACTTTAAAATATAATAGCACTAACACTGTAACATACATTTTTTTTAGATAATACAACGATAAATGAGGTTCTGAGATGCATTGGCTTTAGCATATTCAAAATTAGTTTAAATCGCAATTCTACATAACAAACTTCTCAAAAAGGAAAATAAGAAACTAAATGCATTTTTTTAAACAAAGGACGTGACAATGATTCCACGAGAGAATTCTTATTACAAAACTATAATAAGTGTAACCGGTAGGTTAATTATTATTAAATTTATGTGGAACGTTATGAGTTTCTTTTAATAATTTGTACATGTTAAAGTTTAAATAAAGAAAATAATTGTACATGGTTTCCGTTGCTTTATCAATTTAATAAGGCGTTTGTACATGTATATTATGTACGTGTATGTAATGTATATCAATTTTTTTGAAGATGCAAGTAGCACATGGCTCATTGCTAGTATTCAGGCCATAATCTCATGCGGAAGTTCACCAGCTACTGACAGATTTCTCTGAACTTAACAACGTAGATAATGACATAATAATCTGCGCCTTTTACGAGTAATCTGGCAATGGCCAAATAACTTAGACAGCGTATTATATGTTGCGGGTCGACGAACTAGTGCTTTATATTTTCCAATTATTTACCAGCAGGCAATCTGTTCATCAAACAAAAGTGGCTAGAGAAGTTTGCATCACTTTTAATTTATATTATCTTTCACTTTTAGAACTAAATGTATATTCAAAAGCCATGTCAATTCTGCTCACCTAAACGTATTTCCTTGTTGAATAGGGCACTGTGTAACAAACGGCACTCCGTCGTAATACTGTGTACCACGTTGATATATACCGTGCCAGTGGAGAGTAACTTCCATTCCTTCCATATGATTTTCCACATCAATAACAACCTTGTCATTTTCACACACTTGGATTGATGGGCCTGGTAACATTCTGTTGGCTGTCAGAATACCACGTTCTACTCCGTCGGCTAACACACATTGGCAATGAGACCACACTACGTTAGTTGCATTTGGTGTACATACTTGACACGCTCTGAAAATAATAATAATTTATAAGTGTATTTTTATTACATGCAGAAGTTTTATAATTTGCTTGAAGTTAAAATCGATTTGAATTCAAATTGACCGTGTTGTATGACTACTTTTAAATAGGACACGATAGTTACTAGGTAGTGTTACGAGTTTAGGCGTCGATTATTATAACAATGATTAACTAAGAATTGCTTGTAAAAGTAATGTATGATTGTGTATCAATCGGCAAACTGACTAAGTTTTTCTGATTCAAGCGCCTAGATAAATTTATTCGGCAATTTCGAATTTGCTTAAACTGGTTAAGACCAAGGCGTCTGCCCTTTATCTTCAGGAATCAGGAGACCTACCTTAAATTTGAGCCAATTTGATACAAAGTAAAGTATTCCAAGAATCAACCTAGTAATACAGTTATTTCAATTTAATTTTTTGCTAAAAATGAACGAGGTTTTTAGGAACTATTGTTGAAGAAGATATCGTAGGAGAACAAAGTAATCCTTTTGGGAGTTTAAAAAATACTATCTTCAAATAGCAACGTTAATTACTACACCTTAATTATAAGGTATGTAATTGCAGTTGTAAAATACCTCTTTACTTGATAGAAAGGAAGTACTGAATACTAATTCCTTGTCTTTTTGTATGTTGTTAATGATGCAAGTGTCGCAATAAGAATGATTAAGCCTGACAACTTCATAGTTTATGGTTCTTGAAACATTTACTATAAGCGAAATCTTAACAAAAGTAATCTTACCATTATTTCAAATTAAAATCTCGAATTAAAGTAAAATGAGATCAAGGCTAAAATTGGCAATCCATAAGTACATCAAAATAAAAATGGCAAAATTGTGTTAAAAGAAAAAAGTTGAATATTTGGCAAACTGTTTTTTAGATCATTGATAAAAGAATATAAAAATTGCACAACCCAATCTATGCAAATTAAATTGTTTAAAATTAAATGAAATGTGCAAATCAGTTATTACAGACTTCAGGGGTTTTACTAAAGTTTTCTGTTATCGACAAAACTTGTCTTGGATTGGTGTTTAAAAAATCTATTATACTTCTAGTAAGTAAGCAAATTATATGCTTGTGTTATGGGTCAATGGTCAATGATTCTAATACATACAAACACTTAAATAGATACAAGAACATCCAGACCCGGAAGTGTAGACATCTAAATGTTCGTCATAAAAATGCCTGCCCCCGTCGGGAATCGGACAAAAGCCTCGCGGTTGGTCGGCGTAGTTTGGCGTGTACGTTAGCCACTCGATCAACGTGGTGGTCAAAGTATAATAATTATAATCAGATTACTTACGCTCCTAAAACTGTGTATAACTCTAAGGTGAAGTGGTAATAGCAAATCCTCGGTGGCTCATTTTCCCTGCAAGCTCTGGCACACTCGTCAGGTGCTGAAAGAGCTGGGTTTCTTCTCAGCTCAGCTGTAGCACTGCTAGTGAAATCCAAATGCTTTAGTGAAACTTTTCCATTAACATTTCTCGCCAAGGGCGGTAATGGATTACTACTTCTGAAACTTCCACTGAGCGGACCGCTACCGCTTGTTTGGACGAAAGGATTGGCTGATGGCCCTATTGTACTGCCAATCGAACCAAACGAAGAAAATGGATCACTTCCAGATGGATGTGTTTGCACAATGCCATGTGTCGAGGCAAACGTGTTGCTTGTATCCCGGAAAGGAGCTGCTGTGCCTGCTTGCCACCATGATGCCGACGTTGATTGATCTTCTGGTATATTTATTGATTCTGTAACAAGGAAATAGAAACGGTTAAATCTATCAACGTTTAGTATTTTAATATTAAGAATAATATGCATGATAATGGTTCTTCACATAGACTACAAATGATTGAGGTTGGATATAAGAGTATTTGAATATTCTCAAATTATTCTGGTAATATCTGTTGTATAAGCTAATAAAAGAATTTTTGTAAGGTTCCTTATATAATAACAATAGAAAAAAAGCAACCATTACTGTAACGTATTATACATGTTAGTCTAACCTGTTAAAGTGGGAAGGGCATGGCATAATATCAGGAAGACATCAACTATTTACTCTTGCTATAACGCCTGTCATAGTCGTGTTTTGAACTGGAGGTTAATGTAGGCGGTACATTCACGACCTCATACGTATATGGATGTATTAGTAATCCTTTTGGTGTTAAAAAATTATAAGTGAAAGTTTAGACTTTTTTGAATAACTAAATAAATATTTTTTATAATGAAAGATAAAGTAATCACATTAACTGACTTTCATATTTGTGATATATGAATAATATCAGACTTCAATATAATAAAGATTATATATGACGACGTTCAACGAATTGAATTGTATTCCTTTTAAAAGAAACTTATGTAAATTGCTCATTTTATTTAATTTAATACGTTTAGAAATACGATAGAATTAATTTTGTTATTTATTTGCACAAATTGATATAGTTATTTGAGAGACTCGTTACTTATTTGAAAGATAAGCTTATAAAGCCTACGGCGTTTGATTTATTACAGGTGCGTTTATGCAAATATGTAGTTCGCATTCGAAATTGTGGTGTCCAGCGACTATTCTGTCACGAGCGTTTTGTAATCGCACTAGTTAGGGACTCTTGTTCTATCTATCCTTAAATTACAAGGACTTTTACTTCCCAGTTGCAGAATACGACAGTTCTCGCGTAACATGTTTTATCGAACGTTATAGTTAATTGAACATTTTGTTAGATACAATCGCATTATTCAGTTTCAACATGAAACTTGGTTGTTTCTTTCGCCATTGGCGGTCTATTTACGGGTTGTTTTTATGTATAGCTTTTAGCTTAAGATGAACGACCCTGAACTAGTTTACTTTTACTTCCTCGTCAATTACACTATTCAAAATTATTCAGCATCGATTTATTATAGAGTTTTTGCAGTTACGCCCATAATTTGTTATCATTATCTTTTTTAATTACTTCCAAAATATTTGTTGTCTGTACAATATGCTATTTTTTTTTATTTTTAACACCTTTATTTCGGTTTTTTCATGTATCATTCAATTTAACAATTACTATACAATTATCATTCTTGAACAAGATCGTTATGATAATGAACTAAATATCACCCGTGATTTTGTCTTCGTGAGAATTGTGTTATATCTCACACTCTTGAAATTTAGTTATTCAATGTTTTTTCATATTTCATTCTATGTTCGTGTTCACACTATAGTTTTTAGTTATTGTTTTTAGTACTCTAACCAATTTGTCGTAATTTTAGAGTATCATTGCCGTATTTCTTCCATCGTATTGTCTATGTTTGATACTGTGAGTGGGGTAACCGGTTATATTAATATACGGCATATCACTTGCAAATAATCATTAACTCACCTCTCAATGATTTGAAAGGATATTGATACATGCAGCTACAGATTATTCAAATGCATTTTTCACAAATACTTTTTTTAAATTACTATGGAATTTACAATACCTGATTTTATTCATTTCTGATTTCGTAGAATTTTAACGAGTAATTTTTAAATTTAATTTTGTACTTGGGAAATTCAATTAACGGCTACAAATAATATTAACTTAAAAAATTATAAACAAAATTTAGGAAGTTTTTTTAGACCTATTTATCAATATTTTTATATGAATATGTTCTACAATTGCAATGATTGATCGGTTTTGCTAGATATAACATAACCAGACGTTGACGCGCGGTCTGCAATTACGCTGTTTGCAAATCGCCGCTGTAACATTTCCAATTGCATGTAATCTTGATGGCGTTTAGATTGATTGTTTATATATGTTCATCCCGTGATCTTTATTTAGTTTAATTTTATATAACGTATTTGTTTGGTGATTATAACATTCACTATTATTTGCAATATCAGTGTTTGATATAATTGGAGCGAAGATATTTTATTTGAGAGCTGAATATTGTATCATTATAACAGGTAAAGACTTTGGCTTATCCCTGGACTTAGTTTACTCGTTTTACAATTTTGCTGCTTGCTTGCTTGTTCATGTTAATTATAATAAGATACGATTTAGTAGGTGTCATTTATTTGAAATATCATGCTGTGTGGAAGAACGGTGATTAAATTTGCAAAAAAAAATTATGACATGAAATAATAATGAAATAGGCGTCTTTATTTGTTTTTAGTAGTTGGCAATAGGTGTATACGTAACATCTTCTATATTATAGCTGTGCCCTCGGGCAACGGTGTAATCGATTTTCCATCAGGTAATTCGAGAATTTATTGTTCAACTCATCTGATATCAAAAGGTAAATACTAATGGACTAGAGAATCTTAATGATCTCTTAATGATCGAGATGGACAGACGACCTTATGAGGGTCGCGGGGTCTCGCTGGATGCAGGCCGCTTCCATCCGGTCGAAGTGGAAGTCAACGGGGGAGGCCTATGTTCAGCAGTGAACGTCCTATGGCTGAAATGATGATGATGATGATGATGAATGATCTCATTTGGTACAAAAAAAGACTTTGGACTTCGGCGATGTCTTACCAGGGAAAGTTGTATAACACTCAGCCATCACTGGTTTTGTTGGTATCAATTTAGCCAATACTCTCTAGTGTCTCTGGGTTTTCTGGCTACATATCAGATATACTTAAGTACCTATTGGTTGCAGACATATTACAATGATACACAATGTATGAAATATAAGCATCCTGGTATTAGAATGTATATTTAATGTTGGTTATACATAACATGGTGCAATAGTTTAAACAACTAAGTGGATATCAAACGAGTTACACCCGATTTCTATTTCAATGAATCTAACTTTACCTTAAACTACTAGTTCAAGATTTCTGATGCAGATTTTTACGCTTGGATAATCTTTCAATTAAATTGAACAGGAAAAGTATTTACATATAAGAAATTTACATAACGCATACTACAGTAGGTAACCAGTACTATATGTTAAGGACTGGGTATTTATGGCCCCAAAAATGAACGATTTTGACAAAAAGGTGAAGAAATTCTAACCATCGCTACTTATATTTTTAAATGCGAATTTAAGTTTTTTTTTTTAGTCTTATGTTTTAGAGGGGTTTTGTTCAAAGACATGTCAATCCCATCGTACCCGATCACACTTTTGTCCCTCCTATTACAAAAAAAAATAAATATATAAAAATTAAATACTTAATAATAATTATACTATACCTAAATTTTTGACAAAATTTTTTTGCCAATTCTGTGTTTGGACTTGACAAAATTTCCTGCACTAAACCTACACTGTTTTCGTTTAACTGAAATTCTTGCACCAGTAATGTTCTTTCATTTTTGTTCCGACCACATTCCATCAGCAAATGTTGCACATCTTCTATCTTATTACAAAGTTCACAATTAGGTGAATCTTTTTTTTTCATTAGGTATGCAAAATTTGCAGATGGATAATGTCCAGAACGTAGTCTTATTCCTAACTTAACATAATTTCTATGGACACCAGTATTAAACCAAGGGGAGGAAGGAAGTTCCCCTTGTATACTTTTGTACCAAATACTTTTTTCTTTACATCTGTTTTTAAAATAAAGTTTCCAGTTATTAAAATATATTTTTTTAAATTTTGTGAAATATTCATTAAAATTTGGCGCAAAATTAATCAATCTGCCCTCTGTTGTTGCTAATTTTGAATTTTTATCTGCCTCTTCATTACCACTTATTCCAATGTGTGAAGGTATCCACTGTAATTTGAAATTTGCTTTTTTCTGTTTTAAAATATTTATATAATATAAAATTTCAAAGCTTGAATAATCTTTCAATTAAATTGAACAGGAAAAGTATTTACATATAAGAAATTTACATAACGCATACTACAGTAGGTAACCATTACTATATGTTAAGGACTGAGTATTTATGGCCCCAAAATGAACGATTTTGACAAAAAGGTGAAGAAATTCTAACCATCGCTACTTTTTTTAAATGTGAATTTAAGTTTGTTTGTTACACTTTTACATGAACGACTTAACCAACCACCGTGAAACTTTGTTAATATTCTTGGAAGTATTAAAAGTAACATAGGATACTTTTTAATAGCTAATATGAGCGAACCCAAAGCTAAAAGCTAGTACATGCCCATGATACAATTGTGTTAGTCTATAAGCTGCCCTGCCCCCGGAACTGGAATATGACAGAGTCATTATGGTGACAAGAATAGCTAAGGCGGCGAATCCCGGGCAAGTTGCAAAGCAATCTAACACCGGTGGTCTTGTTGATAATGATAGACCTGTGCTCGCCTCATGCAAGATCCTTGGCAGAGAAGCAGATGGCGTATTCGACTCGGCGAACCCAGACACTGCATTGTTTCTAATGTTGAGTGTCTTCATGACCATATCCACGAAAAGAGGTAGAGGCACCCACGACTACCTGAAGACACTAAGTCCCACAATGTGTTGGGTGGCAAGTTTATCGCTAAGAGGGCACATAATATATAATCCCGGGTAGCGTTATTTATATTAAAAATTTCAAAATATACATACTAAGTTTTAAGATGTTGAGCAAAGTAATAATAAGATAGAGGAATCGCAAATTTATTGATAATGATCTTGATCATTATATTTAAGTTTTAGATGGTTGTAAATACTTGTTGTAAATATTGGTTTACATCAACTTTAGATTTAATCCAAATTTTACAATAAATAAAAAAAAACGGAAACAAAGTTTTCCTTTAAGTTTACCTTTATCAAAAGGCGTATTTTGAAACCGTATAGAACGTCTTTAAATAATATTAAATTAATTTTTGTAAAAATTTTGAATAAGGCACATTTTATTAATTGTGAATTTTTTAACATTTTGAAAATATCTTTCTATCAAAGATAGAAAAAAAAACCTCTCCTCATACTGAATGTCCCCTTACACTTCGTTTTAATATCTTAATTAATTTATTTTTATAACTACATTATGGCTAGTTATATTTTCACAATATACCAAATTCAAATTTTAAATAAAGTTTTAAACGTTAATGAACAAGGAGGCTAATGTTCTAAGTAGGCGAAACTAATATTCAGTAGTATTATTTTAATTAGTGGGCGGAATAAGCAGTAAGGCCGAAGTTATCACTTTCATTTCACAATTAGCGCCTATTTGGTCGGTTTTATTTAACAATCATTAGGTTTTAAGTCCTAATGTTTTATCTGAAGCAAACTTCTTATCTTTCAACTTTTTATCACATGCAAATTAAAACGTATTTCAATCGATATGAGAAATAACAGTTACTTCATTTGTTTTTTCTATATTGACGGTTGATTTAGAATGTTTATCTATTCTGATAACATCTGTCACTTCATCAGTATTTAAAGTAGGTGTACCTTCTGATTTAATGGCGTTTGCGTGAAGTAGTTAGCAACAATGTTCTATCATCAACTAATTCCTTTTTAAAATCGACAGAGTTTTAAACATTCTCTCATTCCCTATTTAATTTGTGTAAGATCAGAATTTCTATAAAAAAACTTTTCCTTAGTGCACTTAATGTCACTTTACAGTACATTGACGGATATAACAATCAAGCACTCTATCCTTTTAATTATATTCACATGATATCCATTTTCTTTTTAAATATGTCTGTGATAATAATATGGCAACCTATAAACAACTTGCTTCATAAATGCAATGCAGAATAGTTGGTCTTCTTCTTGATGTTTTAAAATGTGAAAATTTCCTTTCGAGCTCATCGTGTAATTAAAAGCAATTAGGAAAGCATTGAAATATTTTTCCTGACCGACGTTTGTGAAAGTTGCTTAATGTTTACGTAAAGTGCTTAAGTCAATTTCTTCAATACTCCATCAAATACCAGTACTAATTACAGGTTCAATTTAACGCGAATCAGAATTAATTATTTTCGGATTGAAAAATGTCTTGTGAAAGTAAATCTTACATCCATTCATTTTTTTTCAAAGTAAATAAGCAGAGTATTTTGAGATATTCTCTGACAGCCTTAGCTCTTTTCATGTAGTTTTAACCAGCTCTTGTTTTTTTATGATATTGGAAGGCAAACAAGCAGACAGATTTCCTGATGGTAAGAAATTCCCGCCACCTAGAGACACCAAAGGTGGTAATGATGCGTTGCCAACCTAAGGCCGGGATGTTAGACCTCGAGCAAAATTAAGTTTATCGGCTATACCTTACCCTCCAAATCGGAACACGTCATGACGTTATGACGGCAGGAATAGGTAAGGCGGAGGTACCAATCCGGGTGATACGCTGCGAAACTCTACCACCTAGTCAGAGGTCACGGTGTTAGTGTCGGTAAGACTATGCTCGTCTTTGACGAGCTGCCTGGCAGGAAGGCATGTGGTCTATTCCGCAAAGGAGCTCGGACCAACACGGTTTACGCAACAACTCTGCCAATTAATAACCAATTTTGATATTTTTTTTAAAGGTAGTTCGTGATTCGAGGTAGCCGCATATAAATTTTATCATGATAAGACTAGTAGTTTTGGAGTTATATATAATAATGCTTATTTTTTTCAATGCGTAGTATCACTGAAAAACGTATATACTACGCTTAATTATGATATCTAGTATTACGTTTGTTACGTATAATGTTATAGGCAATTTAGTTATATGTAAACCAGGTCTACTAAATATCATTAACTATTTTTGTATAACGGTTTTGATTGAAAGACACATAACATGAGAAGTAGTCTGGGTCCTTTGCCAAAGTATTTATTTTTATATTGAAAGGCAAACAAGCAAACGGATTACCGGCGGTAAGGAATTCACGCTGACTAGAGACACCAAAGACTGAGGCAGGCTTAGAGCAAAAGCGGGTTTACCGGCTCCCTTATCCTCCGAACTGAATCTTAGCACTGACGTTATGGCGGCATTAATAAGTAAGGCAGTACCAATCCGGACGAGTCGCTGCGAAACTCTACCAGCTAGTCAGATGTCATCGTCTTATTTACGGTATGCCTATGCTCGCCTTTTAGGAGCTGCCTGGCAGGAAGACAGACGTCTATTCTACAAACAAGCGTGTCTACAATTCTACATATCCGTGGGCGGAGGTGATCACTTTCCATCAGGTGACCCACTTGCTCGTTTGCCTCCTCTTCTATAATAATAAAAAAAAACAAGCCCCGATACGGCGAAAAACATTGCAGATAATACAATAAAAATCTATAATTCAAAGAATATAATGTAAAGTTACGATATTCTCATCCCGCGTAATAAGTTTTTATAAAACTGTAGCAAATGAAAGTAAAATTACGTAAGGTTGCATGCAAAATGCACGGGAAACGATGGCATCACACGAGATGCGTGTAGATAGGACTTTTTAATCGCCGATAGTTGATAACAATTGCTAAATATCTGAAACACGAGCGGGTATGTTCGCCACACACGAAACCACTGGTTTGTGAAATAAACACCTCTTGTTCTTATTTTTAAAGAAAGAAATACTTATACTGTTTTACTTATCACTTACTATTTATCTTTACTTATTATGTTGTTTTTGTTTAAGTTGTAGCCCTGATGATGCTGTATAAGCGAAACCGGTAGGCTACTAATTACAAAGTAATAAATTATAAGTGATAAGTAAAACAGTATAAGTGTTTCTTCCTTTAAAGATATGAATATTTGGAAGTTTTACCAAGCGCCGACGATGGAAAATATCAAATATACCTCTTGTTCTTATTTTTGCGCTGTTAAATTTTATAACACTATAAGATTTTGTAAAAGATTTATTGCAGGATAAGTTAAAAAGATTGTTAAAAAGCTATCCGTTTTTTCTTCAAAATTTGTAAGACAAGTATTCTAAAAAATAATATTATGAACGCGAATGTTTGTGGGTATGTATGTTTGTTACTCTTTTACGTACGAATGGCTTAATGAATTTGTCTGCTAAAATAAGAGAAATCGGGACTTTAATGTAACGTCTGTAAGGAGAGTAAAGTATCTTCACGCCCATATCACTGACACTTCTGCCTTCAGTCTAAGACACTTATGCCCGATTTCACCAAGAGTCCCTATAATTTAGGGGACCTTTTAACGTTACTTACGGGACTGTTTCAATATAAAACCGTCCCCTAAAACACGTTAAAAGGTCCCCTAAATATAGGGGCTCTTGGTGAAATCGGGCATTAGTCCCACAATGTGATAGGTGGCAATCCTATCGCCAACCGGGCGATAGGATTGCCACCTAATCATCAAATATTGGCCAGAACATTCTGGATTTTATTAGAATATTAAGAAAAAACATATTGTTATTTTTACTGGCCGACCTAGAGATCGAATCTGGGACCTATAGAAGTCAATTCAAACGCCGGGCTACTAGACTTCAGTGGCGACATTTCACAGGAGTAAAACACGGTTTAAGGTAGATACTAAGCAATATTGAAAAATTACTTATGTAGTCGCCTCTGTGGTCTAGCGGTCCGGGTGTTGGACTTGGCTGCATGAGGTCCTGGGTTCGAATCCCGGGTCGGCCAACATAAACATAAAAAAATGTTGGTCGGGATTGGAAATGTGCCCGGTTGGCGATATGCTTGCCACCTATCACATTGTGGGACTTAGTGTCTTCGGCTAGTCGTGGGTGCCTTGGTTGTACCTCTGCCTACCTCTTCGGGGATATGGGTGTGAAGATACTTACTTATGTATGACATCATAGTACATGCCTATGCTTAAATTTGGGACATAGATATCACACTTTTTCGTAGTAAAACACTTGTACTCATCCACTATACATTTCATTCAACACTTTACGCTACTCTTCGGCCAACCGGTTTCACTTTTTTTGGCATCATCAGGGCTTTGAAACTAAAGATGAAAATCCTGTTTTAGTTTAAGTCCTGATGATGCTGTAAAAAGTGAAACCAGTTGGCTGAAGAGTAGCGTAAAGCGTTGAGTAAAGTGTATAGTGGATGAGTACAAGTGTTTTACTACGACAAAGTGTGTATACAATGGAATTCCACCAAGTGCCGACGATAGTTTATAGTTTATAGTTTATTTCTCTTCGAAGTAAGTATATAAATATACATTTTTCGAATGTCACTATACATTTTATAACAATATTTGACTTATTCAAATATATTGTACAACAAAAGTGTCATTATTTTTAAAACTAATTTTTGAACAATGCCTATCTTTAAAAACGATATGCGAAACATATTATTGACCATAGTTCAGACTAATTAAATCCAGCATATATGTGTAAATATTATAAAAAAATTACATGATATTCGAAGACAATAAGTTAAATAATACTTTCATGATTAAAATTAAAGTTAAAAGTAAATATTTTGTTGTAATAATAATTGAAAAAAAATCAAGATCACTTACTATAACATATATAAATACTTAAAACAAACATTTGAACTATATAATACAAGTTCAATAATCACTTTAAATTATAAAAAAAAGGTTAAACTTACAATCTATACTTAAAAAAAATAGCAAGTATAGATTCTACATAGATATCAGGTGACATCAAGGATCACATGATTAATGATTATAAGATGTCGTTTCAAACTTCTCAATATTTACTTAAATGTCACAACTAATTATAAAGGTGAACTATGTCGACTTGATTACTGTAATAATATTTAAAATGAGTCGCCTCTGTGGTCTAGTGGTCCGGGTGTTGGACTTGACTGCATGAGGTCCCGGGTTCGAATCCCAGGTCGACCAACGTAAAGAAAATTGGATTTTTCCAATTTTCTAATAAAAAAAAATGTTGGTCGGGATTGGAAATGTGCCACCTATCACATTGTGGGTCTTCGTGTCTTCGGCTAGTCGTGGGTGCCTTGGTTGTACCTCTGCCTACCCCTTCGGGGGCATGGGCGTGAAGATACTTGTTTACTTGTATTTAAAATGACTTTTACGTCGTCCCTAAAACTTTCAAAACTGTGAGTATTGACTATGTTACGAAGAGAGTTTATTGTATTTCCTTCATCATCGATTTGAAATATAGCTAAAAACTTCCCACTGCTTAGTTTTTTTATAATTGATTGATTATTGCAATGCATGAAGGAATTTGTTTCATGATTCATTTAATAATAATTTATGGCCAGGTATATTCAAGAAAGAAGTCGTTTTGATTACGGATGATAGTATTTCGTACTATTAGTAAGATTGCTAACATTGGTCGCTCGTTTTCGATAGCTCATCGGTCGAAACATTTTTTGAAAATATGAATGACGCTTCGTTACTTTTGAGCAAACTACTAATGGTTAAAGTTATGGATAACGTTTCGTTGATTATAGAAACCGGAAATTAATATAATCCACTACTACTTTTTTCGAGATTTAGTAGGGGAGACCGGGGATGGTTGACTAATTTTTAACTATATCACTCATATTTTTTGTGATTTCATATTTATAGACAATAAAACAGCATCAGTCGATAGAAGAACTATTAGACTAATAAAAAAATATAACAGCTAGTTCATTATTCAACATAAGGATCGTGATTTAATGCATTTCACAGAACAGCAACTCTTAGTCAATTTACCCCGGGTTCGGGGTAGATTGACTATTTGCCCGGGGTAATTATGAGAAGAGTCAAATAATAAAAGACTTTTAAAAATTTAATTAAGCATTTATTGAAAAACAATTTTAATCAGGTACAGACATATCTTATAAATCTTTAACAAAGCTATCAACTCTTAGTTTTTATTTAGACTTTTATTAGTTTTTTTAGTAAAACAGTTTTTAAATTAACTTTTCTTACAATATAAATTAAATACACATTTTTTATTGCTCTATTGAAACAAAAGTATTGTTTAATATCAATTATTAGTATTTAAACTTAATTATCTATGTACTTGTTTTATCATCAAACTTACTTTAAACTAAGGTCTTAATCAGTCTCATATTAATCGTCTTATTCTTAAAAAAACAGACAACTTATCAGTCTTCAATATCAGAAACACAATGTTTGCACTCAAAAAACGATAGATTACCTCTTACACATTTAGCATGAGCCCATAACTTACAAGTTATGCACTAAATCCATTGTTCGCCAGGAACACTATCTGCGTAGGATTCAGTGCACTCCAAACATATCGTGCTCTCGTCATCTGAATCCACATTACCGTTATTCTCATTGACGATGTCATCAGCAATTTCATTTACTTTATCTGTTCCTTTTTCTTTAGCCTTTGCTTTTCCTTTACCCTTTCCTTTTCCTTTACTTTTCCTTTGCTCATTCTTTTTCCTATTCTGTTTTTTGTTTCTGTTTTTTTCTTCTTAAGATCTTCTCTTTTATTTTTCATATCCAAAAGATTTAATTTTTCAGGGGTGTCTGTATAAATAGCACTTTTATGTTTCCGACTATTTCTTCTATTTTCTAAAAGTGGCGCTGCTTTTGGAAAAGTGCTTATCTCTTCAAGTGTTGCTGATGAACTTGAGGCCTGGTTTAGATTGTGTAACGATGAGGGCAGATTTGCTTCTGTAGGATTTACGTTTTCTGGAGTTTTGAGGTTTTCCCTTGGCTCCGACTCATACACAGAATATAATGTCTCATGTAACAGAAAAGGTGACTCACAATCAATGCTCAAAATTCGTGTAGGAGAGGACGTGGTGGTAGTGATCTAGAAGTTCGGATTCCGTTTAAATTTCTCCTTTAGTTTCTCCACATAACGATGTAATGTCTTATAGGGAATGCCATATTGTTTTGACATTGCATTGATACTTTCGTTCTTAAAAATTACTAGATGACAAGCTCTTTCCAGAACGTCTTTTGGTGTATTAGCTCGTTCAGTTTTTCGTTTATAGGTTCTCATTTTACTGTAACAAAACAATTATTAAAGATTAATTAAAAGATTCATTTTCAAACTATATTAAACTCCAAATTTTATTGGGGTTGGTTGACTAACTATTCAACTAGCCCCGGAATAAATTAGTCTACCAACCCCAAACGCCATTATTAATTTCAACGGCACTGCGAACCTAAACACTGTCATCAATATAAGAAATAATACATGAAATATGATTAATATATCCTTATGAAACACTCTGACTAAAAGGCAAACCGATAACATTAAATTGGTAGGTATGGAATGAAAAAATATGTAATGTGAAAATATTACTTACGTGATGCAAAAACAAATCACGTGTAACTGCTCGAAAACGGCGTGCGTCTGCGACGCGGCGCTCCGGACGACTGAGCGGGGTTCGGAGAGTGATGCGCGGCTGCACTGGGATGATGTAATAATCATGTCCTTTGCGAGTTTTTGGCGGTTAGTCTACCTGCCCCTATAATCAACCATCCCCGGTCTCCCCTACGGGTTTTTGAGAGAATTGTGTCACAAAATATATTTTTTTAAATCATCCGATTGACGTAAGCAAATAATATATAATGGAAATAATCCAACAATTATTCATGTCAAAGAAAACAAGGTAACTTAGTATATAAATAAATAAATAAATATTTCTAGACAAGCTACACAAATTGAATCTAACTCCAAAGTAAGAAAATATATGCTTGTGTTATGATGTAATAAATGAAATTTTAACAAATTTAATAAACACCCAGACCCGGGAATGCAGACATCTAAAAGTTCGTCACACAAATGCTGGCTCCCGTTGGGAATCGAACTCGAGCCTCGCGGCTGATCGGTGCAGCTAGGCGTGTACGCTAGCCACTGGACCAATGACATATTTTTTACAACCCATTACAGCAAACAAGACGTATTTCATAATGATAAGAATACACTAGACCTATAGCCATTAATCAATATAATCCAAAGTTAGGATTTTAATCTTCTTACCTAGATTCTGAGCTTCCCTCCAAATTGGAACCCAGAAATGATATGCACGCGATTTTGTTGAAAATTGACGGGGAGGTAGCGTAGAGCCAGGAGACCCTATGTCCATAGGGTACTTTTTATCCCCATCGATTGCCAGGAAACAAGAAGAAACAACATCTTCATTTCTACCACACAAACTCCTCGCCTCTGTGGTCTAGCGGTTTATGTGTTGAACTTGACTGCACGAGGTCCCGGGTTCGAATCATGGGTCGGGTAACAAAAGAAAATTGGGTTTTTCCAATTTTCTAATAAAAAAAATTGTTGCTCGAGATTGGAAATGTGCCCGGTTAGCGATAGGTTTGTCACCTTTCACATTCTGAGAATTTAGTGAGATTTTAGTGTCTTCGGTTAGTCGTGGGTGCCCTGGTTATGCCTCTGCCTACGGGCATATGGGCGTGAAGATGCTGCTACCGTACAAACTGAATAGGTGGAACGAAGTTCGCCGCAACAGTTTGTTATTAAAATTATTTTAAAGTAGCAGGAACATATAAGGTAGTTTGTGAAAAAGCTACATAGTTTCGTATGTTTCGAGTAGGAACTCAGCAAAACTTCCAACATTGTAATTGCAACTCGGAAACAAAAGCATTGCTTTTGCAATAATTTCCCACGTTTACTTAATGACGTCTAATAAAGCAAGGTATGTTAATTAGCTTGAATTCAGACCGTGCTCGATCCTTTTGAGTCTTCGTTATTTTGTTCAAGGTAAATTTCTCGGGAATTCCAACATATTATCACTCTTTTAAACCCTAGTTTGATACTGGGGGTTTTAAAGTTTGACGTGTGTGTCTGTTGGAGGCATCACACAAAGGACCGATTGCATTGGGTATTTTTTAATCGGGATCGCAATATTTCTTAGCTACAGTTAAGTGTTGTGGGGGATTATTAATGTTTTTAACTTCATGACTTTCTGGAAATGAGATAGAGATAAAAAGCAAAGAGATACATTTTATCATATAAATAAAAATTCTCGTATAAAAACCGTAGATTTAAAGATTTGTTTTATTATTTTTAACCTCTTTAAGGATTGCATTTTTAGCCTCATATGTAAGTATGATTTACCTACCCTTCTATCACAATAATATTGACAGTTTGTGACATTATGGCAAAAAATTTTAAAATATAACTAATTTGGGCTAGTCGTTGCTGAACTTAGCTAACTGTGACTGACTATACTCGTTGAAAAATCCAGTTAGCTAAATTAGTTGTCAAGAACTTTCTTATGTTATTAAACATAGTGTCATAGTCCTTATTTGTAGGTAAATGTCCATTTTACAGCTTAAAAATTTTACCCTCGAAGTAAGTTACAAAGAATTTATTCGTTAAAACTAAAATCATAACCAGTAACCAAACTTAATTAATGTGCAGTTAAAATTAACAATATATCAAACTTGTTAAAAACGTGTAGAATTGGCGTAATTGCCAAATGTCACGCTTTTAACACATATGGGGCGGAGATTGACGGTTTTTGGCGTTATTGCGTGATAAGAGTTAGTTATGACGAGAAAGTTGTAACAGACGCCTGCTGTTAGAATAAATTATTAGAATCTTTATGTTTCTTGAGAATCTTTATGTTTCTAGTTTTTAAGGGACTACATTAAATTTTAGCTTTGCAGTGGATAGCCAAAGAGTATATTCGCTAGGTACGTAAGGCATAGTGGGGGACACAAAAGTGATGTCAGCGCCCGCTGCGGACATTACAGGACTACGAGTGCCTCTTTATTATCTATGAACATATCTAACACTAACATGTATGTCAGTTTAATTAAATGAATAAAATAAAATGGGTCATCAAAGTTGTTGTATAGTCGATTGCAAAAATACTAGTAGGAACAGTAATTGTCAATTTTATAAGTTTCTCATAGGTATTACTCCAGGAGGATTTATTTGCTTGAAATCAAAAGAAGCTGGTGGTCGTAAATCTGACTCTCAAACGACAATTGAATCAGGTTTATTGGACCTTTTAGAAGACGGTGATATTGTTTTGGCTGATAAAGTTTTTCCGGAAATTAAAACAGTTCGATGCAAGTGGATAAAAATTAAAAACGGTCATACCACCTTTTTTAGCGAAAAATTTGAATTTACAATACAAGAGACTCAAGAAACTTACAGCATAGCAAAAGTAAGAATTCATGTTGAACGGATAATGCACCGATTTAATTATAATATAATAATTCCGATGGATTAATAATGTTTTTCCTGTAAAAACTCGCACTTGTTTTAGTTGTTGTACTCGTATTTATTTTACTTACTGTTTTTAGCTGACCCACGGAAAAAAAATAATTTAATATTCACTCTGTGTAATAATATATCACATTTCACATTGAAAAAAAATTTTCAAGTTGATTTTATTTTTTCAATAACTGTTTGACATCCAATACATGTTTATTTTCTCAAAAGAGCCACCGTAAGTTGTATCGTTAGATGGCGCTGGGGACACGCACCCAGCGAATAAATACTACGGTATAAGAGGCTGGACTTCCATACATACATAGCAAACCCGAACTTTGTATGAAGTTTACTTGAAAAGGTATATAATAGCCCGTATAATTTGAAAGTAAATCTAAAGGCGTTTAGATATTTGGACGAATAAAAAACATAGCAAGCTAATTTTTTTTATTTTTTTATATGAAAGTTGCGCCAAACTGTGGATAGCTTTAAAAACCGCGCGAATTTTTAGTTCTGACTTTTATTTATAGATGGCGCAAAAATCAAAAGCTTTAATTTAACACTTATCTAATTTCAATAATATCATATCGTCTTGCCATGTTGCTTCCAATTTCAATAATATATTTATAGACAGGGCGACTATAGATCAGTTACTAGGCAACCATTGTCTCTGTCGCTGAAGTATACCTATCTGTAATTGAAGTCAGGTTATTGAAATTGGTTAAAATGCTTAAGGGCCGTTCGCAAATTATTGAATTATAATTAATAATAATTTAAATTGTCTTTTTAAGGACCACTTGCATGTTACTATCTAACATGATATGTAACTTCGAGTTATCTTCTAACTAAATCACTTTATGTTTGTAAGTTTAACAAATAATTAAATTTACACAAGAAAATGCAATCGGCCATAGGAGATTGCAAGAGGCTCTCAGCAAAATAAACATTAATGATAAAATAGGAGTAAGTTCTGTTAAATTAAAACAAATGTACTGAGGCGATAGACATAGGTAGGCGGTTAATACAAATCTAGGTCAGCGAACGTACATGCTTTTAGTCATTTTTGACTATTTCTGTGAAACATCAACCATTTTCTAGACACTTCATTCGTTTCATGAAAAAGTGAGCATTCTAATTGACGAGGCAAAAAATTGATAGCAGAAGTACTACTCTATAATGTATTTACGGAACAATTTAATTTGTTACGGTTTTACCTATAATCACGTCATCTATTTAGAATAAACGGAACTAAATTCTCCATGGATTTAGAGCGGGAAATACTTTTAGCGTGACAGTTATTCTCACGAATCTAATGTACCTATGTTTTGTTACATAATATCATGCAAGGCCAATATAAACAAAGAGATTTCCTGATTATAAGAAATTACTTGTTGAGACCATAGATATTGTTGGTGATTTGCAACCTTGCGTTACACGTTACGTTGAGTATATAGTAGTAAAATCTCATCATAGTATATTGTTTTATAAAACTGTAATGCTTTACTTATTCTTGCAGCTAAAGCATCAGTGATTAGGCTAGGGCATCTGGTGGACTTGCACACTTGAGCTAAGAGCAAGGCCATAAGGAAACGCACAAGCAACATCTATTATATCTTTGATATTTTCCATCGTCGGCGCCTGGTAAAACTTCCAAATATTCATATTTTTAAAGAAAGAAACACTTGTACTGTTTTACTTATCACTTATAATTTATTACTTTATAATTAGTAGCCTACCGGTTTCGCTTATACAGCATCATCAGGGCTAAAACTTAAAACTTAAAACTTAAGTTTGAGCCGTGATGATGCTTAAAACTTAAAACTTAAGTTAAAACTTAAGTTTAAACTTAAAACTTAAGTTTTAGCCCTGATGATGCTGTATAAGCGAAACGGGTAGGCTACTAATTATAAAATTATAAATTATCGCCTCTGTGGTCTAGCGGTTCACGTGTTGGACTTGACTGCATGAGATCCCGGGTTCGATTCCCAGATCGGGCAACAAAAAGAAAATTGGATTTTTCCAATTTTCTAATAAAAAAAATGTTGGTCGGGATTGGATATGTGCCCGGTAGGCGATAGGCTTACCACCTATCACATTGTGGGACTTAGTGTCTTCGGCTAGTCGTGGGTACCTTGATTGTGCCTCTGCCTTCTTCTTCGGGGATATGGATGTTAAGATACAACATCTATTATACTATATATTATTTGTTCACAAATAAATCTATACTAGCTATTCGTCGTCGTCAGTGATAATAACGAAAGATTTTTCCGCAGTAAAAGGTATCCTAAATGTTGTCCGGATATAAGCTACTATTATACAAAATTTTTTAAAAAAATTACAGTAGTTTTAACGAGGAAGGTGAACAGACAAACAGACAAACCTACAAACATTTTAGTTACCCCCTTTGTTCTGTGTCCTATGAACAATATTTAGCAAATAATTTAAGAAATATTTCATGTTCAGATTTAGCTTAATTTTTGTTTTGTCTGATCGCCTCTATGGTCGAGCGAGGTCCGGGTGTTGGACTTGACTTTATTAGGTCCCGGATTCGAATCCCTGGTCAAGGTCAATCAAAAAATAATATTTGGTTTTTTAAAGTTTCTAATAAAAAAACGTTGCTCGGGATTGGGTATGCGTCCGGTTGGCGATAGGCTTGCCTATCACATTGTGGGACTTAGTGTCTTCGGCTAGTTGTGGGTACCCTGGTTGTGCCTCTGCCTACTTTTGTCGTTTTGTTATAGGTATGTAGACTATATATACCTACTAATTCGAAATCACTACATAGTGTAAAACAAAGTCGCTATTCACTGTCTTTCCTTATCTATGCTTAGAGCTGTAAAAGGAATTTGCGTAGTTATTTAGGAAGGTTTACTTGGTCAAAAGATATATACAAGTTTGTCCACCCGCGCGAATCAGTTGCTCCTTAAAACTTGCTGTAGTACTGACTAAAACATTCTCATTATTTTTAAAGTATAAGGGTTTTGAAATGGGAAGTCGATATCAACACAGATTTCTCACGCCTTTGTTAGTACAGATACCGTTATTAGATTTACGGTAATACAGAATTCCTGCAATTATAATTATAACAATAGATTTCCGTCAAAGATAGCAACAAAACAACGATACAATACTTGCAAAATTACGTTCATTAGCGACCTCATTATTTTTGTTTTCGCATAAAAAGTTTAGTGTAAATAAATAAATTTCCCTGGACATTAAACAAATTGAATCTGGCCCCAAAATGAGTTAAATATATGCTTGTGTTATGGCCGGGTGTTAGTCAACGATACTAATACATAGGAATACTGAAATATATACCAGAATAAATTTAATAAACACCCAGTGTGATGTTTACTTTTTATTCTATTAAAGCATTACTTATATTATCAGATTATCTATCTCCGTATATATACTATCCGTATCTTCTCCGTGTTGGTCTGGGCTCATTTGCAGAATAGACCATCTGCCTTCCTGCCTGGCAGCTCGTAAAAGACGAGCATAGGCTTATCGTCACTAGCACCGTGACATCTGACTAGGTGGTAGAGTTTCGCAGCGACTCGCCCGTATTGGTACCACCACTTTATATATTCCGTCATAACGTCACCACTTGCCGTTGTCGTGTTCCGGTTCGGAAGATAAGGTAGCTACAATTTGGTAATGCACCATTACCACCTTTGCTCGAGGCCTAACATCCTGGCCTGAGATTGGCAACGCACCATTGCCACCTTTGGTGTCTCTAGGCGCTGAGAATTTCTTACCATCAGGAAATCCGCCTGCTTATTTGCCTTCCAATAGCATAAAAATAAATTAAAATAAAAAACTATTTATTTATTTTTTCTATGTCATAAGACAGTGGCTCTCCAGAGAAAAGTCACAAGATTTGAGGATATGCCCATACTAACGTCACTCGTCTGTGCCATTTGGATTTGGAGTGTTATAGACAGAAACTCTAAAAACGTGGTGCCGACCCTCCTGTTGGTCGGAGGGTTAGCGTATGGGTCAGTCTAATGCCACTAACTGTGTGTTCCGGTTCGATTTCAACATGGTGCAGTCGATTTGTGTAATGATGTCTGTATTTCTAGATCTGGGTTTAGTTAAATGTATTCTGGTATCTTTTTCAACGTTTTTATAAATAAGTAGACTAGACTAACAACTTTTATCCAGGTCCTATGTGTAGAATAGACCATCTGCCGTCCTACCTTGCAGCTATTAAGAAGCGAGCAAAATCGCGAAATACAGAACTTACCCGGACAGGGAAACCCCTGTCCGGGCAAGCGGTAAACACCGCTTTACTTATTTCTGCGACCATAATGACAATCTCATTTTCCTACCATCCAGGCCAAGGCTAGCATCACCCGGCCACAAAACAGCAACGCACCTTCAACATCTATGGTGTCTATATGCTGTGGTTATCTCTTACTGTTCGGGGACCCGCGTGCTCATTCGCGTTTTTTTTTCAGAAAAAATAAATTAATTTTAATAAATTAAAATAAAAAAATAAATAAATTAAAAAAAATTGTCAAGAAAAAACAATTCGAGCTACAAAGAACAATTAATAAAAATGAGTTCAAAGTTACAACTTTTAATACTTGTTAAGGTCGTCGGCTTTTTATTAACAAAAAATGAACGTTTTGCAAGTCTGTCCTTCACCTTAATTTTGTATTTAGACAGGTTCTCTTTGTCTATGCGCTCCCAGAGTGATAATGTATTCTACAATTCGCTGCTACAAGTACTATTGGTGAGCCTAGTGCCTGACGTTGGCAACTAATAGCAGTTTTTACTTTTTACTGGACAAATTGTGTCGTTTTTCCTATTTTCGTTAAAATTTCGCAGGTTTTTCCTTTATGATGTTTTTTTTTATGTAGCAAATCACCGAACAAGCACATGGGTCTCCTGACGGTAAGAGACAAACGTGTCTTACAGACACTTTAGATGTTATAGGTGCGTTGCTGTCCTGCGGCTAGGATTTTGTCTATTGTGCAAGTCTACTGGATACCCTACCCTCCGAATATGAGAATATAAATTCTCGTATATACCTTTGCCATATTTTTTAATTGATATTTTCATACCTTACTTTAAAACGGATGGATCGATTTCGATGCAGATTTTTTAGTTCAAAATAACATAAAACAATGTTTTTTAAGACCCGACGGAAACCAAGGGGTGTTATAAGTTTGACGTGTCTGTGTGTGTCTGTCTGTAGCATCATAACTTTTGAACGGATGTAGCGATTTTGATGCGAATTTTTAAGAGAGCTGACGTGTTCTAGATAGTTTTCAGCTACGTTGCATATACATTTTGTCGGGAATTATTAAAAATGTTTAATTTTAGGATTGTACATGTCATCATTCTAGTAACTAGTTAATAAGGATCAATTGTTTAAATCAGAATACAATAATCAATTGGATTAGAATTGGGTCAAAATTATATAGATAAAATCATGTATGTTATTATATTATACTTGTGACAAAAAATTTGTTTATTTAATAAAGATTTACAATTACTACTAACTGTTTAATATTATTTTAAACAAAAACGTTTCTTTAGTAATAAAAAAACTTGATTTATTTATTGAAATATAGTTAAGCCCTGCAACTTCTATAGCGAGCACTGCGCTTCTTTAATGTTTAAGGCCCACTTGCACGTTCCTGGGTTATATATTTAACTCAAAGTTAGCTTTCAACATAGAACTAATTCAATATAGTATATTTGACAGTTTTACCCGTTATTAAACTTAATCCAGGAACGTGCCGGTGGCCCTAAGAGTCGTTTAAAGCTCTTACCGTTTATGCAGCATTAGAAAGAAGCGCTTTTGTAAGACCGTATTTTTATAGTATTACGAAGCAAATTGGACTACCACGATATTGTGTTTTTAACGTAACTTTTCCGCTTCTTTTTTTTAATTAAAAAAAACTAATTTTGAAAAGGCAATCTGACAATGTTTCAAATACTAAATTGAAGACCAACTTTTCGCTATAGGTACTGTTTCAATGTTGGTTGTAAGTAACGTTTCTTTTATGATATTGGAAGGCAAACAAGAAGATGGATTTCCTGATGGTAAAAAATTCTCTCCGCCTAGAGACACCAAAGGTGGAATGGTGTGTTGCCAACCTGAGGCCGAGATTTTAGATCTCGAGCAAAAGTAAGTTTACCGGCTACCTTACAATCCAAACCGGAACACGTCATGACGTTATGGCGGCAGGAATAGGTAAAGCGGTGCTACCAATCCGGGTGAGTCGCCGCGAAACTCTACCACATAGTCAGATGTCACAGTGTTAGTGACGATAAGCCTGTGCTCGCCTTTTACGAGCTGCCTGGCACAGGAAGGCAGATGGTCCATTCTGCATAGGGGCCCGGACCAACAAGGGGAAAAACGTTTGTATAAATGGTCCTAGATATTTTAAATGTGTTACTATTGAAAAGGAACAAGGTAACGGTACAACAGAGAAATGAAGTGTAATGAAATAATTAACCTCAAAATCTAATCTAATAAGTAATAAAATAAAGAATTAATCTAACAAACAATAATACAATGAAACAAAGATTTTGGACTAAATATTTCAGACAGCTTACGATACCCATTTAAAATATTATTTTTAATTATCGTATATTATTATTGAGTTACGTTAGGTTTCCTAAATAGTGGGGAATTTTTCGTATCACACTTAAAATACGTTGCTATCTACTACACAAGGGAAATAATTAGTACATACTTATTTAGGAAGTAAGTAAAATATATGTATGCGGGCTAATTTTATCTTCACACATACAAGGATG